>JAEAOA010000880.1:245000-687321 GCA_016746295.1 Potamilus streckersoni
TCTGTAGTAGAATCTTGATAATAGTGGGCAGAAATAATAGTTTAATACAAACAATACTATCATACAGGTTAGAGAAATTAAATTCGTACTCTACCGAGTTTCGAACCCAGGTCCGCGAGTAAATGGCACCCATCGCCTTGCCTGCACGCACCAACCCATATACCGTCACGACTAAGCACGCATCACCAAAAAATGATGGCACTGAATCGGTGTTATATAAGCTCGTGCGTAGCAGACACACTCGCATGACGACCTAGTAAATAATTCTCATATATATATATGTACACAGTCGTTCCAGATTCCTATGAAAGAAATCAAGGTATATAGGATTTTTGTATTACAAATAATTATAAATATATACCAGACAGAACAGACTGTGCTATCCCTGGATTCTGTAGTAGAATCTTGATAATAGTGGGCAGAAATAATAGTTTAATACAAACAATACTATCATACAGGTTAGAGAAATTAAATTCGTACTCTACCGAGTTTCGAACCCAGGTCCGCGAGTAAATGGCACCCATCGCCTTGCCTGCACGCACCAACCCATATACCGTCACGACTAAGCACGCATCACCAAAAAATGATGGCACTGAATCGGTGTTATATAAGCTCGTGCGTAGCAGACACACTCGCATGACGACCTAGTAAATAATTCTCATATATATATGTACACAGTCGTTCCAGATTCCTATGAAAGAAATCAAGGTATATAGGATTTTTGTATTACAAATAATTATAAATATATACCAGACAGAACAGACCTGGGTTCGAAACTCGGTAGAGTACGAATTTAATTTCTCTAACCTGTATGATAGTATTGTTTGTATTAAACTATTATTTCTGCCCACTATTATCAAGATTCTACTACAGAATCCAGGGATAGCACAGTCTGTTCTGTCTGGTATATATTTATAAATATATATATATATATATATATATATATATATATATATATATATATATATATATATATATATATATATATATATATATATATATATATATATATGCAATAAACTGACGACGAACAGTACAAAATTATTAACTAACTAGCCTAAGCGCTTTCGACTCTTAATGAGTCTTTTTCAAAGGCAAATACAAAACATATAAACACAAAAACGTTGTGTTAGTAAACCTCTACATGTGGAGACAGACATGTAGAGGTTTACAAACACAACGTTTTTTGTGCTTATTTGTTTGTCGTATATATGTTTTGTATTTGCCTTTGAAAGGGACTCATTAAGAGTCGAAAGCGTTTAGGCTAGTTAGTTAATAATTTTGTACTGTTCGTCGTCAGTTTATTTCATCTATTTTAATCAATCCATGACATACGTGATCCCTTGGTGGATCCAGTACGCTTGAAAGGGTTGTTATTCGCCATATGATCTGTATTCTTTCTATATATATATATATATATATATATATATATATATATATATATATATATATATATATATATATATATATATATATATATTTATGTATATATATATGTATGTATGTATATATGTATGTATGTATGTATGTATGTATGTATGTATGTATGTATATATGTATATATATATATATATATATATATATATATATATATATATATATATATATATATATATATATATATATATATATATATATATATAAGATTTATAAATTTTTAATTAAAAGGAAGCAAGGCTTAATGAGTTTATTTTAATGAAATGTTTATTACAACGCTAACATACTATACATATATTTTATTTATATCACATGGAAATACACATATTTGCCCTTTGAATGGAGTTAAGATTGACCAGAGGCAACTGTGCATTGATCAAGCAAATGAACTCAAATCCATGCTGAGTGTATCCGCTACAAAATGAAGTAATGTGCATTTTGTGGCTAATTACAATCACCTTTGCGAACTGATAAGCAGTAGTAGAGGGAAATGAGGGTTTCATCCCACTTTATTTTTTTACCCTCCAAACAAGTATAAATTATAGTCCTAAATTATCCCCACCCCTTTTTCCAAAATAGTGAAATGAGGGTTTTGGCCCACCACCCCCTCCCACACCTCCTCCCCCACCCCCGCCAAACCCCTCATTTCCCTCTACTACTACTATGTAGACAGATATTTTGTAACCAGACAAAACAACAGGTGTTGGAATGCCATAAGCTATGTCAACAGAAGTGACGAATTTGTTAGAACAGCGTATGTGTGGAATATGATTATTCTAAAGACGGCAAATAGATTTTACCACAAATTTTTTTATCAGATAACAGGATGAAAATTAAACTGTGCATTAGAACGTTTCAGTTAACAAGGCGGAAATTAAACTAGCATTAGAATGAAAATGATATTATTTTATATCTCATTACCAATGATTAATGTTTCAACTGTTGATATTAAAAATACTTCACTATCACGACTATAGATACTAAATTTTACTTTACCGCTCACACAGCGATGGGACTCAAACAAATCTTTCATTTCTGGTTTGTTCAGAGGATATTTTTTGTTGATAAAATATACCCTTGACCGATCGAGATCAATTGTGAGTTTAGTATAGTTTTGTTGGCTAATGGGGCTGTGAAAGTTTTTAAATTCCGCTAGCAACTTTTGATACAATTGTTCGAGATAATTGAAATACTCGCTGTTATCAGATCTGATGAGCGAAAGTTTTAACTTGTCACGTGTTCCATTAAAACATATACCTGATGTTTCATTATTAAATTCAACTGTCAATTGTTTACCGTCCATCATTAGATATTTGATGTTACTATTGTAGCTATTTGTCATTGTCAAATTTTCAAACATTATTTTATAAGTTTAGATAAAATTTTAGTCACAATGAAAATACCCAAAGGCAAATGTATCTACCCCATTTTTACAATAGCGTTTGTCATCAAAATTGTACAATCCACGTTTGATAATGACATCTGTTTCGAGTTTATGATGATTAGTTCGAATTGCCATAGCTCTCATAAAACTAACACCGCCATCAAGCGCGTACTTGTAGTCATCAAATTTCATAAACTTTTTAACAAAATTACGAGGCAGACCTTTAGCTTTTCTCGTTATTTTATTATTGTCTAACAATACGGCATACATTTTGCTGCGTAATCCGATAAAATATTTGATAGCGCTCGAGTTCATTTCATCTTTAAACTTACCAATAACCTTTTTATTTATGTCGTCATGAAATTTACTGTCACGTGGATAATCGGAAAGATCAAACAGATGTCGATTATTGTACATGTCCTGATAGATGTCCTCGCATTCGATTTCATATACGAGCGAATCAGTATCAGTAAACAATAATCTACTAGCCGGCCACTGATTTTTAACAAAATTATAATGAAAATCGTACATCAGCCACTTTGATAAATCTAACACAGCAGCTCCAACATAGATCGGCTTGTTTAGTTTTAGATTTGTTTTTCTTCTTTGTATCGCAACAAGATTTTCATTAAATATTTTCATGCTCACAAAATCATCGTCTGACACAAGTTTGTTTCTGCGATTGACATCATTAACTATTTCAATATTTACACGTTACCTAATATTCTCCATCGTCTTACCAAAAACGGAATTGTTCATCAGTTTAAAAAAGTTTTTCTCAAACTCTGTTTTCGCTGCAGCTCTTCTTGAAGTGTTTGAGTTAATATAACCTCTCATCCACGGCGACTGATTAAATTTTAGTACACGATGAACTTTTCTCAACACAAGACCAGCATCGACTGCTTGTTTTAAAACTTTGTAATGCAAAACGTAATTTTTCTTATCAAGTAAATTTGGTACTAGTTTCTTGACCATGGAATGTTGCCTTGGTGATGCTAACGCTTGTTGTTCTTTTGATAACAAACTATAATCTATGACCATCGATTCCGCACAGAAAGGGTAATCGTTATGTAATTTGTGTAGCGAATTTGGATAATCAAGATCAACTTCAACGAAATAGGAAACATCGTCGGGTATCTTTTTTTCTGTCTCTGATAGAAATCGATCAACCGTGATCCAATGAAATCCGCTAAAAGGCATTGGTTCTGCCATCGAACCACCGTAAAGATTATTACAATCTAGATAAATTATATACTTCGAAGGAAGGTCAGGGTTATACTGTTTCAGGTATTTGTTGTTTGCTTCAGCATACTTTTTTGTTATCACGCTAATACCACCTCGGATACCTTTTTCGATAAAATTGAACATATCAACATCAGTCAGTAATTCTAACCTTACCTTACTAAACTTTAGCAAAGCATCCCATGACAACCCAGGGGCAGAATAATACCAGCAAGGATCTAGTCCATAATTATTATAACTCACTTCACGAAAACTTTCAAAAACATCTGCTAATAATAACACGTCAGTTTTCAGGTATAAATCATGATAATCACCAAAAGTCTCACAATCAAACTCTTTCCAGATATTTTGTGCATACCTGTACTCATCATCAGTTATATTTTCATTTTTAAGTTGTGAGTAAAATTTGTCTTTGTCAGGTAAAGATGTTTCATCAAATTTACTCCAATCGTCGAGGTATTCGTATGGAAAAACTCCTTTTTTAGCTAGTAGATTTAATTTATCTCCAAAACAGTCTCTTAGGTTATCAAATTTACTACAACCTTTCACTAACTCATCTAACGAGGCTGCCATAAACTGCAGGCTGTCAATAAAACGCAATTTACCTAGCGTAACTGACATGTACTTTTCAAAATTATTTGGGATGCATTTGATGATGTTATCGAGTTTTAGATGAGATTTTATATCAAGATCACCAAAAGCTTCTACTATAATATGGCTATCATATCCTCGAAAATTGTGAAGAATAACTGGAATAAAATCTGGAGCATGAAATTTTAAATTACACTGATTATGAGCCGCTCCACGGTACTGTCCAGTCAAATGACAATGGTCATGTACTTTTTTGTCATCGTCAAAAGCTTTTTCACAAATATGACAAATTTCTGCTTGCTCGTGAGCGGATTCTTGTTGAGGTGTTAATTTTAACATTGGCGTTACTTTTTTCAAACGATAAGTAATATTATCAACTTCGTTAATCAACTGCTTGAGAAGCCAAACAGCTGGATTTTTACCACGATATAATTTGATTGGTTTAGATAATCTAGAATCAGTACAACAAACTACCTTGTACGCTACTCCACACGGAACATGATTTTGAACTTTTCTTGTACTCGATTGATTAGGATTATTTTCTACGCCAAGTACAGGTTGAAGTAAACACTCAAAATCAGCGTATATAACGAAAGGAATTTTTAGTTTGTGATTATGATGGACAAACTGTAACACACTATCTCTTTTAGATGGCATTGTTATTCTTTGCACATCACTACAGTACTGCAAATGCTTTTGTAATGTTTCATTGTTAGTACAACCATGCAAGCAGCGGTAACAAAAGAACTTTTTGTTCCTATTTTTATTGTACTGTTTACCAACTAGTCCGTTTAAGTTTTTAATCCAAACGTAATGATTTTTGTAGTACAGTAAATTTATAGTCGATTGTGAAGCTTTTTCTGAAATATATCTCGGGTATACATCCTCTTTTCATCTAGTCCGAAAACGTTAATTGAAACATTATTTTGCTTTTCAAATTTTGGTATTTGATTTTCTGCCACAGGAAAGTTAATATCTTTAAAATTTAATCTAGACATGTGACTGATATATTTTTCAACGCGATCAGCGTGTTTTTCTGCTGGAAATAGTGCGGAAAGAACAGCCCATTGGAAACATTTGTTATCTACGTTTTTGATGTTTATACAACATCTTTTACTTTTTATTTTTAGTGGCAGGTCGATGTATGAACTACCTCGTAATGCGTTATATTTGATCGTGTGAAACAATATTTCTTTGATCATTTCAAACTTCCAACCCGAACCTAATTGAGTGAATTCCTCTATTTTTTTCCAGATTTCTTGGTGTATTTTATCAGATAGTAATAACAGATCAGTCCCAAGCAAAACACGTCTTGATTTTGCGTTCATATAAGGTTCTGCAATTTCCTTGTTAGTTGATTCTTCCGTTATAACTAACTTTGAAAATATAACATGATATTGCACAAATAATCTAATACTTTTGTGTTTTTCGAGCTCACGTTTTACAGTTGTCTGTAGTAGGTGGTAAAGATTTGTTGTAGTAAAATTTACTAAAACAATTTGATTATCAAACTGATAACTATTATCAAAACCTGCAAAAGCAGTCGCTATTTTATTAGGTTCTCCCATAAGACTTCTCTTAGCTATATCACGCAATTTTAACATTATTATACTATAATGTAATATCTAATTGATAATTTTCTCACACTGCGCATGCGCTAAAAATTAATTGAAGATAAAAAAATCTCCTATAATATAATGACAGCAAATCTAACAAACACATGTGAGCAAGAAACATATCAAGTTCACCCAAAGTATAACTTTACCTCACACTTCGCATGCGCTAAAAATCAATTGAAGATAAAAAAAATCGCCTATAATATAATGACAGTAAATCTGACAAGTGCACGTGAGCAAGAAGCATATCAAATTCACCCAAAGTATAACTTATACGCTGGAAATGTATTAGGTTCGGTTATTAACATCAAAACTAGAATATCTGTTGGCAAATTAACGTCAGCGGGTTTTACGATTAGTGTAAAGGGAGATAATGCTGAGAGGCTTGCAATGTTTAGAAAAGATTTTATTTACACGTTGTTCTGCGATGATATTCCAGAGGGACAGCGTGTATATCATTATAATGGTAAAGTCACTGATGACAACATTGAAAACTTATCCTTACAAGATGAGTTTCAGCCACATCCTGTCTTTGATTTATACGAGGCTAACGATCGCGGTATTATTAGAAACAGAAAAACTAAAAAAGTTCTTGGTACTATGAACAATATGGGATATATCAAAGTAACTGTTAGAGGAACATCGCCGAATCAAGTTAATTACTATGGTCATAGGTTTGTTTACGAGGTGTTCAACGGATCTATACCCAATGGTCTTGTTATTAATCACATCAATAACGTAAAGACTGATAATCGATTGGAAAATCTAGAACTAGTTACCCAACAGGAAAATGTAAGAAAAGGACGAGGTGGTGTTATTAATTTTAGATACCCAATAAAACCTGTTATTTAAAAAAAAACTCGAAACGGATGAGGAGATTGAATTTAAATCGATTACAGCTGCGGCGAAATATTATAAGATAAATTCCAGAACAATAAAATTTATAGCTGATGTAGTATTGAAATCAACTTTTTCAAGCGAATACGATGCTAGGATTGGTTTTAGATATGATGATCAATAATATTTTGTAATTCGGTTTTAGTCAAGCAATGATGAGTAAATGCTATGATATCATCGTGATTAAATTTTAGCGTCGTTACTGCACTTTCATTAATTTTATTTTTTTCTGCTTCTGTTATTAATATTTTATGAGAATCACCTTGCATTACAATAACATCAACACTATAACCCAACAAACATTTTCTTACCGCTTCGGCTAGTTCGTTGTAATTTACTATATTAACTTTTTGGTGATATTTTATCTCATCAGTCATCTTATAATAATAAATTAGATAAAAATATATTATAATAATGGACTTGATGAAACGACTTGCTAAACTCTACGAAGAAGATACTAGCGACAAAGTCACCAGCGAAAAGGTCACATTTTCCAAAGATTTTATAGACAAATCTATTGGTTATAGAGAAGATGATATTTTGTATAACAATGAATCTGATGATGATGGTGAAATAGTCACTGTTGCTGACAGATCAAATTACAGCAGATCAACAACTAAACGGTATAATGTCAAGTATCACATTGCTAAACAAATAATAATATTTAATTTTACCGTTGCCGAACAACAACTGTTTTGGCAGCTAATCAAACCTTTCTTAAATATCAAGATTCCAGGCCGACAGAAAAATATCAAATTCGATTTCATATTCGTTAAAATTTTTAATCTAATGACGATCTCTAACGATCGTAAGCAGAATCTAATATCATTATGTAAACCAGTAAAATGTAAATCTGTCAAACAAAAGTATGAGTTAATTTATAATAGCATTATATCATAATCTGCTTGGTTGGGATCCAACTGTTAAATTTATCACTATACCCACACCATTTGACTAAACTTTTATCCCCTTTTTTTCTAATCACTTTCTCGATAACAAAAACATCCTGCTCAGTTTTCTGTAGTTCTTGTTCATAAAAACTACCTACGATCGGTTCCCCTGCCAGATCTTTTAAAACGTACGTTACAGGTACTGTTAAAAGTACCTTATCAATTACAAATACTTCTTCGCTCCAGTTTGGAGTAAATCCTTTTGCAAATACCTTTTTCATCAAAGAAATTCTAACTTTATCACCAACCTTAAATTTATATCTGCGGTACATGTTTTCATTTGCTAATATCGGATTTTTAACAGCTTTTTTAGGTGTCATTTTGATGGTTCGATGTTTCGTGTTATTATATTCACCTACGATTTGAGAAAGGTCATCGATGTACCTGTTGGTGTTTTTAGCTGTCATATGTTTGTGTAATTTCTCGTTTAGCGTGCGATTAAATCTCTCAACAACAACGCTTTTACCTTCGTTTCCTGTAACGTATTTTTTTATATTATTTTGTTCTAGAAACTGTTCAAACTTTTTGTTAAAAAATTCGGATCCGTGATCAGTCCAGATTTTATTCGGTTTTCTTTCTGTACTCGTTATTATTTGTTTTAGCGCATCAGTCATTGAAGTCCCTGTCTTATCTGAAACAGGTACACTGAAAGCATATTTGCTAAAAACATCTATAACATTAAACAAATACCTTTTTGGAGCGCCATCAGCGCCAACATTTAACTGAACTAGATTAGATACATCCACCAAATCTATTGCCCAGATATCATCTACACCATTAGCGACAACTTTACGTCGTGGGAACTTTTTTTTTTAGGTCTGTGCAGCTCGACTGCAAGATCATGGTATACTTTTTTTCCAAGTCGAGACTCTCCGAGTCCGAGTTTATATTTTGCTCCTATCATTCCCTGAACAAATCTTCTATCAAAACGTTCTCGTAGATTTGTTGGCTTCATATCACGTAATTCGTCTAACATTACTTTATCACAATCTAATTTTGAGTTTTCATGATCACGATAACAGATATCATGACGCATTGCTATTGCATCCACTTGATTATAAGGCTCTTGTCCTGGCAACGGATTATCGTTTTCATCTAGTTGTTGATCTAGTGGATTCCACGGACCAGTATACCGATGACCTGGCAATGTCCAACCGCCTTTTGGTTTTGGCAATTTTCCAATAATTTTATGTATATCTATACCTGACCCTATTATTTCTCTGTTGTTAAAACATTGACAGTATGCGACAATTTTATTTTGTTCAAGACACAAATCTCTGTCAGAATCACAGTTGCATATCATTCTATATTTTTAATCGTCGACTAAAATAATATTAGGGTAGCCAGATCCTAGCGACGTCGCTGGAGACACTATCGCTGGGGATGTCGCTGGAGACACTATCGCTGGGGACGTTTTCTTTAAAAATGTATTTTTCTTTTTCCACAGACTACACAAAAACTTTTTAATATTATCCTGTTGTTTTTTGTTTTTTCTGTTGTTTCATTAATATTTTCTGTTTTAGTTCTACACTTGAGACAGTATGTTGACATTATTATACTTGTAAGTTTAGATAAAATTAATTGCGATCTCATCATTAGCGTGAGAAGGTTGCTTGTCAAACTGTAAAATAAATTTTAAAAAATTAACATTTCTGCTCATCTGTTGGATAAACATAATACAATAATATCCACAAGCAGATGTTCCAACAGGTTGGATTTGATTTGATGAATAATATATCTTTTTAAATTTTTAGTTCATATACTTTTTTATTACATCGCTTGGAGGAAGTCCAAACGAGTCAAAATAATTATTATTATAAACTGCTACCCAATGTGTGCCGGATCCGTCATTGAAATCTTGTATATTAATAACACACGAACTTACAGCTGATGGTGATTTTATTGCTGCGAGCTCATCTTTAGAATAAACTCCGTGAAATCCAGGAACCGCTTTTAACTTATCAATGATATCAAAATTACTCAACGGGGTCGACGAGTTCCTGGTAATGTTAGACCACGTCCGATTCCTAAAAGATTTGTCAGCAGACTTCCCGCTAGTCCCGCCAAAAGTGGAGCGAACGGAATAATTCCTCCTTGTTTTGTTTGATTGCATATGCATTTGCACTTTGGTGTTGGTGATTTTGTTTTTGTTGTTTTCTTTTTTTTTTGTTGTTGGTGATTTCTTTTTCTTTTGTGGCATTATAATATATTATTTATATAAAATTTACAATTTTTTTATTCCACTTCCACGAATGATACCATTACCTTTGACTGCTTTCTCCGTTGCGCCAGATATTGCTCCAGACGCTGCTGCTATTCCTAATGTGCCTAAGACTGGTAAAAGTTTAGGTATTATTGTACTAGTTAATACTGATAATGCCGGACCAAGAAAACCACCTTCTTTTGTCATCGCTGTCATTTGTGCAGCACTCAAATTTAAAACAAAAGTTTTTTTACGATCATACTTCTTTACTTGATTTTTTGTTAGCATTAATTTTGTTAAAACATCATCAGAAATATTAGGATTGATTTTTAATGATACCTGTTCTCGCTTTGCAATAGCAGCTACTAATTTTTTAACTTGGCCATCAGTCAAATACACTTCTTTTACAATATACCTTGCCATTTTATATAACAACTGTAGATTAAACTTGAACTGTCATTTTACCTCCAATAGAATCTACCGTGATAAATCTATCACTAATCACTAATGCGTATACGTACAACGGCGCTACTGGAACCGCCCCAAGTGTCCAGGTAATTTCAATATCCGCTGTGCTGTCTACAGCTCGCTCGTTATGTTTACTAACATCAAAATGAAATATAGGATAAAGCGTACGAAATTCCTCTGCTGATATTTGAGTTCCATCTTCAACATCTTGATATTTTTGCATTGCGTCAAGCAGGTACATGTACGGTCGAGAAATATTTTTATTAACGTCATCAGCAAAATTGCACTCGATAGCTCGTTCTGGATATTGCTTTGAATTTAATCTAGTGTATATTCGTCTGACATCAGCGTGGTCAAATATTGCATTATTTTGTTGTTGGTTTCCTCGTCGAGCGTGCTGTTGAAATACGACAAAGATATTTCTCGGCAGTTGTTCGCTTGATGTTGTTGTGACCCTCCATGTGTAGTCAGTAGTATTTGGAACCGCTGTCTGATATATTTTATGCTGCTTAAAGTAAATTCTGTTTGTATGCTTATCAAGCGTACTATTTAATTCTGACATTTTAGTGATTGATGGTGTTATACGTGGCATCCACAAAGCGAGTTTGTTTATGATAAACTGTACATCAGCCCCTCCAGATCTAAACAAGCAATCGTTTTGGTCTGCTCGATCTAAAATAAGCGTATGTTTTACTCCGCGAAATACTTTATCATAATCGCGACAAAAGCCGAAAATTGTGCTTAGCGGAAGCATCATTGTAATTTGACGTGATCCTGCTGCAAGTTTTCTTCGCCTAGCAAAGCCTTCGTTATAACGTGGATTTCTCACGTCAAGTGTGTTAAGAAGTAAATTTAACATTGCAGTACCGTCTTCAGCTGCTCCTGGTGGCGTTATATTTAGATTATTAAAAGCTGCTGCAAGAGAAACTCTTGTAGCGTTTGCATTAGCATCTGCAGCAGGTGCGACAATATCTAGTGCAGCAGCATTAGCAATGAGAAAATTTCTCACAATTACAGCATTTGCATCAGCATCAGCTCCATGTACTATAGCGCCTCTTTTTAAAAATTCGGTTGATTCAGCTATACCCCGTCCAGTATCTTTAAACCTCATCATGTTAGTTGCAGTTGATCTTGAGTAATCGTCGGAAAATGAAATAATATTTAAAATTGTACTTGCAACTTGTAGATGACTTGAAATATCTTCTATAGTTTGATTGGCCAGTTGATATCTAGCACTTTTGAATAAACACCAGCCGTTATTTATAAGAGCTACTTCTGTTCCAACTGCAAATGCAGCAGGTGGATTGGCTACTGTCATAATCTGACCACGAACTTCTAACATAGCCTTATGTGGCAGTAGAAATACATCTTCGTCTCTGGTGTTAAAGGTTATAATACCAGTTTTATTTGGTTCGTTAGAATTTTCATCAAGGTACTCAACAAACTCGAATTCTGTCACATCGTTGTCGATGTCATAAGATTCTGTTAAGTCGAGATAATTTTTAACAGACATTTTATTTTATTAGATTATACAAAATTTTATTGCGGCACTGTTACTTTGGATATTAATTTTTGTATGATCGGCTCGCCCTTTGGTGATAATAATTTTTTTGTTGTTGTTATCATAGCTTTTTGAGTTTCTTTTGTTGGAGCGATTTCTGAGATAACTTGTTTTATTTCAGATGTAGTCGGTGGATCACCTTTTATTTTATCAGCTATTTTTTGTCCCACCGCAGTTCCAGCGGCAGATGCAGCCCCAGTTGCAAAAGCTTTACCAGCGTCAATAGCAATTGGTGCAACTTTACGTGCTAGTCCTGGAATATTTTCAATAACTTTAGTGAATATATTTCCAAAAAATCCTCCTACTATTTTTCTTCGATAAACTTTTTTCTTTGTTTTATTATATTTGATGTTGTATAATTTTTACTTTTGCTCGCGTAGATGTAAATAATAAGTTACAACTTCATTACTAACATGTAACTGTTTTCCTGATTGATCTGTCAACTGCATCCTTATACTTGATATTTGATCTTCAACGTTTAAAGGATAATATATAATATGTCGTGGAGTTATTTGCATGAGAGAACCTGGCGGGACTTCTGTTGAGAAACTGTAAATTGTTTGACCTTTGCTACCTTTTGATGTATAAGAGCCAGAAGCAATAGAGCAATTTAGTAATATTGTATTTACTTCTGTTATATTTGCTGCCAGTTCACTGTCATATGTAATAGGCTGATCAAGTGCAGTGTAAGTTTTTTCAGTAAATCCTAACAGTTGTGCAATACTTTTTTCTCTTGGTTCAAGAGTGATTGCTATATTTTTCAAAGTTATCCTAGTTCGCAATGTGTTATAATTTGCTGCTAATTCAAAATTATCAGCCACACCGTTAGCTTTTGTTATGAGCTCTTTGATTGTCTTGTTTAGATCTTCAATATTATAAGCTCCTTGCGGAATTTTTTTTTTTTGTTGTAGATATTGGAGATGTTGTAATCATAGTAAAATACATTTCATCGTTAACATCATTTTTCACGTTAGGTATAGCATTCCAGCAAGTACAAGAAATTAATCCAATTTCATATTGTTTTGTAGGATCTAGTTGGATAGGTGGAATATAATTTACTGAAAAATTTGCGCTATCTTCTGTAGACTCGCTAGAGTTTAGTAATAATGTTGTTTGCATTCCTTTAATATTATATCATTTTACAAAATTAAGTCGCCGCGATTAAGTCGCGGTGTAAAGTTTCATATTCGTCAGATGTTAATAATTCACTCAATCTTAGATGATCAAGTATGTCAATGATTTCATTATCAAGTTCAACACTAACATTCCCAGCTTCCTTTGATGATATTAATAACATTAATCTACCTATCATTTCAGTATTTGAAGTAAATACCTTTACACCAGTTCCTGTTTTTTCTTTTCTATATTTTTTTACACGAGATTTATCAGAAGTAAAAAATTTCCTTCTAAAACTCCACATTTTACCAAAACCTTTTTCTCTACTTTTTTCTGCTGTTTCTTTAAACGTGAGAGCAATGACACCGTTTCTCATTCTTTCATAAAGTGGAATCATATTATCAATCTCTGTAACCGTGTTTATTTCATCTTTAGCAGTAACTCCGTCATTAAATATTACATCTAATCTATCGAGTAATTCTTGATATTCTACATCAGTCCACTTGTTTATATCATCAATACCCCTTATATTTTCTTTGTTTAAAAAATCATCATATTCACTATCTTTTATCTCATCATTTGCTCTTTTGTAAAATAAAGTCTTTGATCTCCAACTTCCATAAACTTTACAGTAAGCTCACCAAATCTTTGTTGCTCCTCTTTGATATCTTTTATATCTCCTGATAAACTTGTTATAATATTTGTTATTCCTTGCGTTGTTAACTCTGCTAATCTTCGCTCAAGTTCCAGTGGATTGTTTATCAATCGATCTGTTTCAGCTTGTCTAACCGCAGGATCAGCTATATTTGCTGTAAGTGCCTCAATCAGTTTTCTTTTTTCTTCATCAGATCTAGTAACAAGTTTTGCAGCAGCTGCTTCCTGTTGTTCTCTAACAATTCCAACCAAACCTTTTTTCTGTAGTTGTTTAAGTTCTTCTTCTGACAGTGGTTTAGTTTCAGGTTGTTTACCTAATAATGCTTCAGTAACCGGCTTGAAAATTGTAGCTGTTGTTTCTGTAGCAGTTACTTGCCCACGTCGCGCTTTTATACTTTTTGCTTAAGTGATGCCTGAGATTGAGCAAGTTTTTTTAGGTCTTCTATGTGTTGTCTGTATCTTGCTCGTTTGTCCATTATTATAATTATAAATATTATAAAATTGAAACGCTTTACTGTAAGTAAGTGTCAATACAACAGCGAAACATTTTAGTTGGATCATTTGTAAGTTTATCAAACAAGAAAAAGTTAAATTTATCTTTTGTAGCATTACGGTAAAGTTCAATAAACTTATCTTTTGTCACGCCACCGCATTGCTCGCTTGCAATATTTCTAACGTCAACATTATCCAGTCCTGGAAATAAAATAAAACAACCCGTATTTCGCCTAATAAACCTGTCAACATTATAAAATCCTTGAGCGAGATAAATAGAATTACACTGTTTGTTACGTGACAGTGAGAAATATGATCTTATTTTGTTCATCTCCATGTTATTTAGCGGAATATCATCAAAAACTACTATCTTATGTTCATCTGCATCAAGTTGATTGACTGGAATAAGATCTTCTGGCTGCCTAATTATAAAAAAATCTTCGCCAGCTTTAAGATCATCACGAAGTTTTTCATTATACTCACTTAATAACTCATATTTATCTTGCTGTGGATTGGTTGTGTAAATATAAACTCTATCGTAGTTAAAATTATCACCAAAAAGCAAGTTCATAAGTAAATTTGTTTTCCCCGATCCAGTTCGCCCAACAATAAGATAATGACAATCAGGAAGTTCATTGTTATGTTTATGCTTCACTAGTCTCTCTGTATCAAAGTTTAATATCGACGATTTTGCCATTTTATATAATATTAAACTAGTGTTGATAATTTTATCTAGGACAGTAAATAATGAGTTATTATACAAAATTTGGAACATTATTAGGAGATTTATCCACAGGTGACTTATCCAAATATGCAACTCTTGATCGACTCAAAAATGAAATCAATAATTTACTAAATCTTACCAGCGTAGATCCAGATGAAGTCGTCATTTTCCAGGACAAAGAAGGACGATTAAAGACGAGTAACGTAAAACTGTCAGATGTAGTTGTACGAAATCCAAGTGGGAATATTGTTATGACACAAAACAAGATTACAGATCTTGGAAACCCAACTGAGGATGGGGATGCTGTCACTAAAAAATACGTCAATGATTGGGACGCTTCAATTACTAATGAAATCACAGCGCTCAAAACTGATTTTACCAGTCACGTGAACACATTTTTAAGTTTTCGCAGAAACATAAACAAAATTAGAGATGAATTTTTTGGAAATCCATCAAATGTTAGCTTTACACTCGCTAATATTAACACAAATCTCAATGATATTAACACAAAACTCAATGATATTATTAGTGGAATTCCTAATATTGTTGAGAAAACAAACATGATTAAAATACCTCACAAACAGATTAAAAATATTGTGTATACTGTTGCATCTGGTTTTACTAGGTGGACACCAAAATATAATTCTATTAAATATATTGCAGAAGTTACCGGTGTGTATAGATTGTCAGTGCTTAGCAGTGCAAAGTTTAGAATATCTCCCAAATATCCATCTCATCTTCTAAATAATGACTCATTTGGAGTATTATCTGTAATAATAAACCAAAATTCTGAACAAGAATTTATACTTGAACCAGTTGATAAAACTTTACAATTAGCGAATTTTCTCTGGTGTTTGGAATTTATAGTTGAACAAAAATCTTTTATTTTGATTACCCAAACATAGGACTATGTAAACTAATATTATAATGAAAAGAAGTATAGTTGATTTCAATCATATTTCAAAAGATATTCCAAAACAAGATGTAGACGCATTAATACAATACTATAAATATTATCATAAAAAACTTTGGTGTGTGAAAAAATGTTACAAATACTACAACAAGATCCTTCGAGTAATATCTTATCTACCCTTGTTAATGACCAGTTCTGGTATAATTTCAAGTGGGGTATCATTAAATCCTTTTTTGTTAATCATATCCGCTATTGGTGTTTCACTTACAGCGGCGTGTAAAAAAGTAGAACCAAGACTTTTGATAAAGAAGCACGGTTGTTTAACATCAATTAAAACTTACAAGAAACTACTTGATCAGATCCGGTCTTACCTACGAGGAGTTAAATATAATATGGATGCTTTATTACGTGAATTTCGTATTATTGACAATATGTTAACAGACATTCTACCAATGAGGGTTAGCAAGTATGAAAAAAAATATCACAAAAAATATGAGTAACATAAAATTTTATCTAAACTTAAGATATAATATAACTAAAATAATATCATTTTCATTCTAATGCTAGTTTAATTTCCACCTTGTTAACTGAAACGTTCTAATGCACAGTTTAATTTTCATCCTGTTATCTGATAAAAAATTTGTGGTAAAATCTATTTGCCGTCTTTAGAATAATCATATTCCGCACATACGCTGTTCTAACAAATTCGTCACTTCTGTTGACATAGCTTATGGCATTCCAACACCTGTTGTTTTGTCTGGTTACAAAATATCTGTCTACATCGTAGTAGTAGAGGGAAATGATGGGTTTGGCGGGGGTGGGGGAGGAGGTGTGGGAGGGGGTGGTGGGCCAAAACCCTCATTTCACTATTTTGGAAAAAGGGGTGGGGGATAATTTAGGACTATAATTTATACTTGTTTGGAGGGTAAAAAAATAAAGTGGGATGAAACCCTCATTTCCCTCTACTACTTAAGCTGATTGTTTTCTTTTTTAGTTTATATTAAATCAATATAAAACACGTTTTTGTGTTAAACATGAATGGTCGAAAGTTGAGCACTACAAACATGTGATTATTTTCATGTACATTGAACACTAAGGGAAATGAAGCATCAGCACACACACACACACACACACACTATTGCAATCAATATTCTATGTTATACTCGCTTCACATGAAGAACCGTATTGTTAGCTGCCGAAAACGGTTTTGTCCACCTGAACCTATAGCAAAAACAGAGGGGGAAAAAAGCCCAAACACTCTTTACAGATCAAAGTGAAAGATAAATGGAACATATTTCAACAGATCAAACTTTAAAAAAAAAATTTCTTTAACTTTCTCGTGTACTCAAAATGTTCTGATGTTGGACCAGTTCTGAAGACGGGTGACGGCAATTGCCACTTTAATGTGCAGTCAGTAGCTGTAATAGAGATAAGCGTATTGCTGAAGAGCTAACAACGAGCACGCACATGCGTTTACAAATTGTTATGAATCATAGTTTACTGCATTTGCATGGGGGAAAAATAAAACATGTTTATGCCCGGTCCATTTCATCTCGCTGTTTAGCAAGTAGTTCCTAATACATACACTATACTATTTTTTCACGCACACATTTCGTGCACGTGCGTTCAATATCATTGTGTTCTGTATCGTAAAATTCAGCACGATGCTGACAATGTATATTATTTATTTATTTATTTATTTATTTATTTATTTATTTATAGATTAAAAATAACATCATTACATGGCAGTTAAAGTGTTGGTATAAAACAAATTGATATACCAACATTATTGGTATATCAAATTGTGATCAGCCCATGTCGCAATAATACGAATATAAAACATTCGTTCAACTGCAGGCATATGGATCAATTATGAATTTCTACTCATTAATCGTAAATGAAATATGAAAATAATGATAACAAGTAATAATAGCCCCTGTTTTCTAAATGAAATTAAAAGGGTACGCAATTTCATCGGAATCCTTCCTATTTCCATTTCTTCTCCCTCTGGTGTGTAAGAGAAACATATTTTAAAAAATCAGAAGTGAGAGAGAAAAACAAATTGTGCTGGATGAAAACATTAAAATTAAAATTGCAACAAGAACCTACAAGAATATGGTTCATCGTAGCCGTATGTTTGCTTTCCTTGTGATCTATTTACAGTCTTCATAATATCAATGATACTTATTTCTAATAGCCTGTCGATACTGTAAGTTATAATTACATACTATAAAGTATGTCATGTGCTGATGTTGTTAAACGAGCGAAAATCCACGAAAATACGAACGTTGGGGATCTGCGATTCTGTCATACGATCATACGACGATGTTTCTGGACCAATCAATGATGGTAAAGTTAAGTCAAACCGTCGATCGATCGATCGATCGATCGATCGATCGATCGAGAGAGAGAGAGAGAGAGAGAGAGAGAGAGAGAGAGAGAGAGAGAGAGAGAGAGAGAGAGAGAGAGAGAGAGAGAGAGAGATGTACGATTTTTCATTGAAAGAAATCTCGGCAAGCCTTATTTTCTTTTCATGAAAAATGTGTGCTTTATCGTGGTATATCAATGATATAGTGAACATACTATACACACGTGTATGTATGTATGTATGTATGTATGTATGTATGTATGTATGTATGTATGTATGTATGTATGTATGTATGTATGTATGTATGTATGTATGTATGTATGTATGTATGTATGTATGTATGTATGTATGTATGTATGTATGTATGTATGTATAATTTACTGGAAATAATTAGCGTGCCGGAACCTTGTTGATTCACAATGAAGTGTTACTTTCAAATGAATTTGTAGGACAGTTATAAAAGTGAATTTGCTGTGTTTGCTCTGCAGCCATCATTGTCGCCTCCAGAAAAGTGATACAAATTTGTCACTATAATACGTGTGTGACAGAAAAATAAATGTCAGTGCTCTTATTAATTCATTTCTTTTTTTATCAGAATAAAAATGTTTAAAGATAACACTTCGATCCAAAATATGTGGGAATTGAAAAGCACCGACCACTTGTATATTGTTCGGTTGCTATTTCATTCCTTGATATTTATAGGTTACATATGTTGTGGAAAATATGAACTCGTTTTTTTTTCTTAGGAAAATTACTGCACAATATATGGAATTGCAGCATTATTGCCAGAAAACGAGTCCAAATTTTCCCATACTAATGCAGTAACCTTTATGTTATATACTCATTTTCTTATTCTACCTCTTGATTAATTATTTAAAGATGCACTGCAATAAACAAAGTAATTGAATTTACACTGTATTAAAAAATAAATACCCAATCGCAGATTCATCAATATATAATAACAATATTAATGTGTACATACAACTGCCTAGTGACCTTTGAACTTGGTCTCAGGCTTGACAGTAGTCTCTAAAAAATTTGTTGTTTTGGTCTATTTAAAATTGAAATTTAGAGTCATATTGTGAATGAGTGCACAACTGCAACAACATTTCTATTTGGTCTTAAATTGATGTATTTTGTTTTTATGCTGATCCTACTCAGTTCTGCTTTTCTGAGCATGATGAACTGTATTAGTGAACTAATTCAGTGCAAGAAGAAGAATGTGATTTCACTTTAAAATTTACTCAAATTTCCAATATAATTGATGTTTGCATCTGGTTTTGCATGACATCTCATTCGGATTTGCAATATTAATTAAGAAAGTACATTTTTAGGAAATTCAAGATGCATAAATGTAATTATATTATTGCCTTTGTTATTACCAGTTAAGAATAAATATATGTATGCCCTGTCACATGCATTGTGCTATTGCATATACCCCGGCTATGACCTGTATCATGCAGTATGTGTCTTCTGTCGCTATTCTAACATTTTATCAAACTAGTTAAGCGGGGAACATTGCAAAACAGATGTTATGTAACTGTCAATTTAACCAGAGTAAATAATACTTTTTCGTCGTCTTGGCTTATTAGCTCTGAAGGCTCTTAGTTTCTTGCCAAAACATTCAGTTGGATTATCTTCTTTTGCATTTAGTGTTTTGAATGGTTAGTAAAATGGAATGTATCTGATAGATACGCAATAGCAGTGAGCGGGGGTGATATAGGGTATATGATGTCTTAGTGTTAAATTTGGTCGTTTCCACTATATAGTCAATGGGCTTTAACATGGGTGGGGTACTCTAGGGCCAATGGGAATAGGACATAGGGAATGTATAGCGACAATGGATTGGGTCTGTCTAGGGTCAATAGAAATTGGAGAGGGTGACGTCACGGTAATGGACACTTGGAACAATGCTGCAAGTGGTTGACCACAATCGGGAGGAACAGTGTGGCAATGACCTTATCTGAATTCACGCTACTTTGTGGACAAATACAGTCATAGATACAGAGACGTGGTCAGAGACAGAGATAGAGACATAGATACATAGACATATTACACAATCATATTTATGAACATAAATCTATCACAGAAATAAAAAATAATGTTTAAGACAAGAGACAATAAATATCTTTTTTGTCTCCTCCCTTCTTCTTCTCCAACATCTTCTCATCTTATCCATCACATTGCTTGCCTTCTTCTTCTTCCCATTATCTTTCTCCTCCAACTTTGTCTTCTCCTCTTGTTTCCTTTTCTCATTCTCTTTTTTTGTTGTTGTTCATTCTTAGAATTTGAGGCGCTCACTTGTTCTTTTTTCTTCTTTGTCCTCCTTTTCCTCTTTATAAGCTCTCTATGTCTTTCCTTGGCCTTTCTTAAACTATTGATCTATATTTTTACTAGGAGGGTGCTGTAACAACCAACCTAACCAACATTTCCTCCACCATCCATATATCCATCACAACTTCTTGCAACGTCTTAATTTTGTTGATGTGATTGCTTGTCATTTTTTATGTTATTCAGGTAAAATGGCGCGATTTGACGAACTCTGTGCATTATATGTCTCAAGCACTGACGTAAATGAAATCATTCCATTTCACCAACTATCCGTATCACCTATTAAATAATAACAGTGATATGAGTGCTAACCTAAAGTAAATTTTTATACAAAACAAGGCAAAAATATCAAACATTTTTTGTTTAGAGATAAGTGTTTTTGTTAAGGATAAAAACAAAATCACATACAGACACGAACAAACACACACACACATACACACACACTATTTTTTGCGTTTAGGGATAAGTTGTTTTGTTAAGACAAAAAGGACCCCCAAACAAACACATACGAGGGCACACATACGCACAATTACGTCCGGGAACGCAAAAAAACCCCACACACATACGTACACATAATTATATGTTTGGCAACTTGATAAATCTCACTTTTCTAGAGATCTGATTAGCCCTGAGAAGATCTGATTTTTTTTCTAACTTGCGATGCACCTGGTTAATGCTGATTCCAGGTCGGGTGCAAGGCATGCTTCGCCGACTCCAATCTTGCTCCCAGTACAGTGTTGCTCTTTCGAGTCCAGAGGGGCTTGAGTCGCTTCACTGTCCTATTCCTCAGTTTGAGTGATTGTGAAGACTTGTTCCCTCTGTCTTCTACACCAGATCCGTGAATGATGTGGTTGTCGTGGTTGCTCTATCTGTGGATCCCACTCTTGCCGCTATCTTTTCAACTCTTCCTATCAGTTTTTTTTTCTTCTGGGGGACAGTAGCTCCTACTACTAGTGGAAGTGGTTGTGGCTGTTGCTGATGTGGTGGTGGCGGTGGTGGAGTTCTCACTTTACATTGAATTTCAATCATGAGGTGAGTAGGATCTGTTTTTTCTATTCCTTCTCCTCTTCTTTCATATTTCTTTTCCGACTCCACCTCTATCCTGGCACTTTTCTGGATAGCCTCCTTGTCCAGCTCAACCAGTAAGCGCTTGAATACTATATCTAAAGCTCTAAAAGTTTGCTGATTCTGATTCTTTGAATGACGACTAGTCAACATTTGTATGACCTTAAAAAAGGGTAGCCAAACTGACAAACGCTACGATTATATGCATATTTCAAGGAAGTAAAGGAAAACACCCCTTAAAACAAAAAACAAAAAAAAAAACTAACAATACTCACTCCACCATCAATAACACAGGACGCGCTGACCTAAAAAGACACTCACGTTCACTCTTTTCCCACAAACACTTTATTATCACTCATACATAAAAAACACGCACAATCGTACAAGTCAGAGAAACGAAGTGTTTATAGGCACACTTCTTTTTTTACATACACACACTATCTTAAAAATAAAAAAACGAAGCATTTATTGGCACATTTCTATTTTGTAAATCTACCAACACACAAAGACATACAAATTTTAACAATAGAACAGTAGATCTTTTCTAGATGTTTTGGGTAACACTGAAAAGGGATGGTTTTTTTGAGTTGTGACAATCTCCGATCATCAAAGATTGCGTCCCTGTCTGGCTGCACGCTTTCCCACATGATATTGTCTGTTTAATTGGAAGGAATAGGAGACCTCCTCCGAAGCCTCTCTCTTGTTCCTGCTGATTTTGATGTTCTCTTTGTTGTTTCTGAAGTCTGTACGTCTCTGTATATTCTGCGTGCTCCTTCTTGACTTAGTCTTTAAACAACTCTTCTATTAGGCCGTGAGCCACTTTTAACATCTTGACATATTTTCTAAAGATTGTATTGCTTGTTTGAGCGCTATTTAATGTACACTCTTGGTCCTTATCTTGAATAACAGTCTGTGTTTATCAACAAAACCAGACACTGTGCTACACTAATGAGTCTCTCTTATCTGTGAATGCAGGATTTCACAACTGTTTCTTATTCAGGATATGTGCAGGTTTCATGAACTGATATTACACTGACATTAGTATATTTGGTTTTACTAGCCTTCCAGAACGTGTGTAACATTCGCTTTGCGGACGAGCTTGTGAGATTGTTGCGTCAGGCTCAGGCATACTTTGGCTGAAACATTGAGATTCGTTGATTCTGAAATTGATTTACTGGCATTTGCTGGGAGTGATACAGCTATTATTATTATTATTATTATTATTATTATTATTATTATTATTATTATTATCTACTACTACTACTACTACTACTACTACTACTACTACTACTACTACTACCACCACAGCAGATTTCCATTTTGACCGTTCAGTCGAACTCAGGCTGATTTCCCTTCCTTAAATGGTTTAAGTGGTTTTGCGCTTTTTGTCATAATAATTCTTTGTTTTTTGCTTACAAAGTGTAATTTTCTTCTTGACCTCAGCGGTGATAGGTGTTTTTGAATTAATTTTTCGCGGGTTCTTAGGAGAATTTATCTGCGCTGTCTCCCTATCAACAAGTCTGCAGTGAGAACCCGATATCAAGAGAAGTGGATCGATACTTTAATATGCTATAACTGGTTCTCTGCCATCGGTGTTTGCTTTAGAAAGAATTCTCTTTACAGTTGGACCTGTTTTCTCTGCTAGTATGTGGGACTCGATGTAACGTGTTTAAAGTCCTATTCGCGGGAAGAATAGCATGTTTGATTATCGCTGACAACAACTTCAGGTATTCCAAAGCGCGTGAAAATACTTTTCATGTGATTAATAAAATTGCAATTTTTTGAGTTATGAGTGCCTTAACTTTGAAGTAACGACAAAAGTAATCTCCCACATCAACGTACTCTTTCTTATCCCATATAAATATGTCTGTGGCAACTTTTTGCCATGTGTCTTTAAGGATATCGTGAGCAATGTGAGGTTCCTTTAGGTTAGAGCTTCTGTGCTCAAAGCAGATAAAGTATTTTGACACTAAATCGAAAATGGCATCTGAAATTCTTGGCCGAAACAAATCATTTCTGGCTCTTTCAGACATTTTCAATATGTAAATGTCCCGAGTGAACAGTTTCCAGCATTTTCAGTCTGAGGAAATGTGGTATGACTATTTGGTGACCTTCCAAGGTTAACCACTGAAAGTTTATTTCTATAATTCCAATAATCGATATTCTCTGATTGACCTCTTGACCTCTTTTCAGGCCGACCTTCAATTATGACCTCTTACAGTATGACCAGCTGGGGATCTTGTTCAGTGAGAGATTGAGTTTCTTCCTTCTTACGATCATATGGATACATGTAATGCTGATAACACCATATGCACCTGCATATATATATATATATATATATATATATATATATATATATATATATATATATATATATATATATATATATATATATATATATATATACCGTCAGATAAGATAGGGTATGCATCAGATAAGAACTTACAGGTGAGTGTATCTGCTACGGATATGTTTTGATCTTGGTAATGTTTTACCTTTAGGTCATAACGGTGTAGTTGTAAAAACAAGCGTTGTAGTCGCGATTGGGTAACATAGAGGGTTTTCTTTCTTCATTACATAGATAAGTGGAATGTGGTCATTTTGAACGTATACCTTTCTCGTGTATACATATTGATGGAACCGTTTGCATCCGAACAGTATAGTGAACATTTCTTTCCCTATCTGAGCATAATTAATTTCAGTTTTAGTCAAGGATTTTAATGCATAAGCCACGGGTTTATCATCTTGCATTAGGGCGGCACCAAGCCCATATTTTGACGCGTCGACTTGCACAGTCAGTGGTTTCTTAGGGTCAAAATAACACAGAACGGGTCGCGGACTTAAGATGAAGTCAAACCAAATGGGAGACGCAAAACAAAAACAACAACAACAAATTGCATCCAATTTGGTGAAGTATTATGCACCTGATAATTGGGGCGAGATATCATCTAATATGCGTATAGGGTAATAGGGACGCAACCTTGCCCTGTTAAGATTAGTTGTGGGTCGAGACATCCCCTTAGTTTACTCGATTTCATTTCGACGACAACCATACAATTTAGCCATGTTGTAGGTGATGTAACCGGGGCAATGATATTTTCATCTTCCATGCGATCAAGTTCAGTTTTTAGTCTGTCTTGAAGTGCAATTGGTACTACCTGCGGAGGTTGCACTACAGGTATGGCCTTGGGGGTTGATGTGTATGTTACATTCCCATGGGAAAAGACCTATGCTGTTGAATACTTCGGCATATTCATTGAGAACAACCCCCTTAGTGAAGGGCGTACTCTTCTTACATTGTAAATTTGACATCTGTGTCTTAACAGAGTATATAAATTTAACTAAGCCTAACTCTATACAAGACTGTACATCGTACAACTCGAGTTCGTGTGTATGCTCAGTGCATTTACATGTGAGATTGACTTGTATTCAGTAATTTGCATAGATATTCATATAGTATGTTTAATATAGATTGAAGAGGATGCCTAATGTCTAGCTGTTTGAATATATGCAAGGGTATGATGTTAACCTGAGAGCCAGTATCCAATTTAAAATCAGTAGAAACTGAATTAGGTCCTACCTCTATTGCCGCATACACCTTGTCATTGGCAACTATATCACTTTTTACACTGTCAATATATAAATCCTGGTTTTGATATTCATTGTTAATCACACTGACCGCTTTTGATCTACAGACTTTCTCAAAGTGATTTTTGTTATGACATTTATTGCAAAAACTTTCGTTTTTCATGGCACTTGTCCTGGCTAAACAGCGGTTAGGGTGAATAGGCCACTTGGTTGAATCTTCATTTGCATAAAAATAAAGACTCGTACGAAGGCTGAAAAAACAATGTCAATAACGTTAAAATGAAGCCTCTAAACGAGTATATTTCTATACGGTTGAAAACGGATAATGAATCGTTTGGGTTAGCTCATTTTTGTTGTCTCATCGTTGATGTATTTTTTTCCTTCACATTTTTATACGACTCGTTTACTTGCCGGGTCACTCAGTATTGGTTGTCGTTCACCCTGCCTGCTGATATAAATTAACCAAAGATTTTACCCAGACCTATACGATACATGGATCATGGGTCATGTAGATTTATTGTTATACATCCGAACGGAACAGCTTGTGCTTATGAGAAAAAGTTTATAAGCTTGATCAGATCCATAATCCATGAACACCAAGTATAATAAATATTTTGTAGAGTATAATTATCTACTCTATTAAACACAACCAAAATATTACAATTATCTCTGATCACTTTAGGTATTTGTGCATATCGTTGTGCAACATAAATAGCCTCAGTATTTTTTATGTCTATCTCAAGAAAATATTTTAAATGGATTTGATTGTTTGTCAAGTATCACATCATCATATACTGCGAGATTATTAATAAATCCATCAAAGTCAACTATATATGGGGCTTCATCAATATCGGTGATAAAGTCAATAATATCGTTGCCGTCTTCATTCAATAAGTTTTCCTTTTTGATTAAAATCTTTAATTACTTCATGACATCTTTGATTATCTACAGATGGTGTCATTAAATATAATTTGTCCCACTTCATCTCTCGCATGATAATATTAAGTAATAATTGTGTTTTACCAGATTCTGATGGGCCTATTATGATCATTTTTATATAATTTGGTAATGCTGGATGGTGCTTTACTGGTGCTTGCTTTCGAGTCGCTGAGAAGTCAATTTTATCCATATAATAAATAATATAGATTTATATTTTCGATGTAGAGTACCCATGTCAACTACTGGATTAACAACAATAACGACAAAAAAAAGACGTTTAAATACATGCGGATGTGTAAAATGTGTCACACAAAAACATAAATTTATTTCGTCGACAAAGACAGGTGGAGAAATAGCTGCTTCATTAAGGCAATTGCCAGGAGTTCCATGGGATAAATACGCCGGTGAGAAATACCTTCCTGGATATAATTAGTGTGGTCCTAGAACTCGACTTGATATCCTACTTGATGATCAAGATGAACAAAGACCAGGAGAACATCCAGTAAATAAGATTGATCAAGCATGTCATATTCATGATGTTGCTTACAAAAGTAAAGATTTGCAGCAATGGCATCTCCCAGATATGAAAATGATCCATGGTTTAAATTCTATACCCAATGAATCTCTTAAAGAAAAAAAAACTCACTAGGTTTCTAGTAAACTCTGCTATTGAAAGTAAAATAATGCTATGACTGGTAATTAATTATATAACTATTATACTAGTAAACTCTGCTATTGAAGGTAAAATAATGCTATGACTGGTAATTAATTATATAACTATTATAATGGAATCTATTTATTATAGCCCTAGAGGATATTGGAGAGGCTAGGCAGCGATTAATAAACTTGATGAAGCAGGAAAAGTCTCCCGTTATGTTGCTGCAAATTGGTTAGCACGACAGGAAAGATGGCAAATTTATCTACCACCGCCTAAAAAATTCAATATTCACATTTTGATGTCAGCATCCTTAATGAAGATCATCAAGCATATATTTTGGTTTTACCACACGATACTATTAAAACACGTTGACGATAATCAAAAATAATAAATAAGCATTGACTGTCGTTTACGTTACATGTAGATATAAAGAAACGAAACCATTGTCAACAAAGAGAGCATCTGAAGTTGCATCTGCGTTTGAGCAAATTTATCAAAGTGGTGGTCTACGATGGCCACAATTATTACAAGTTGATTATGGCAAAGAATTGTTGGTTCAGTATTATCGTTGATGAAAAATAAAACTTAAAAAAAATCAGACGAGAACATGCTGAATTTTATCGTAAACAAGCAATCGTTGAACTATTTAATCGAACACTTGCTGAAGTGGCTATTTGGATATCAATAGGCAAAGGAAATATATACTGACCTTAAGTCCGGTGGGAGATCTCCTGAATGGATTGCAAGGTTGTTAAGTCTGATATCTGCATTAAATAATGAAATTACTCGTGCAACTGCCATGAAACCTTCTAATGCAATTACAAAAAGTATATACCAATACACCGCCGTGAAGCTCCCCTTCAACCAGTATTAGGTAATGTAACTAAGATATTTATAGCAAACTGGTGACGGTGAAGGTGGTAAAAAAAGAACAACTGATCCTATCTGGAGCGTGACTACACATAGAATTTCTAACGTGGTTAGATCCCCGGATAGACCTGCAAATCTACAGACTAGATTATATAGCTTCTAAACGTTGATTTGTACGTGAACAATTACAATAATTCCTAAAGACACACACAATTACCACCTCTTTTACTTAGGTAAAGTAGAACCTTTACGTCGATTATATTCAAGACATGTCAGCAACGGTAAATTGTGTTGGATTATTATTCGAATATTTCCGGAACATATTAGTTACAGATTGCACAATGATTATTCTGTAGCTGTTTTAGTGATATAATGATTTCAGTTAATATCAATGTCACGTTTAGTTTTTGTGACATTGTTTATAACCTGCAACTTGTTATTTATTACATCAGGGTCGTTAGCGATTTCCTCAGTTGTCACGTAATCTGAGAAAATTTATAAACGTTTGTACGTGATTAGAAAAATTAGTATTTAGTGTGGTAATTCCATAGTTGATCATTTTTTAAAGAAGTTGTGACTAGAATTTCCTTATCATCAACATTTTGTTTTCGTAGCAGCATCAAAATCAGATACTGGTGTTCGAAGATTGATAATACCGTTAGTATTTATGTTCATAAATGCACGCATTATTCCACCGTTGGCAAATACGTTCTTAGATTCTTGATCATCGACACTTTTTTGTTACAGCGTCAATATATGCGGTTGGGTGTCCAATGTTTATAAATTTTTTTCAATTCATAATAATTTTCCCTATGAATCAATCACCAGACTTCTTGATATAATCATTAACTGACTTACCGGAATCTTGTATTCTACCCTGATCAAGAAAGTAACGATATTATCAACAACTGTGGTAGGAATTCGCGTGAGAACATCTGGCACTTGTATATTTATCGTCTTTAATCGTCCTTGTCTATTCTGAAAAAAAAAACAACGACTTCATTTTGATTCACGCATGTAATATTTAATAAATCATCAATCTCATTCTGAGGCGATCAAGAGTTGCATATGTTGATAAATCAACTTGCTGTTGAGCTTTACCACGAGAAGATCTTCCATAGATATCTACCATATATTTATTACTGTCTGTTTAAATGTGACAACATAGTATATTCATGCTCCACTTTATTAGGTGGTTTTGTTGATTTTAATACAGCATTAAGTACAGCGAATATTTCACGGCCACATATTGGTGGATCAATTATCTTTGTGTTGGTAGTGTTGAATACCAGATTGGAGTACTTTGCATGCTAAAAGATCATTCTAAAAGTTCTTTTTTTTTTAGCGCTAGTCCATGTGAATCGAAATAAATAATTCCACGTAGATCAATTGCATACGCTACCCAATAGGTACCTAATCCGGAGAATTTGTTCAAATTATTAATACCAATTTCAATATTGTTTGGTTGTTTTGGCAATTGATCGCGCATGAAAACTCCTCTGTAATTTCTTTTAACTTCAACTTAGCAGTATCAAGTAAATAAAAAATGAACATAGGCAGAATCAATGAACTGTCCCGGGAAGTCTAAGACCCTTTCCGTACCATGAATATGTATTTCCTGACAATCTTATACCACTTCCCTTTTTTTGGAGGTTTTTATTCCTTATCCGGTTGCTTTCTTTAATGCCTTTCGAGCAGCGGTTGAAAAAGCACATTATGCATCTGCTTTTGCAATGGCTAGGGCTGCAGTGGCTAATAATGTTGGTATAGCTGTGAGAAGTGAATAGATACCATCCGCTGTAAGATTACGTTTCACACCTTTATTTGATTTTTTTGGCTTCATTAAAGTTTCTGAACTGACGCTCTGTCAACGATAATTTATCTGCAACGTTCATCTGTTCTTTCTTTAATTATATTTTTATTTCAGTTTTTTTATGCTGATTGTAGCCTTTTGTTCTGACCAGGTGTCAGGTTAACACTAACGTGATTATTATGCATTTTAATATTCATAAACGATCTAATTACATGTTTGGAAAATATTTACATATTTTGTACTGGATTATCAACAACTCTCATTCGTCCACCAACATCTTCAAGTAACATTGATTTATCGCTGAGTATAACTGCGATTGCTCTGTATTTGGCAATAGCTACTTTTGTCACATTAGCTCGAAAATGTATATCAACTACTGATTGTCAGGTTAAATGTAAATGTTCTCGTGAAAAGTAATACATCGGATATAATGTAAAATTTAACTGTAAGATTTGTAAACCTGTATCAATGTTCTGATCACGCCCCACGAATGTCATTCATCGATGATATGCAAGTGCTGCATGATATGTATCAAAATTCTGTAATATATCCTCGGATGGTTCTTCATGTCCATTTATCCTTTATGAAACCTCAGAAATACCAATAATGTTAAAACTTTGAGTTTGACCGTTTTCTCGTGCAGCATCCTGTAATGCAATAAATATGTGTCTTGTTGCAGAAACTCCCTGCTGAAAAGCTATTTGCCATGTAAATAAACCGTTAATATTACACTGATTATCAAAGTGGTCGATGTCAACCATGATAATATTGATTACCATCTTGACTCATTAAAGATAGTAACCGATTTTCTTCAGATATTGATGGAGTCAATTACCGCCATCCACAATGAAAGTTTTGTAAGAATTACTTTACCAGCATCACCAACGGAGTACAACTGTATGCTTGGCTCCGAAAATAACCTTTCTGACATTTCTACCGAATCCAAAGATATGTGACAGTGGAATCGCAAATGAAAACAGTTTTATATTGCCTTTTAACATTGCTTAACGTGATCTGAATCCTAAGTTGAAATCTGGATCTATATTAATAATTATCCTTCTATGTCAGCATCGTCGTTTCTAGCAAAATTTTTGGTCGTCCTTTTACATATTGTTGGTTCTCTGGAGAATTAGAGGTATCGATTTCAAACATCATTGATGGCCCAGCTGATCTTGAATAATCATCGCTGTATCTCGCAAGGTCTAGTATTGTTGTTGCAACGTCAAAGTCTCTATGAATTGATTCAATATCTTTTTCGTCAATCATGTATGTAGACCTGTCAAAAAACGTCATAATGCCATTATTAGCAAAACCAACACTAACAACAGCGGTATATTCAGTATTATCTGGTTTTAAAAATTCGCCCTCGACTTCAATAAAAGCAACAGAGGATAAGAAATACCTACTTGTACCTTGAACCTGAAGTTTAATTCTTCCACGCTGATCTGGAATTCGTGCGTGATAAGAATAATAATGACAATCACGCACAGACTCATCTTTGAGTACTGGTGCGTCTATGTCGAACGCTGGATCAGATAGATATACGTTTGAACATCTTTATTATATTTGCTATAGTCTAAAACGAATACCACTTCCTGCTATCAGACTAGCGGTCATATTTTCTTCCATTTTTCGGCAATGGTAGATCAGCCAACTCTGCTAGTTATTGATTGGAAGCTTGATTTATAATTTTACTAATATTTGCATGCATTACTTCAGTGCTAGCCAGTTTTACTGGTGGCTGAGGTTTTCGTCGTATTATTTGTGCTGGTATAGCTGTGAGTGCAAATCACCATCATCATTAAATAGACATTAAAAACGTGAACAAGATATGGACAATGGAAAACTTACTAATTTTATGAAATTGGAATCAAATTTCGGTATTTATCACTATTGTCAATTTAAAATGTATATGTGCCGGCTCTGCTTTTCTTTGCCTTGACTTTGCCCGTCTTTGTGCATGCCGGTCTTTGCGCGTCATTGCGGTGTATAGCAGGACCCTTTGGTTACGGAAAAGCAATTCGGATATATACATGGCGGGAATGGTAGGGCGAAGGCCGAGGCAACAGTTTAAATATCAATGTATTGTTTCAAATTAAGAGCCTTGATTTCAGATTTGAGGTATATAATGATGTTAACATAAGCAAAAGGTACATAACTGTTTTATTTAGTGGCCAAGTTTGAAGATGGATAAGATAAAGCTTGAATTTAATCAGTTGGCTCCCTGTCAGAACAACAAACAATGCAAATGAATGCGTGTGGTTGATGGGCTTGAGTGTGATTGATTTTTATCTACTAATTTGAATATGCCCTTAGAGGTAGCCAGAATTAAATATTTTACTGAAAGCTGGCATGACAAAAGAACAGACGAAATACTGTTTATATCTGCAATCAAGAATCAATTATGCTAGTACAGATTTTAAAAAATATTTGAGTATAAAAGAGCTGCGTAATTTACAAGAAAGTCGTCTGAAAATTTACAAGCGGTTACAGAAGGCTGCATTAAAATCAGCGTAAATGTGCATTAACTGAAAGATGTAACATACAATTCACATAAGAGGCTAAAGTGAAAGTAGCCTTACATGATCTTTTTTGTAAAACATTTAAAAGAAAGAAATTTCATTGTCTACAGAAACTTTAGGAGAGTATCATCAGTTATAAAATCAAAACTGATGCTGTATTTTACTTTAATCTCCTGAAATATGTGTTTATAAATATCTATGGATGTACCATACTGACGTAAATGACATACGTCATTCAAAACTATTTCAATAATAGGTGTCATTTGTCAGTTTTGATTTCACATACCTTTAGATGGTAATTATTCACATTAATTTGATCATTATACATCCATGTTCCTTTGGAAGGTTATTATTTACACCCCCTCCATGAAATACAGCTAAATCAATGCTAAATCATGTGGATATTTTTTAGTTGTCAACATAATGGTATGATCCAGTACAAACTGGATTGAGTATCACAGTGATGTCACCATGAAAGCAGCACGAGTTGAAAACAGATTTATGCTACACTGCTATGTGTTATGATAGACCTGACATCCACTTTCCTTGAGGCATAGTGTGGCTGAGTGGACTAAAGTGTCATTCTTTATTGATCATTGCCATCTCACCTTTGTCCATGAGTTCTAGTTTCATCCTCAGTCAATATGGGTATGTGAGAAAGCTGCTAGTTTCTTCCCATGGGTCAGTGGTTCTTGCCTGGGTTTTCCCTTGTTCTTCCTCCTCCACTGGTTATTGACCCAGTTTAGTACTAGCTACCATTGTAAAAGTTCATTATTTTTGTCTTCAAGGATTTTGATGACATTGAAGGTGCAGATCATTCAACATTCATGATTAAATAGACTTTGGTTAAACTATTTAGGCAATAAAGTTTAGAACAATTTAAATTTAATTTAAATTGAGTAAATGCCTATACGACATGTATAGATTTTACTATAGCTAATCAAAACTCAGTATTGTAGACTAATCAGGATTGTTAAAATAGGGGAGATATATTCCTTTTTTGGTAGATGCATAAAGGAACCACTTTGTAGGCAAACCAGGTATTTCAAACATGCTTTTGGGCATTACTTTAGATCCTAACAAAATGTTTATTAAGCTTCCATAGAAAAACATAAAGCAGTGCAATGCAGGCAACCTGTATGATACTGTTTAAGTTGAATCCAAGTGCAAGCAACATAGACCCTAACTAGCCATTTATTAATTTGCTGGAAGATCAGTTTATTTTACATATGCTTTGAACAACTAACATGGATACAGATCTATCAGTGTATTTTGCAATGGCAGATCTGTGTCGGTGCAGTTTGCAGTTGAACTTGACTTATAAGTATAGATAGTAAATATCTTGTATGTTACAAATGCTGGTTATACCCCAGATTTGGTGGACAAGGATGCAATGCCCACTTTTGGGATCCTTGGTGTAATTCTAGGTGATCCATAGGTGGAATTTCCCAGTACCTGGATGGAACTTGTTCCAAAGAAAGGACAGGTTTCTTTACACAGTGGGCAATGAAACAACTATGCCTATTGAATTGCTGTGAGATTGAAATGTTACATTTATATATATTTATGGCGATGTACATAACATGTTGCCATTTGCAAAAAGAATTACAAGAACATGTTGGCAATTTAACATTTAGGGGCTGATGCTGTTTGTGGATATTTTATTTGAAATTGCTGATATCTGTTAGTGTTACATTTTCCAGGACGTATCAGTGATGAGTCATCAGATTACTTAATAGGGAGTATACAGAATTGCATAATTCAGTGAAAAATCAAACTTTTGTCTGAAAAGAAAACTTTCAGAGAAGGAAGGAATTACTGAAAAAAAATTTAATAATTGGTAATGACTAAGGTTGAATAGAACTCAGATGTAGAATGGAAAACACCACAGTGTTGCCTTTTGGTAGTAATCTAGACAGCTATATATCAGTATTTTTTACAGTAAACCTTTGGGTACTCTAGTTGTAGTTATCAAAATGCAAAGGTGCAATTTGCAGTAAGTGAGAGAAACACTACAGTTTGTAGCAGCATGGATTTTAAGTACTGATAGGATATTTATGCACCAGAAAAACTTATGTGATGATATTTCATCTGGCTGACATACGTCTGCACAAATTTTCACTAGCTTCTAATGATTTTTTCAAAGTAAATTCAGAGCCTTTTATTGTAACTATACATTCATATATACAAACAGTTCAATAGATGTAGCTGCAATTCAAGCATCCCAGTACATTGTCTGGTTACTGGATGATGCCTCCGTTTTTATTGCGGAAATTATGTCCATACTCAGAGCTTTGAATTGAAATCTCAAAAAAAATTGTCATCTGTTTTGATTTCAACATTGAAAGTCTTGCATAATCTTGAATCAGACAGCCATATACAAACCCACACAATGATCTCATACAATCTGGGGTTAGCATTCTGTACTGTTGGCTGCCCTGTCACATTGGTATCAAGGGTGATCCAAGGGCAAATAAAGCAGCCAGAGCTGCAATGCTGTCACTTGTTTCCAAAAAGAAGATTCCTTATACTGACTTAAGATAATGTATGAATTAGCATGTTTTTATAGCAACATGTATGTGCAATAAAATCTCCACAATCAAACTTTAAGAGAGTGACATCCATTATATAGGATAAACTGGATAAAGTGGTATTGTCTCAGTTGCAAATAGAACACACATACTTGATTCATGCATAACTTTTTAAGGGTGAACATCAACTGGGATGCATTGCCTGCCTGTGTCCAATGGCATTGGAACCCATTCTTGTTAAGTGTCAGATCTCCACCTAATGAAAACAAAAGTATTTTGATGTGATGTGCTTTAAGATCCTATAAGTACATAGTACTTGAGAAAAACATGGACATTTTGAAGGAATATGAATTTTGCAAACTAACTGAATGGTGTTTTTATGATTTAACATGTCTTACCTCAATCTGTTTTTTTATATACATTTTGCAGACTTTTAAAATCATTGTTTTATTTTTTATCTTATAATTAATGTTTACACTAATTTGGAAGGATTTATCTTCCTAATAAGTAATTCTTTGTGGAATTCATTTAAAATTTTTTAAAAAATGTTTATTGGCATTACATTGCCACTGATGTGTAGCAGAAGCAAGTACTGTATTGCATTCATATGAACTTATATGCCAACCCTTCAAGCTTTTGGTGTGAATTTTCTTTTACAGCTATTCATGGATTCACAAATTCCCCATTTCTCAATTATTTTAAATCTTTAATAAAATAACTGATTTCCTTTTAAGTGCTTGTTGTAATATTGGCAGTTGTCGGAATGGTCCAGAAATGCTGGTCGCGATATTAGTAGAACTATAGCTGATTGATACAATTGGCCTTGCAGCAAGTATTTTAGCATATTTTAATCTATATGCATAAGAAAAGTTTTACAAATGCGTTTGAGAGAGACTGGGTCCTGACTGGAATTTTGCTATGCGCATGTGCTGCCAACACTGATATGAATACCGTTTGTCATATATATTGAAAAAGTCTTTAACACCAAGGAAAAAGAAATGTAATCCACAAAAACAAAAGTTTAGTTTGGAATATACTGAAAATTGGCTGTGTATTTAGCCATCAAACACCGATATACATCATGCTTTTTGCACAGTGTGCCACAAATTTTAGCATTGGGCATGGTGGCAGAAATGATGCGAGGAAGCACATTGGTAGCAAAAAAGCACATAGAGGTTGGGAAAATTAAGAACAACTGCAGATTTCAGCTCTGGAATATTTTAAGCCATTGATGGAAGACCTGCAAGCTACCAACACTGGAACATTGTTTATGAGTTTTCTTGTTGAACACAATCTACCTTTATGACCTGGATCCTTAGCTAAACATTTGTTCTGACAAATATTTCTGGCCTTGAAGATCATCGCTTCATGAATTCATGTCAAAATTCACTTATTTTTATCCCAATATTTACTAATTGCGAGCCTGGAGGGTTGGAAGCATCTGGGGCACCTGATGGCTAAGTTGTCTGAAACACTAGCCTTTACTGATAACTGTCATCTCACCTCTATCCAAATGGTTCAGGTTTCAACCTTGGCTGTTGTGGCTGTCATATTTGCTAAGCCCGGCTGAAATGTCTTGTATAAGCTATAATCTGCCTGTCTTGGGAATATTGCTACCACCAATGTTTGATGTCTAAAGATTACAGCAGGCTAGTGTTGATCTTTTATGCATAAGTGGAAGGAGACTAGAATCTTGAATTGACATAGGTGATAGATCTCACCATCTAAACAAAGTCTTGCAGTTATCACACCTAGGTGTTAAAGCTTAGTCCAAAGATCAAAGGGTAGTCCATGTGGTGAATGGGGCTATTCTTATTCATTCCCAAGTTGACAGACAGTGACAGGGACATTGTCCGAAAAGTTTTATTGGATCACAGTATTACCCAATTGAAATTGAGATAGAGGGTGTGACTACAATGCTGGCTGAATGAAAACTTTCAGAACATGTAAACAGAAATTTAGAATTCGCCTAGAATGATAGCAGATCAATAGGGTTACTCTGAGAACGAAGCCACTTGTAATTTGGCAGCAAAACATAGAGATTTATTCTAAGAAAAGAAAAAGCTTAGAAAAGGAAGCTTTTAAATGAACACAGAACTTCGGGTTCCATGGCGTCCCAATTCTTCAAGAGTTGGAGACAGAATTGAGGCTAGTCGAGATGGTCAAAGTCGACAGAAGAGTAGTCGTGGTAGAGAAAGTGGAGGATAGAAGGGAGTCTAGAGAAAGTCAAGGAGGAGAAGGAGAAGGATTTAGGAGAAAAGTTGAGGAGGAAGAGGAAAAGGATTTGATAGAAATAGGAGTGGAAAAGGATACACCAGATGAGTAGAAATACAAGGATAGGTGAAAATCTATTTCACACTGCTAATCAAGTGATGCAATAAACTTATTAAAGGGTTGAATGGAAGGAGTATTATTGGAAATTTGAGTCATTTGGTTATTGAATTGTTATTAAATTATTATTCATTGAATTTCAACTTTTTCTGTATATTTAACCATCTAACCATCGGCATTGCTGACTGGAGGCTTGGAACTTTACATCTGTCTTTGGACTTCTGTAATAGTTTAAATAAAACATTGGGAGCACATCACCCCACCCCAACCATAACAGTCCTCACAGTGGGTATGTAAGAAAGCTGCCAGTAGCTTCTTGTTGGTTGGTGGTTCTTACTTGAGTTTGCCCAGGTTTTTACTCTACCAGTTGTCCTGGCTGCCATGCATAGCCTATCTTGCCCTAAGAATTGGCTTTAAGCCAAAAATGCCTGCAACAACATAATTATGTGAAGTTAGGGCTGTTCACAATTCACACAGTATTGGGATTAACCTGTTATTGAACTGAATGAGATCAAAAGGCCTATACAAGATGCCAGTGATGAGAAGGGAGTGAAAAGAGATTAATGTGGCTATATATTTTAACTTATAAACTCAAACTTTGCCTGCCTTTACAGAAAAGTCCTGTAAATATTGAGTGACTTCGACCCTGATTAAATGGGACTAATTCATATTTGTCCTCAAAAACTGATGTTTTTCATCAGTTAACAAGGAAATTTTAAATTTTGTTGTAAAAGGTTACTCATTTTTATGCAACTATATGACTGCAGTTCCAACATTTTTTTCTCTAATGCAGACATTTCAAGCTTTTGAATTTGACAAACTGACACCTTGAATTACACTGACAGTGTGATTGGATTACAGTAAATGCATTTAGAAGTGAGGTATGATATGTTAACATACAATGCTTTCCTCGTGTTTAATGTATTTCTCACATGCTTTTCAGATGGATCCTGCTTCCTCCCTTATGTCATTACCCTCACCCCTCCACCCCGTGCTGCTGCAGATACAGAATTTGAATGCGATGTTTGGGCAGCCAGTGGCAGCACCAGTTCTTCTAGCACCAGCAGGACAGGGGGCAACAGATCAGCTTGGAGATGAATTGGGACGAATAGCAGAGGAAGGGTTACATGAAAGTATAAGGCATGAATTGGACTTCTTTTATAGTCTTTTAATTAATTTTATCAACTTTTTAATTCATTGTCCAGTGTTAGGAGGACTCCACTTAAATACTATGTAGAATGTCATATCAATTAACATTTTCCACATTAACTAGCATCAGTAAACATCAACTGTGTCACAAACTAGGTCATAACCATATGTGGTGGACTAGAAGCTTAAACATTTGGGTGCAAAGTGGTATACTAGTTGCTGTTCTAGATACATGAAAAGTATAATTTCAGTGTCCCACACAAATATTTGTGGATTTCATTGTTAAATGAATATTTTTATGTAAGAAGTAAATTAAAGTGACTAAGTCTAATGACAGACTTTAAATATAAATCAAAATAACATGAAGTAATTGTGAAGTCTAGCATCAATAGAGTCAGATTTGCCTCCTTTTCAGTAACAGACCATGTGTATTTATTGAAAACAAACACACAGCTTGAATTACATTCAGAGCTGAACTAATCTGTACATTTTCACTGATTAATATCTGCTACTACACTGATATCACAAGGCTATGTCTCTGTAACAAATTGTTACAAATTGTTTTTTTTTTTACTAGTTAATATAGCTGGCACATGACAGTTACATATTTGCAGAATGAAAGTAGAATGAAGAAGAAAGAGGAAGGACAAAAAGGATTTTTATGTGTATTTCATTAGAATTTAGACAATATTTTCAAATATATCAGTGTAAGTATGTGAACAATCCCAAAATTAGGTAAAGGTAATGTTGCTGTTTTCAAAAGAGTAGTAATTCCTGTTATCTTTGGGAATCATCATCAAACTTTGTCTCCACGTAGATTGACAACCAATTAAATTGAAGATCAAGATCTCTGGGAACAGTTGTTTAAATTGTACATTGGTAGCTAAACAATCAAAGATTTACTTCCATCTATTATTGCTCTGTATGGATTGTTGTCAGACAGTAAGTATGTTTACCATGGGATGTATATATGGTTACTGGTATGGAGGTTAAAAGGTCCTAAGTCAGTGTTACTGATCAGTTTCTTACATTATTTTTGGAAAAATGTTTACATTGTTTATCTTCGGATAGGAATTATATTTACAACACACAATTTCCAATGTACATGACTCATGCTTGGGGATGATTCAGGCATCAAAGGTCCCGGTGACAATTTAATTTTGGGGATAAAATTTTCAGTGCTGTTTGAAGGGACATGATATCTGTTTGCATACATATATTATTGGATTTATAATATATTGTTGGAGGAGATATGTAGTTAAATGTAAGTAAAAGTTTAGGATCACAGTGTTGTTTGTTTAGTTGTGTCTTACTAGTGTTGCAGTGACATCATTACAAATTAGATGATAAATTTACATGTTTTGTTTCAGTGTGGAGGTTTTTTCCAGTTACAAGCATAATGAGATTTTGCCTGGCTGTCTACCACATCCAGGAGACATTGTAGAGGCTGGACCTCTCGCGGTAGGTTTAATTATCCCATTGAATACAAGTTGACTGTAATTACATTTGTAACATTCTGCACTCCACCCCACACTCTACAGAGATTATTACTGATAATGCTAGTGTTTGTGAGCTGACTTGGGGAGATATATACATGAACTAGAAGATTGGAATCTAATTATTAGTCAAAGAATATGTATTTTATGGGAGAAAAAGTAAGGGAAATTCGCCAGGTTGCAGTACAGTAACTGCTAGAGGGAAATCTTTTTTTTTCAAAGAAATAAGAGTATCACTTGATTGTTTTGTGAGTGCACACATTTTACATTGGTTATGTAAAAGAGGTACTGAGATTTTTTTCTTCTTACAATAAATATCCATGTAAAGTGTTTGTTTCTATCTGTCTATCATGTTACCTTTAGCTATTTGGTTTCGTATCACTAGCCGATACAGTACCATTTTACCATTTGTACATAATAAAGGATATAATCTTTTGTATGGCACTAAATGGCCTCTGTGCTGGTGCACCGTAAAAATTCAACCAACCAACCATCTATCTGTCTATATATCTATGCCTATATAGCCTTCTGTCTGTCTGTCTGACTTTATATAATATAACAGGCATTTAAAGTGTTGGTATAAAGCAACCTGATCAAATTGTGATTAGCCCATGGCGTATGATTGCATGTAAGGATCATGTTTTTATAGCTTTATACTGTCTAAACATGGATATGAATGCCTTGGAATATTATATTTAAAAAAAGTAAAATAGCAAGAAAATGTTTTTTATGTAAAATATTTTTATAGAAATTAACATTTTTATACAAAAATAGTAACCATACTCAATCCAGGAAATAAATATTACTGAGCTCCACCCTGTGTCATCAGCTCTCATCTCTGTCAGCACAGCTGCTTCCAGTTCCTCCCTCTTGCAAAAAATCAAACACTGCAGCACTGAAAAAAGGAAAGAATGACATAAGATAAGGAGCAACATGATGAAGCAACATTTAATCTACAAAACTTGATTGAAGAGTTTGATAGTCATTTGTAAATGAAAGTGATCATTCTTTGTCCAAATGTGAGCTTGTTAAGGAAGACAGATTTGTACGACATTAACCTGATGACATACTGAAATTTATAGAAATGCAGACACTATTTGATGTAAAGCTATTGACAGCATTCTTGCAGTCAAAATACAAAATAAGAAATGAAATACACCCATCTAAAGGATCAGCACCTGCCTGGTCTTATACTCAGTATTAGGAAAAAAGGTGGATTTGAGTTTGAGTTTGAACCAAACAGCTTAAGAAGCTATATTAGCTCCATTGATCGCCACCTTAAAATTCAAGACCTATGCCCGTTCAATCATGAGAGGAAATGACACAAATGTTACATTAACAATGGAAGCTCTTCGTGTTAAGCAAACAGATTTAAAATCTAAACGAAATAAAACCAATCGGAGTCAACTGATCATAAACTATGAAATAAATGTCCTGTAAAGCTAAAAATTAATGCGGATGGAAATACTGAATGCCACTGTTAACACGTTGTGTAACAACTCTGCATTTTGGTCTGAGGGGAGAGACTAAACATTACAATCTGAAATGGGGGGGGTTAACTAAAGAAAGATGTGAATGCAAATTTCAGGCCACATAAATGTACAGTCTATAAACAGCTACTCAAACATTAGTGACAAACAACAACAAACTTATTCCAATTTTCTGAGCAGCACCAGCCACCAAAGTAATTATCCTGTCATCCCCACCCCACAGCAAAGATTTAAAACTGCACAGCAACAGATTGTAGTATATCAGGTTTCCAAATGTGTAATATTCACCAGAATCAGATTATCAGCAACCCATTCTATGGATCAAACTTCACCGCACAAAATACATTTGTTATGAACCTTGGGCAAAATGCACACGATTCCTGACTGGGTCTACTTCTTGCAACAGGCGACTTCTTTAACCACACAGTGAAAACGTATGTTAATTACTGAAAGTAACACTGACAGTCAGTAGGAATTGGGAAATATGGACAGAAACGATATCAACAAAATGTAGTTAAGGTTAAATTGTTACATTACTTGTTGTTCCTTAATTATTTTGATGTTTCTGGCTTCAATTGTAGTCTCAGTATAGATGAAAGTGGCCGCACTGTTACTGTTCATGATGACGATTGCTGCATATTCAATGTTGGCATGAACATTATTTTAAAAAAAATTAATGTTGGCTATCAGCCATGTGTTTTCATTTCATTTAATTAATTCATATTATTAAGGAAAACAAAGCAATTAATATGAATGAAATGTATACAAAATTAAGAATCACTGAAAAACTTATTTTCTGAGTGTACATTTATATGAGGGTTGTGAAGAGTTCACTCCCCTACAGTGTACAGTTTATGACCGTCAGGTTTATCTCCCATATAAAATGAACATTTGTATGTGGTATAAATAAAATATATGAATAGAATGTACGCAGTATCAATGATATACCACTCGCTGTATAAATTTTTCTTTAAAAGGAAACTCGGCAAGCTTCATTTCCTTTTAATGAAAAATTTATACATATTATGGTATATCATTGATGCAGCATACATACTATACATATATTATGCATGTGTGTGTGTGTGTGTGTGTGTGTGTGTGTGTGAAGCATGCAGACTCCTGGCAGAGTCATGTTTTCCATCAGGACATTTCTATTTCTTTTATATATATGCTCATTCTTTCAGTCTTTAACATTGCCAGATGCCACCTACCCACTTGCCGACTCTCTGCCTAAAGAGACAATTACAGAAGGAAAGCTGAGCAGCCTTCAGCTTGAGGGCATATTGTATGCAGTAAGTCATGCATATTGTATGCAGTAAGTAATACATATTGTATGCAGTAAGTAATGCATGTTTTATGCAGTGAGTAATGCATATTGTATGCAGTAAGTAAACATCTGGATGATGCAGTTATTTCCTATCAGAATCAAAAGAATTTGTGATCTTAAAGTGAAACATATCTCATAGGAACATTTAAGTATCATAACATCATCTCATGCACTATTCACTTTGAATATATTTTCATTTGTTTTAAAGTTTAGATTCAAGAAATTTATAAATTATTGTCTTTTTAGATTGACAATTTTAGTACATCAGTACTGTGATAATCATGAGTACACAATGAGTTAATGGACCATGACAGCCTGATACAGATGTTGTTCCTAACATGGGCAATATCATCATAAAATTAAGATTTCATGGTTATAAAGCAGAAACGCTTATAGAAGGCCTTTTTTCGCACATACAAAATAGCAATCAATTGGATTTGCTAAGCGAACTCTTCTTATCTCAGTCATCTTGTTCATGTTTTCCACATGGTAGGTACTCCTGCTGTGCCTGATCGAGTTGTTATAAAACAACAAGATATATAATGAAAAGAACTTAACTCATAAAGCATTTTATGGTTTCTCCAACATTGATAATACACCTTACAAAACATATTGAGAAAGAATCATGTTTTGTGTACTCACATGAAATTTAGTTATTTGATAGGGATCCAAGCACACCAGCAGGATTTGCACAAACCATAAAAGTTAAGTGAAATTTCAAGTGGCCATTTCATGTTCTTGAAAGTTCATGAAAAATGACTGGTTGTTGAAAGGTTTGTGGAAGTTGGCAAATTTGGAGTAAATGGGAGATTTTTCTTTGTCATATTTTCATTGAAATTTGTTTTGTTTTAAACATTAGAGTTTGTCAGTCCATATGACAGCACCTACCATTTGTTAGAGGCTCAGTAAGTGAAGAAAGGGAAGTATCTTGCAAACCAGGTGTTTGTAGGATTTTGCATGTTTGAATCATCATGATAAATTTGAAATTAACACTCCCTATCTATCCCACTTGATTCAAACATTGTAATACAATTGCAAATGAAACAATCTTCACTAACCATGAGAAAAGTTCATCCAACAATCCACATGCTATTCTGCAAGATGATTTCTCTGTAGTGTATAATTGAACTAGTAATAGTAACATTTGCCATATTTCCAGGACAGAATATAAATTTCCCACAAAAAAATCATGAATTAGAAATATTTTCGCAGTTACTACTGTATTCTACCATTGCCATAGAACTTTTTCCAAATAAAAACTGACGAAAGTTAAAAGTTATCTGTATAAAAGGTATTATTATTTTCATGTGACATCCATGAATTAAATGTGATAATAAAGTGATTATAATTATAATCACATTTGCTATAGCAAATGTTTTTATGTTAATGTTTTCTCATGCATAGAACATGTGTAATTAGGTTTAATGGGTCATCCCACTGCCCACATTTAACATACTTGTATTTATGCATGTTGTTTACATGGTCATGGTATGGAGTACTTCCAACAGGTAACAATCACAACTTTTTTATTTATTTTTTTCTTGTCTAATATAAGCGTATATGCTATATTCTGCTTAGATAATTAATCAGATTTTCAGCCCAGAGTACATAAATGATGACCTTTTTATAAAGAGAGAGGCAGTAATAGTACCTGATTAATACTCTGCATATTGAATCTGCTAACTATATTGCAAATATGCCATGTTATTTTAATTTAATTGGAAAAAATGGGTGAGAAAAATAATCTCTGTTGGTGTTTCTACCAAAACCAGGAAATCCCAATCTTGGTGACACATTGTTTCCCCACCATGCTCTGCCTCACAGGAAGGTGAATAATATAAACCCTTGAAGATTAATATAACCCCTAGACTGGGATTTCCTTTTCTTGATGACAACATTAACATAGATTCTATTATTATCCACTGTCCATCCATTAGCAAAAGTTTGTTATTACTACTTTGTTAAACTACTTGGAGGATTCTATAAAACTTGACCCATTCATCCCAAAGTCAAATCAAGGTCAAGTTGGTCCTGAATGAAAATTGTGTTTCTTGAATAGTCACCAAAGCAGTTGTAATTAAAATAATATTGTACTTTTCCTGAACAGTCATGTCAACAAGGGTTTTCATTTTGAGACTTGTGATATATATTTGGTCGTAGGCGAAAACTTGAGCCAATCTGCCTACCAATTTGGCCCCAATGGTGGCCATCTTTGGAATCATTATTGATACTCTTTCTGAACAGAAAATCATATTGATGTGGGTTTTCGAGGCTTATAGTGTTTAGTTGCACATAAATTAGAATGTTACCAATCTGGCCCCCAGCATGGCTGCCATTTTTGCCATTTTAAACATCGTGTTATAGCTTCTTTTCATCATGGTGATTTTATCAAAAGTCTTTCTGTGATAAAATGGTCTTGAAAATGATGCTGATCTAACATTCAGTATGACCATCATCTTGAAAATTGTGTTGTTGCTACTTCTTTTGGATGGAAAGTCATATCATCATTAGGTTTTGATTAAAATACTTCTTATGGTGTTAAGTTAGTTCTACATAAAAAAAATACTGATCTGACTTACACTGTAGACACTATAAAACTATCTTGTAAAGTGAAAACATTTTGGAGCAGTTTCCGAATTTCCTGGAGTATGGAAATTCTATAGGTGGCAATCTAATTATTCTTGGTGATTTCAACTTTCACTGTGACTGTCCTGAAAACCCATGCACATCGAAACTCCTAGATTCCATTCATGTTTTCAACCTCAGTCAGTTAGCCAACCCCCCATAAACATGGTCACATTTTAGATTGGATTCTTTACAGACCTGATGATAATATTCTTCAATACTTCCTTGGGTCTCATGAACTTTCATCAGATCTCCTCTGCATTATATGCCGTCTTGTCCCTAATCCTTCACCTTTATTTGCTACTAAGAGAAACCATATGATAAACAGAACCAAACTAATGCACAACATCCAAGCAAACCTAACAACTAGCTTACCTACTACAGCAGAACAACTTGATGACTGCCTGCGTTCATTGCTCGACAAACACGGTCCAGCAACGAAGTGCAAAAAAGCAATTCAGAAATGTTCTCTGTGGTATAGCAGTGTTAGGGACCAGCTTCACACTGCTAAAAGAGACCGTTGTAAAGCTGAGTGACTTTGACTTTCAACCAGACTCACTATTCATAAGTAGAATGTCACAAACATAGTGTTCATGCAGCGAAATCAGCCCACTGCAGTATTAAGATTGTGGAAAGTTCCAGCTGCAAAGAGCTATTTGAGATTACTAACAAGCTATTGTCAAGGAACAAATGTACACCACTTCCAGCTACTTTCTCTCAAGTCGACCTTCCAGACCTGTTTGCAGATTTCTTCCATGTCAAAGTACAAACCATCAGAGATAAACTTGACAACACAATTTCAGTTGACTTGTCATCACCATACAGTTGCGATACAGACTTACAGCGGCAACCATTAGCAGCATTTGAACCTGTCTCTATGGATTTAGTACGTACAATCATGATGAAGAGTGAACCAAAATCTTGTGAACTGGATCCGATTCCGATGTCACTGCTGCTAGAGTGCTTGGATTCAATATTGCCTTCACTAAGTGATATTATTAATGTCTCTCTCATCAGGGGAATTCCCATCTTTTTACAAAACTGCCATTGTAAAACCTCTGCTGAAGAAAGCAGCATTTGACCATAATGATCTAAAGAACTACCGCCAAGTTTCTAATCTCCCATTCATGTAAAAAATCTTAGAAAACGTTCTATCCCTACTTGTATCTCATCTGAATTCAAAGTCTTTTTAGCAATGTACAGTCTGCATATTACCCTAAAGCTTCTAAAGATTAGGTGCTATATGAAGTCCTCATTATTATTATTACTGTTATTATTATTTTTATTATTGCTACTTTGTGGTTTTCACAAAAAGACTTGTCTAGTTGGTGCCAATCTTATATTGAATATGGTTACCATAGCAGATGTCTTGAAAATATTAAAATTAATACTCTGCAATAGAAAGTCATATTAACATAGAGTTTCACCAGAAGGCTTATTGGTGTTTGGTTTGTCTGGTATGAAAACTGGTGATCTGACATCCATTATATGACCATGGTGGCCAGCTTGAACACTTTGTTTTGCTACTCATTCTGAATAGATAAACATATTTTGATAAGGGTTTTCACTGAAAATCATCTTAATATCAAATTGGCCATTAAAGAAATGTTGCTGATGTACATTCATTATGGTCACTGTCTTCAAAATCCTTTTATTGCTTTTCCTCCAGAATGGATGGTCAGAAGGCTTTTGATGATGTCCAGTTGGTCCTGAATGAAAATGGAGCTGGTCTCATATCCAATACTGATGCAATGACAGCCATCTTGAAAATTTTGTTATCATTCAAGAATGTCAAGAATGGTTTCACTATTGTGCCATTAAATACAAGAAAAAGTTTTATATAAGATTCATGGACATTCTTTAAAGTCCTGGGAGCATCAGTCCCTTTGAGCAGATCTTGTTGCCACTTTATTTAAGTATTAGGTGCAAATAATTGGACTATTCATTGCATAATCTGTGTGGATTTAATGATTGATACGTGAAGATATGGTAATTTTTTTAAAACTCAGACAAAACAAAAAATAAATGACCAACCAACACCTTTATGGCATTAACCCTTTCATCACGGCAAACCGCATATGCGGTCCAGGGGAACTAATCCGTCAACACTATGGACCGAGTTTTCGGTCTGGGGCAGTGTTCTTTGTTAACGTTATAGTACCCGACTAAATATCTTTCGGAATACCTCAAATATCTTCCCTCTGGTAATGTAGATGTTATATTTGGATTATCTCGTGAGTTTACAACTAGAAATAACGAACAAAGTAGGAACTTTTAACGTGTTTTCCGAATGCTGAAATTTGTATCCAAAATGGCAGCGTTTGAAGGATTTTTTTTTTAGAGGAGAGTTTTCGGAGGATTTAAATAATTTTGACTTGATAAATTTGTTTGACAATGAGGGAAGACGTATGGAGAGACAATGGAATGCACTTGTGGGTGACAGTGATGACAATGAAGATGACTTTGAAGGTTTTGAACCTGAGGAATTGTACGCTCCAAGTGGTTTTTTTTTTTTGGACGAAGCCCGAAAACCAAAGAGATTTGTTTCAGTTTTCTGACAGAGTTGGGCACACCCGAGAGTTATATGGCTCCAGGAAGCTTCGGATTATTTTCAAATATTCTATTCAGATGAAGTTTTTGGAAAAATTGTCCGTTTAACGAACTTCAATGCGACGATCAAACGTGGCAGAGGCGATATAGGTCACTTAGGTGTGTGGACAGATCTCACCTTGGAGATCACTTTGGTTCATTTTATAGAATTTTATATATTATGGATACCATGAAAGAAAGACTTGTGTTGCTACTATGATTATTCACTAGTACATCTAGGGTCAATTGAAAAAGTTTTGAGAACATTCTAAGTTTTCTAAGAGGTAATAAAATAATTGTATTTTACCTGTTGTTACCTGTTTGTACCTGCATTTTAACAGTTGTAATAGATATGCACATTTTATTGAATTAGTCATAAAATTTGATTTTTAACCTTGATTTTGACACCTAATCCAGCCAGATATCTTTAACATTGGCAAAGTTATGTTGTTTCAAAGTCCACAAGTCATTTTGCTTTACAACTCCAAAGTTACTTAGTGTTGAGGACTCTATGCCTACAAATCACTTAGTGATGAAAGGGTTAAGAAGAGTTAATAATAAACAATTCTACCCATCCAGTTCATTTTCATTTAAATCAGGTGCTGCAAGGTTGGAAAAAGTCTTGTCTGACAGTCCAGAGTTTTATATGGAATATGAATGGAAACTCCAGAACATTCAGTTTTAAGAAACATCTTTACCCACACAAGTGGATCATTTTAGTATATTTCTTGTTGTTTTGGACCATTTTCTGTATGCATAAGTATGATTTGCATTTGCAATTCTTTTGAGCTTTCTTCAGAACATTATAACTGATATTTGATTATGGTATATTTTAGGTAATCCAGGTGGTTTGAGCGGAGAAATGTTCCAAAACTTGCCAAATTGATGACCATTTTGATACCCTCATATAAAATTGTTTCTTGTAGTGTCAACGACATCAAATGATTCTTCCCAGTGGACAGAGAGCTGGGTTCTTTATAGGGGATGCTGCTGGTGTTGGCAAAGGAAGACAGGTTATCTCACTACTGTTATCTCACATGCTGATAATAAAACATCTACTGCTCTCCTACCAGTTCTTGTAATGGTTCTCAAAAAATCTCTAAGTCTTTGTTCTCTTAGTCTTTAGTTTGTATGATGTAAGTTTAAAAATCAACATTGACTTGTTAATGCATTTATTCATATGGTGAATCTGAATCGCAATGAATCCATTTTGTTTCCTTTGATTTGCTGTACGGTTGGGGTGGAAGGGTCATACAAGAGCAAAGCATCATATAATCCTATAGTGTCCTTAGAATAAAGAGAGAATATGTCCTTTCATTTTTGTATAAACATTGTCTTTTACTGTATTTGATTTTTGGATAGCCACATTTTTGTTTTTGTTGGCATCACCTAACTATTGGACCACTGATGTCATCGACAGGTTGCAAGAGTTGGTTAGTTATATGAATAGCCATGCAAATATTGAGTACAAGGTATAATGTCTTCAACACTAGCTTTGTCTCATCTGTTAGTGGATTAAATACATAATGATTTTTATACTCAAAATGTCGGAGAAAATAAACTATAGTAAGGTAAGGGCAGTTCCATTTAAATATATATTGCACCTGGGGAAGGCAGTTTGTTAAAAAAATATGCAAGTACTTTGATTTCACTGAGTTTATATTAAAATGATAAGAAAATTCTAAATTGCATCAAAGCATCAGTACCAACTTTAAAAGTGCTTTCCCTGAGTCCCATGTGTTTTAATGGAACAGCCCATAAAGAATAATTTTGTTGCAGCAAAATATCATGTTTAAGCATCAGTTACCTAACTTTTGTCTTGGTAATTGTTTTAGTGGATATTAATTTATAATTCAGTGTTTCATATCATCATACCAGTCTAAGGTAGTTTTTAAATTTTAATTTCAGATAGCTGGAATTATCTTTGATAACTTTGCCAGAGGCAGAACAAGGCACATCTGGTTCACTATTTCGTCTGATTTAATTGTGGATGCTAGAAGGTAATTGTTTAGAAAAAGGTATTGAAGTTTTCTTATCATATATCATTTTATTTTTTTGAAGTGGAAATTTGTGAGAGCTTAGGCCAATCTCCCTAATGTTTTATTTTCTGACACAGAAAATATAAAGAAAGAATTTAGTACATGAATGCATTTGTGTTCATCCTTATAGCTTCTTTACCATAACATAAACTACATAAGGTGAATTATGCAAGCATTCACTAGTTGCTAAGATGTGTGTTGTATTTATTTGTTACATTTTAGATTTTTTGGCAGTCATGGGAATCATGCAACATCTTTTTTAATACAAATTAACTTTTATCATACTTACAAAAGAAATACCATGCCATATGGTATTTGTTAAGGTTTTTCAACAAAATTAGATACCTACATATACACAAAGTTTGATAAACAAAACGATAAATATAAGAATCCATGAAATGGTACTGCATCCAAATATTCTCCATGACAAACCAGGACCTTGTGCCATGGGTGGCCTAGTGGTCAGTGGGGCTTGCCTTTAGTGATTACTACCTTCTAACCTCTGTCAGCATTGATTTTGAGTTATGGGCTCTGCCAGTGTGGGCATGAGAGAAATTTTACTAGCAGTATCACATGATTTTTTTTATTGTGGTTTTTCTTGGGTTCTGCCTGCACCCGTTATGAATGTGGCCATGTATAGCCTATCATCCAGTGAGAAATTGCCTTAAACCCAAAAGCAATGACAAAATACCAGGATCAAACTTTGTGGACAGCAAAAAAAAAAATACCTGGTTCAAACAGATGAACATACCTGACAGTTTTAATGATTAAAACTAGAAAATCAAGGACATAAAACTATTTCCTGGTTGCAATTACTAGTTGATGAAATATTATTTATTTCTAAATTCTCATAGTACAAACTGTTAGTTACCAAATCACACAGCATACATAGTGCCTGAATATGATGAAGACCCCAAAAAGTGAGTCTTTATGATATGTATCTTTTATTCCTAAATTGCATTGGACCAGTTTCTAGATTTGCTTACTAATGCTAATGCCACTGTCCGATTTCAGGGACCTATCAGATATTGGATGTTTCCTACGTGTAATAGATGGCTGCCAGGAACTGGACAGAGAAACAAGGTCAGTAACATCCCTTGCTACTCTAGCTAGAGGGGAACTATATTAAATTTTTGAGCATCAATTAAAATTGAATCTGACAGATAGGACATAATTCTTAGAGAATGTAAACATTTATCACCATGCTATAGCAGCAGTTATGATTTGACGAGTTTTTCTGTTATTACTCTTTCTCCTAAACAGCTGGGTGGAAATTCATAACAGTTTGGTACATCATTTGCCATATCGTAACAAACTATGAGACGACATGTAACTTTTTTATCACTCCCCTTTAGTCCCTGCAAGATGTTCCAAGGTCATACCTAATAGAAACATTGCCAATAAAGCAATTTCACTGGTTTGCCATCATAAATCCATCATGTTTTATAAATATTCCAATCCAAAACCATCCCTTTGTACACAAATGTACTGACCCAAACCCCAGAAAGTGATCCATGGGTTATAATGCAAGATACATAATATATATGATGCATCTTCCTGTGTATAAAGGCCACCTGTGTACAAAGACCAATTTGGTCTTTTCCCATGTATGGCCACTACTGACATTTTAAATGTAGTACATACAGGGGAATTTAGCTTACCACATCTGGATAATGTTCTGATGTGTGTGGGGTGAGTGGGTGGGTAAGGAAGTAAGTAAAGTAAGTATCTAAAAATGTGGAGATTTGGTCAGAGGAGGGTGTCCTTGAAGTATCTTAGTGTGAAGTTGGTATGTGTGTGTGTGTGTGTGTATATATATATATATATATATATATATATATATATATATATATATATATATATATATAGGTATGTATTATGGTTTAATGGTATGTCAGCACAATATGGCTAAATGGTGTCATGTGAAGATGATTTTTGTATAAATGTAACAGTGAAAATATCAGAATTGTAGAGATACATAAAATGTTATGCCAAGATATTTTTGGTTCAAACTTAGGATGTTTAAACCTTAGCAACAAATATGAATAGTTTTAAATGGAGCTAAATTTGTGAGCAAGCTTTTAATTTAAGAATATCTTATTTTTGTTGATCTTTTGTAAGATTATTAAGTATGTGCATACTGAAGCTCCTGTAAAATAAAAATAAAATAAAGTTTCTTTTGTTTTTTTTTTATATTTTATATATTAAATTCCTAAATTTTAGCATCTTGATTTATTGTATATATTGTCAAAACTATTATATATTCATTTTCTGGTGAGTGAGCAGTTTTTCTTATAGGTCAGGGATATTTATCTTTGGTAGATTTTTTTAAGATAAAGAAACCTCCATTAAAGGATACTGATCTTGTCTTACTCGTAGCATTGGGCTTGTGTCCTTTTTTGCATACTTCTTTGTTTTTTTGTTTTCTTTTCTGAGGAAATCATAGTTTACCAGCTATGGTTTTACTTTTCCATTAAGTTTTCATTTTAGAAGATAAAATACTGTAACAAAAACTAAATGTATGTTTGACTATGAATAGTCATAGTTGAAAGCTTAAGTGCTTGATATTTTTGTCCGATCTGCCATTATTTTGATCAGTCATCACATCACAATGCTTGGCTTTTTCTAAAATCACACTGCTGTGCACCAGTATAAAACCTTCTCTTACTTGCAGCTCTAAACATTTGAATAATTATCACATGACACTGCTCACCTCCAGTAAAATGATTTCTTACCTGCTTTTTGTTCAATGGGGGCATGCTTACAATCTCAAATCAAATGGTCAATTTTCAGAGTCCTAGGTTTGCCAGCTGATTTCAGGGAAGGTGTTGTCTTCAGTACCTATGCAACTTTGGTTTCTTCTATACAAAAGGGAGGTAAGAAAGCTGTATACATTCTGTATACCACATATTAGTGCTATAGTTTTTAAAGTAGTTTTTTTCCCCAACATTTCAGCTTATCTTATATTTCTAATGGCAACAGTGACAGGATCGGACAAAAAATGTGTTCTTTTAGCCCAAGGGTTACCAGAATGTTGGGGCTGGGCAACTGTGATATCGTGCCATAGGGCTACCAGAATGTTGGGGCTGGATGACTGATATCATGCCAAAGGGGTTACCAGAATGTTGGGGCTGGGCAACTGTGATATCGTGCCATAGGGCTACCAGAATGTTGGGGCTGGATGACTGATATCATGCCAAATGGTTGCCAGAATGTTGGGGCTGGGTGACTGTGGTGTCATGCAAAAGTGTTATCAGAATGTTGGGGCTGGGCAACTGTGATATCATGCCAAAGGGCTACCAGAATGTTGGTGCTGGATGACTGATATCATGCCAAAGGGTTACCAGAATGTTGGGGCTGGATGAGTCATATCATGCCAAAGGGCTACCAGAATGTTTGGGCTGGACTACAGTGATATCATGCCCATGGGTTACCAGAATGTTGGATCTAGATTACAGTGATATCATGCACAAGGGCTATTGGATTGTTGTGCCTGGGCTACTTTAATATCATGCCCATATTTTTTTAATGTTTTTTTTTCACCAAGTAGAGCAATAATTAATGACTTATGACAAATTAATTCTTAAAATGAACAATTTCATATTGCCTTAAAAAAGACATTTTTTTAGGTACTTAAACTCGTAGTTTTGCATGTCATGTTTTGCATATTTGTAGATATTTAATTTCAAGGATTAACTACTGCGAGTTGCCTAAACAAAAATACAAAAAATAAAACTGCTGAGACTAAAAGGCAGTCAGTTGAATGGTAAAAACTAAACTACTACTCCATGTTTTTATCTGTGTTCATGGCATCAGTGGAAGCATGACAACAATAACATCTGTATCAAATACTTGACAAGATCAATCATTTACAATGTATTTTTGCCTGAGAGTTTAACAGTGGAAACTGATATAGCCAACAATACTATTTTAATTTGTTTATTCCACTACATCTGATTTATAGTGTAATTGGAAGTATTTAAATTTAGGGCAACCAGAAAAATGTTTACCAACTGAACTTTCCAGTCAGTTGCTCAGTTGGCATCAAAGCTTTCTAAAAAGTTTCTTAACAAGCTCTTATATAATAAACCTAAAGCTGATTTCTGTCTTTAGAATCTGGAATGACAGTACCGATGAGAATTAACTGCTGGGTCAGCATGTGGGTGTGTCTGCTATGCATGAACGCCTATACCACCAACTGAATAATATCATTTTCTGGTGATGTGTGCATGGTTGGTGCTTGCTTGCAAGGCAATTATGTACCTGTGGAACGAAGTTCAAATCTCAGTAGAGTATGAATTAAAATTCTCTAACCAATGTGATAATACTATTTATTTAATTATTATAAACATTCTGTTAGTATTTTCAGGCATTTTCCTGTAGAATCCATGGATGACACTTTCTGTTCTGATTACTGTATATTTGTAATCCTCAATAATTATTTCTATATACCTTGATTTCTGTTTTAGGAATCTGGAATAACAGTACAGATAAGGGTTATTTGCATATGGGTGTGTCTGCTTTAATGCCTATACCAGCAGCTTAGGACATGTAACATAATCTTTTGGTGATGTATGCATGGTCAAAATAGTACATGGGTTGGTGCTTGCAGGTATTTACCTGTTAATTTGTCTATATGATAATGTTATTTTTTGTGGGTGAATGTATGTATAGATGGATGGATGGATGGAAATTATGTTTAATACTTATTTACATGGATCCTTCATTAAAGTGAATATTTGTATAAAAACTTACACTTTATTCTCTGCAGTTCACATGAAGTTTTAACTACAGTTGTGATCCATATAAAAGAATTATTTGTATATAGCATAGACAAATACAAATATATGTACTACTTCTAGTTACAGGAAAGAGACGTTATTGTTAAAATTTAAATTTCATTTTTCCACATCCAGAGGAGCAACAGATTAAAAATATCAGTTGAAGCAAAGTGTGTTAATCAAACACTTTTTTCTTACAGTAATTACAGTACAATACTAATATTCATGCTTCAGTGAGTTTTAGAATAAAACACTAAAGAAAATATTGTGTCATTCAAGTCTTCATGAATGCTTAAATATATCATAACATAAATAATCCTGAAATTGATAATTGCACAAGTTAATATTTCTTAACAATAATGGTAATTCACATTGATAATGACACTGGAATTTGTAAAATAATTAATAATGCAGACCTTTTCTTTATAGCAAGTTAGTATTGATAAAACTTTGTGTGGGCATATAATTCCTTGCCACTTAGCATAACATAATAGCATGATATATTACTCTTACAGTTTTCATAATTTTGACTCCACTTTTGTTTTGCTGTATGAAAAGATTTCAGTGATGTGGCCAAGCCAGTGTACTAGTTCTCATGTGGCCCTTGTAGTGATTTTAGTTTGAGACCTCTGGTGTAAAGGATTGATTTCTTGACAGTTGTTTGATTTGTGCTTGTGTTGATGGTAAGACTATTTTATTCATTCAAGTAAATTCCATTTGCTGTTGAATATTTGTAGATGTTAATCCATGAAATATAATACCTATAAATGTGCATACTTGGACAGAGGCAATTTCACAGATGTAAGTACCTACAAAAATGTCATTTGTTTGCAAAACCACACTAAAATAAAACCACAATATGTACCAACATAATTTTCTTATCAATCCACTATGTATTGTAAACTAATATTATTTCTGATTATACCGTTATGATTAAACAAACTTTTTTGGCCATTGGAAATAAATTAACATATCTAACACTAAGAATAAATCCACTCCATTTTACAGGAAGTTTATCCAGTGCTAGACAGACACGACTGCAGCAGCTAGTGAAGTGGTGTGGAGGAGAACACTTTGACGGCTGTTTGATATTTGATGAGTGTCATAAAGCAAAGAACTTTGTTCCAGTAAGTTATTCTAATACACATATATTTTGTAATGATTTTATAATTATTTTTTTGCCAGTTAAAGTGGGAGTTTATATAGCCCTTTGTCCATTGGTTGCTGATTGAATTTACACTAGACATTCTTAAACTGTTTCACCTACATTCATGAAAACTGGAAGGTAGATGAATCTAGATGAAAGTTGTTATAGGGTTTAATGACATTTTTCAGCACAAGATAGGCTATACATGGTGGCCAGTATAAATGGTGGAGAAAGAATCCTTGAAAAATCCTGGAATAACCACTGACCCACGAGAAGCTACTGGCAAGCTTTTACACATACCCATATTGGCTAAGCCCGAGACTCGAATCTACAGACAGGTGAGATGGCAGTGATCCATAACGGTGAGCGATTTAGACCACTCAGCCACTCAGGGCCCCCTGGATAAAAGTAATTCAGCTAGACCAAACTTAGGTCATTACACATTTTTGTGACTTGATTTAACTCAATGATACCAAAACTATAAGCATCTAATGATCTAGAAGTTGTTTCTGCTTACCTTGAAATGTGCATGAATTTTGTATCAGTTTCAGTAAGTACTTGAAAATGTTTGAAAGTACTCTGTAGTGCTTAAAAGTGTTCAGATTTTTGTAACAAAGGTACAGTCAAACCCACTTATCTTGACCTCGGTTTTTTTGACAACCTGCATATGTCGATCATTTTGGTCTGGTCCTGAAAAAAACCTTTGTTATGCTATTTTTTGCCTGCTTATCTCAACCTGTTAAGTCAATATAACCTGGCATAAGTTTTGGTCTGAAGTGACATGTTGACCTGCTTGATTCGACAAAATGCAACCTTTTAACGCCATTTTCACAGAAATTATACAAGAAATGGTCAGCAAAAGTGATAGATTTTCACACACAATTTTGGTAAGTTACGGCGGTAGTCCCGTTTATTTAACATTTTTTCTATTTTTGGTTCATAAGAGTAGCTTAATCGATTAGTTTATTAAGAATATATCATGTTCACTACATAAAATATTTAAGGGTTTACAAAGACAAGAGTGCACAAATTACAATGTAAATTTATTTTACGAAAACGCAGAATCGTAGACGTCAGCTACATGACAGCTATATATTTCCCTTTTGTTTCTTAAGGTACAGTTCAGATCTGAATTATGTTCGGAAATACGAAATAAAAAAAAAACAACAATCGAGTAGATGCAAGTAATTATTTTAATAATCAATGTGCAAGCGGAAAATTGCTGATCGCCTGAATATCCAAAAGTCATGAAATTGTTCCATAGACAAGTAATATCATGAAGATATATTTTATTGCATTTTATGACAATTTAGCCAAATGTGTCAGCAATATTTTCAAAATATCTAGGAATTATGGACATCATTATCTGCAACGCATTTTATTTTCTAGCAATTATGAAGTAATATCAGTCTGCTTTTGTTTTATCTGATGTTGATAGGTAACAAACGATTCAAAAGCACTTATGTTTTCTTACATATGCTCGGCTCCGGTGACACTTGCCACATACAATTTCATTTTTTCATGCATTCAGCCATTTCGTGACACAGCATATACACGTACTTGTCAAAATAAACAAAAGAAATTTATTACTAGGCAAAATATCACCCTATATATATATATATATATATATATATATATATATATATATATATATATATATATATATATATATATATATATATATATGCCTGTATATATGCACAGGCATAAATAATCTCAGGCATGTGGCTTCTATACAGTGGCAGTCAAGGCCCCATAATTTAGTTTTTAGGCTTGTGCTCTTAATTTTTGTTTTGTTTTCTTATTTGCAATATCTATTCTCTCAGTCTGGCAGAAATATTGTGTTCCATTGTCTTAATTTATTTTCAAAATTCCCAGCCTATCATAATCCACATGAATTGATCCGATATCATGCATTGTACCCCTTTTACATTAACACTTTTTTCACTTCATAACGTTTATTTGACATATTTAGTCTTGGACAAGACATTTTCTCATAGATTAAACCATGCATCAGAGAAGTTGTAGAAATGAATGTTTAAAATACAGGCTACTTAGAAAATCCAAAAGGGCTGAATCCCAGCTATTCATCTTTGATGATTTTGTTTATCAAGTACTGGCTGATGATAATGATGGCTATTTATTTTTAATGCTATGAGTTTCATCAGATTATTGTAGCTGGAGAAGCGGTATTAGTGAGAATTTTAGCTGATGTTCCTCAACTGAAATTGAGGTTTGAATTAAGTCATACATATAGTCAGGACTAGAAATGACAGTTTGAAAGCTGTTAAATTGCATATGAAGACTTTTTGACTAAAATCAGCATACCATAAGACAAATTCATAACCTTTCAAACACTAGATGTGTAACCTGAATAGGTCTGTGTAACTTGAATAGGTCTGTGTAACTTGAATAGGTCTGTGTAACTTGAATAGGTCTGTGTAACTTGAATAGGTCTGTGTAACTTGAATAGGTCTGTGTAACTTGAATAGGTCTGATTTACCAGCTTATGAGGTATTGTCTTTTGAACTGTTCATTAGGTGATTTTTAGTGCCAATCTGTGAACTTACAAACACAGATTAATTCCTTCATATTTTTGGTGAATGTTTTAAAGTATTGTCTCGACATTTCATTTGTGACTTAATTTTCAAATTCAAGAATGAGTGCACTTAAAACAATGAATAAAGACACAAATTTAAATTTTTTTATTCACCTTAATTTTGTTTTCTTTTTGAACTATTTCAATGCAAGGTGAATTCTAATTAACACTCAGAGATGATTTACAACCAGAGTATCCTTGATAGGGGAAAGATGTGGATATATGTTTTCACTATCATTTTAATTCTCTTAAAGAAATGTAGGGATATCACACATTTTTTTATTTAATGGTACTTTAAAAACTGTTTACATTTTAACGTATTTGCAGATACCCTTTTGTTGATGACGAAGCTGTTGATCTCCTAAGTTCAGAAATTTTGATGACATGCTAGTTTTAGATTTCAATTTTTCATCCATGTTTGGTTCAATATTTTAACGCTTATGAGTGGTAAAAAAGAAGGAAAAAACATAAATATGTAATAATAAGACAATGGTAAATCCCCATAAATTAATAGTTTATCTTAAAAATGCATTATTCAAAATACCTTGAACAATGCTGCATATAGCCTTGTAAGGGTTCATAAAAATTTAATAAATAATCTAAATATATAATTAGGAAATCTTGCATAGTAGTCAGTGAAGCACTGATTCAGGGAAGTGAAAATTAAGCAGAGCTAAAATTATGTTAGAGAAAAATCTTATTTTGAAGCCAAAGTATCCAGAAGACATCCCATACACTGTGAAAAATTGTGCATAATAGCCAAAAGGAATAATTTCCAAACTTGTTCCAGCTGGCTAAGCTAGCTATTTATATGCACCATGGGCAGTGGTGTTTTATCATAGAACAACAAAATTCATATACTGGTGAGGATCATCATTGGTGTTTCATCTTGGAACAACAAAATTCATACACTGGTGAGGATCATCATTAGTGTTTCATCATAGAACAACAAAATTCATACACTGGTGAGGATCATTGGTGTTTCATCATAGAACAACAAAATTCATACACTGGTGAGGATCATTGGTGTTTCATCATAGAACAACAAAATTCATACACTGGTGAGGATCATCATTGGTGTTTCATTATAGAACAACAAAATTCATACACTGGTGAGGATCATTGGTGGTTCATCATAGAGCAACAAAATTCATACACTGGTGAGGATCATCATTGGTGTTTCATCTTGGAACAACAAAATTCATACACTGGTGAGGACCAGAAACATTTACAGAGGCAATACCTTTTAAGATTCTGATTTCAGTAGGACTCCAGCAGAGTGAAGCTGGAAGAAAGATAGTTAAAAATGGAAAGAAATAAGGCAGCACATGATTTTCTCAAAATTTATAATACAAAATTTATAGATCAATGATTCAAAGGATGTATGAAAAAGATTAAAGAATCTGATCTTTGGATTGTTCAGTTACAAATTTTATGCAAAAAATAGTGTCAAAATCTCCCCTTCCCATGAATCCACTGGTCTTTTCAGTATTGTGATTTTTCCAACATTCCCCATGTAATGATGTATGTGTTCCATATCACAAAAGTCCTTTCATTTTCTTGTCAAGGGCAAGGAGCAGGCAAGCACTAAAGTTGCTGTAGCTGTTACCACAATTCAAAGGTAACTGATTTTCTTTATAACATTCATTCTGCAAATGAACAGACTTCTGAGGTAGATTCAGCAGTGATTCCTATTTAGAAATTAAAATTTTATCTTTTCTTTGTCTCATTGCTGTGGTTTATCATTTTAAGGCACAGTGTAATCTTTGCTTATTAATGATGTGAAATAAAAATTATCAGATTTCTCAGTGAAATTTAATTCAGTTAATTTGACTTTTGTGAAATTTAGTTAAATTAATTTGTCTTTTTGTGAAATTTAATTATTTAATTTGACTTTTTGTGAAATTTAATTCATTTGTCTTTTGTGAAATTTAAGACAATTTTTTGTACCTTTTGTTAAATTTTATTCAAGCAATTTTATTTTTTGTGAAAATCAATTCAATTAATTTGACATTTTATGAAATTTAATTCAGTTTATTCACCTTTTTTGTGTTCGACAGGATGCTTCCCAAAGCCAGAGTGTTATACTGTAGTGCTACTGGGGTTACAGATGTCAAGAATATGGTAGAGTTAAATTTTGTTTACAATGTGATTTATGGTGTAACGGCAAGGAATATCTAATGGTTACTGTTGAGAAACTTGTTCATCTCTTTCACAGTTAGGAGCATATTTCATACAGCTTAAATCTCTGGATCAGTAGGCTAGTTAGTTTGAGGCCTAATGTACATATGTTGCTACAGTCATTCCCACCTGACTATAACATTCATCCTCACATCTTTGAATAACACAGATTCACCTCAGAGTAGTAAAACCTCATCTTGCACCTTCTCACCAACCTCTGAGTGTAAGGTAATCTCCCATATATAAAGATAAGGTGCACAAAGCTTGTATCACCATAAACATATATGCCAACAATTGTGCTTTTGGCTTAATCATTATGCTTTTTTAGTTCTTCAAAAAATAAAAAAAATAAAGTCATAAAAAGTGGTTTTTCAAATTTTTGTTATCGTCTCTTTAATTCTATACATATAAATTTAAGAATATTCTTAACTATGAATAATGTAAGAATATTTTACTTAGTTACAATTTATAGCAACTGTATTTGACCTATTACCAAGACAGCAGTTGAGATTCTTTAATTATTAAGTATGCCTCACAGATTCATTACATTGATAGACTTGTTAGTTAGCAGACCAGTCTATACTTTTAAAGAAAATGGCACCTGATGTTAAAATAAACGTTTTATAGTGTGAGATTTGGATGTTATATGAAGGAAAATGTTTGAGCAGATAGATCGTTTCAAACTTCAAAATATGTTGGATAAAAAAAAATGATAAATCAACACCGCTTTACAAACTATAAAAGACGGCTGTGAGAGTAATCTAAGACAGTTTTTAGAGAACATTATCATGTTCTTTGTAGAATTCTAGTTCACAATTGTTCAGTGAAAGTTATACATGTAGACTAGTTGAAGTGAGTAATGAAAATAAATAATATTCCGTCTATATTGTATTCTGGTTCTAATCTATATGGATTTTGACTATTGTGACAAGAATTTCGATCAACTGCAGCACCAGGAAGTAACAAAAATATGTTTTTCATCCATGCTGTAATTCTGGCATGTAATTTATATATTACACTTTTTATGCCCACATTATGCTTTTATGGCAACCATTATGCTTATATTTCTCACATGGTTGAAAGGTAAAAAATTGAAATTGGTTTCTGTTTCACAGTTATATGCACACACCACAAGAATAAAACAATCCAGACCATCTAAGCAGTTTTGCAGATGGCATGATATATCTCTGCCATTACATTTGGAAAGTAGTCATTAAAAATGCTCTTTTTCAGAAGATATCTGTGAAGAATATTTGGTCTCATTTAAATTTTTTTTTTCAAAAGAAAAATGTCATCAAGTCTTTTCAACATAATATATGTTATCTGGTCACATAAACATTGAGGTTGAAAGACAAGTTAATTTGTGTCTAGATGAGTTTAGTATTTTTTTGCATGTGAAAACAGTTATGTTAAGATTATACAGCTCTGCACTTGAGAATTGAGGATGTTAATGGTGATTCTACTGTTGCAGATTAAGGTTTACCAGCAAAACATTAGCAGAACTGGTAAAACAGCAGTTGCAACAATTGAACCATCATTAACATCCTCAGATCTTCAGACACAAGATTGCTAGCTTCATTCTAACATACAGATAAAAGTTTTGTAAAGAAAAGCAGAACAAGTAATTCTTTTTTGCATTAAATCAATGTCAGATTTATGACATGACACAAGCATTAGTATATCCAACAATATGTTCTACTGCACAACATATTGTAATGTTGGACAATCAGAAAGCATGTTACATTTGCAGGTATGGTGGAATCAATGCTTTATTGACATAAATTGGGTTTTACCAGCAATGTTTTAGCAGAGCTGGTAAAATAGATATTTGTGACAATATGACCTCAAATTCTCACAAACATAAGACTGACAGTATGACCTCAAATCCTCACAAACACAAAACTGACAATAGGACCTCAAATCCTTACAAACATTACTGTCAGTCGGACTTCAGATCCTTACAAACACATCACTGTCAGTAGGACCTCAAATCCTTACAAATGCATGACTGTCAGTAGGACCTCAAATCCTTACAAACACAAGACTGTCAGTAGGATCTCAAATCCTTACAAACATCACTGATAGTAGGACCTCAAATCCTTATAAACACAAGACTGTCAGTACGAACTCCAATCCTTACAAACACATCACTGTCAGTAGGACTTCAAATCCTTACTAACACAAGACTGTCAGTAGGACCTCAAATCCTTACAAACACATCACTGTCAGTAGGACTTCAAATCCTTACAAACTCAAGACTGTCAGTAGGACTTTAAATCCTTACAAACACAAAACTGTCAGTAGGACCTCAAATCCTTACAAACACAAGACTGTCAGTAGGACTTCATATCCTTACAAACACATCACTGTCAGTAGGACTTCAAATCCTTACAAACACAAGTCTGTCAGTAGGACTTCAAATCCTTACAAACACATTAGTCAGTAGGACTTCAAATCCTTACAAACACAAGACTGTCAGTAGGAACTTAAATGCTCATAAATAAGACTGTGTCAGTAGGACCTCAAATCCATACAAACACAAGACTACACGGGACCCAGGGAAGACACTTTTAAAATGGGGTACACACTCATAGATGTAATTTAGAATTTTCTTATCATTTTAAAAAGAACTCTGTTGTTGTTGTTGTTGTTGTGGGGCTTAGCGCCATTTTTCAACACATGATAAGCTATACATGGCGGCCAGTATTAATGGTGGAGGAAGAAACCGAGAAGTCTGACCCACGAAAAGCTACTGGCAAGCTTTCTCACATATCCACATTTGCCGAATCTTAGACTCGAACCCACGCAGAACTCGGTGAAACCAAAGTACTCTGGCATATATTTTTAAAAACTGCCTTCCCTGGGTACCATGTATGTTTAAATGAAACAGCCCTGATCTCATTTACATTGTGAACTTCTGCTTTCTCCAAATACAGTCTTCCAAGAAAGACAGGACAGTATTTGTATGAAGTAGCTCTTCTGAGATGCCATTATTGTTACCTCCCCAGTCTATATGAGAGTGATGCTTTGAACTGTTACTGTTACTGTTTTTTGAATGGATATGTGAAGTTTTTCAGTCTTCTTACATTTCTGAAGCTATAAAAGACGTGTGAGAAAAGTTGAATCATGTGGAGGGTTGTGGTCACCATTGCATTCCTTGTGTTTATTTATAATACCGTTAAGGTGATTTCATGTTGTCAGAAATTTTGTCATGCTTTATTGATAAAACTGCAGACTCCTGTGGACATTGTGCCATATAAATTCAACTTTATTATTTTTGTTATCCGAATCAGTCATTTCTGCCTTGTCCGACTCTGATTAATAAAAAGTTCATACTATCTGGAGGAATCCAATTTCCCTATCAAAAGTAAGTTATGCCCTACTTGAAAGACCACTATGAGAGACCATTATGTTTTGGCAGAAGGGGTGGTCTTTCAATACAGGTTCCACTGTAATTCCAATTGTTTTGAATTGACCAAGTTTTTTGCATTGTGATTAGAAGTACAAATTCACATGACCTTGAATTGTTTACACCTTTTAAATTTTATGGACAACTTTTTGTTCCCATTTCACTTTAGCTTTGTGTATGCCAAGTTCATAGACCATAACTCTATCATCAAGAAGCTCCCTATCTCCTTGACTTAGATCACAATTTGCAACTCAGGATAAAAATGCTCATTAAAAGTTCAAACAGTGTAATTGTACAGTTCTTTCTGCTGTCCTACCTACTAAACAAAGCAGGCTTTACAAGCTACTCTGCATTTAAAGATTACTACATTTTTGCTTTGACACTGTTTCACCAGCAGTTATTTAAGGTCATTGCCATAATAAATATGTGCAGGGGATCGCAGGCTTTTCTAGTAAAACATCACTAGGACCCAGGGAAGGTACTTTTAATGTGGGGTCTTCACCCATATATGCAATTTAGAATTTTCTAATCATTTTAATATGAACTACGTGAAATCAGAGTACCCTGAAATATATTTTAAAAATTCTGCCTTCCCTGTGTACGATGTATGTTTAAATGGAACATCCCTCACTAAGAATGGACACAATTTTTGCTTTTAAGGATTGAAATATAAAAGCAAGAAAAATGAATGCTAAAACAACAAGTTCCAACCTGTGAGCTTAATGTACTAGTAAAAATAAAAAATAAAAAATTGTGCCTGGTGACAAAATGGTCTCATGTGACCTACCTGAACACTCAACCTTATCTGTATCAGACTCGACCCTTGACCTGCAAACATAGGGCTAGGTATTCTGGGGTCTTGTTAAGAAACTAAGGAGAAAACATGATGTGCTACCCAAATTTAGATGTTTATTTGGTGGAGAAGATTGGAGATATAAGTAGAAGGATTTCATGATTATGAATGGGTATGTATCAAAACGTTTCCCCAACCATTCACAAAGTTAACATAAAGTCATTTTCATTTGATTTATTTTGAGTTGTCAGGTCAAAGATATACATCAAAACCTAAATGTTTATATATATATATATATATATATATATATATATATATATATATATATATATATATATATATATATATATATATATATGCATGCATGAAGTCGAACCGTTTCTATAATTCTTAGCTGATTGTCCTTTATTGCTTTTTTTGTCTGCAGGCTTTTATGGAGCGATTGGGTCTGTGGGGAGTTGGAGCACCATTCAAGTCGTTTGAACAGTTTCTTGACTCAATGCACCGAAAGGGCCTTGGTGAGAAAAACCATAATGTATTTATTACATTTAGAAATGATTTATACAGCTCCAAAGCTTGATTGTATCTTCTGTTACCGAAGAATCTTGACAAGTAGTTTTAAATCTACATTTCATTTGACAGTTGTTTTGTCACATAGCCACTTTTCCTTTCTGCAGTTTTGTTTCATCAATAGGGTTTTTTATGGTCTCAATTATTACAGTAATTTAGTAAATTATGACTCCTAACCTTTCATCAGGATTCTCAAGATGCTTATGTATCATTCACACAATAAAAAAGGATCTTGATTATCGTAAATCCATTTACAAAACTTTAGTGCAGTGAAATTTGAATCTTGCTGATCTGACTTTTGCATTAGCAAAAAGACATCATTTGGACTGGTTTTAAGAATGGATGAGAATTAAACTCTATGTGACTTTTTTAATTGGCACAGATTTTTAGTCTGAATAAAGAGTATTATGTGACTTATTTAATTGTCACAGATTTTTAGTCTGAGTAAGGAGTATTATGTGACTTATTTAATTGGCACAGATTTTTAGTCTGAATAAAGAGTATTATGTGACTTATTTAATTGGCACCAATTTTTAGTCTGAATAAAGAGTATTATGTGACTTATTTAATTGGCACAGATTTTTAGTCTGAATAAAGAGTATTATGTGACTTATTTAATTGGCACAGAGTTTTAGTCTGAATAAAGAGTATTATTTTATTGAGTTGATCAGGGGATAACAATTACCTAACCTAGTCTGCTCACAACTAAAAAATCATTTTTGTGCAAGTGAAATTTCAAATAAATAGTCAAATTTTTACATCAAAAAGATGTGTGGGAGAGGTGTTGAGGAGACCATTTTCTTATGGCATCCTTGCTTACTAGTAGTCAAAAGTGTAATTGTAAATCCCTATAATTAACATTGCATATATGTTGTGAGCTGTTTACATTAAGTGTATTTGTCACTCTGTGAATAATATTATATGATTTGAGCATCTGGCAGTGATTGCTATATTAGATTTTGAAATTAGTCCCATAAATTTCATAATTGCTCAAAAATATCATATATTCCGATGTCCATTGCCCCGAGACAAGTCATACCAAGGACTTATAAAAAGTTATAAAAATAGTTTATAACAGCTGCCTCGCTTGGCGCTCAGCATTAAGAGGTTAGCATTATCACTGGTTGGTCTGGTGTCATGATAATGTGACTGGGTGGGACATCACGATACATGTCTGCAGTATGATGCCTCAGTACTAGACATCACTATCAACTGCCACACTGCAGATATCATAGCGATATGACTAAAAAAAATGTAAAAGTTATGTTAAAAATCATAATCACATCACATCACACATCAAAAATTTCTTTGAGCACTGGTCATGCATAATTAACATGTTTGTGATTCTGTTCATCATATAGATGAAGTCACTATGGCCCATTGTCAGTCATGTGACCAAAGTAGTGAAGGTGCAGAGTTTACCATTTGACCAGCTTGGGTCATGTAATGTGGACAAAATCCTTAGACAAGGCACTTTACTCAGATTGCTTTGCTACTAAATAATCTACTTGATGTGTTGTTATGCCTTGAGTCACCAAATCATCCTAAGAACTTTGCATTGTTATGTATCGTTACAAAATGTTAAACCACAACATGTCATACAAGTTTTAGGACTTGATGACATCATGATGTTAATAAAGATAAACGTTGTGTGATAAACAAATAACTATTGATTAATGTCATACTGTTTTGCCTCATAATAGGATAATAATATACAGGTGTATAAACCATCAGTCCATATTGAAAAGTTGATTGTATTGAAACTTTGAATGATTTCCCTCAGTCTGTCTTTTCTGAAACATCAAACAATAAAGACCCTGATCTGACCTTGCATAACACACCTGCAATCCAGGGTGTATGTTGTTTGTTCTACTGATTACTCCCAACAAACTGCACAGACCTAGATCTGCCAGCACAATATGCTACAGTAGATCTGGGTCTGTGTAGTTTGCATTTGGACTTGACTTAGAAGTGAGGATATACAGTATAGGATGCAATGGCAGCACTGATGCCATAAAGTTTGAGATTCTGTGTACAAGTTTGGTTGTAAAACTTGTGAAAATTTGATGTAGAGGGATGTGTCATTGATTTGATTGCAGATGTGACTGCATTCTGTGGGATACATCATTTCTTAGATTTTATAAGCAACTACATTCTGGCATAAATCTAAAAAGGTTAGACTGCATTCTGGGGGATACATCATTGCTTTGATTGCAAGTTAGACTGCATTTTGGGAAACACCAACATGTTTATCAACTGTACTGATCTGACTGATCCTTGATTGAAGTGTGAAGTGCTACTTTTAATTCATTGCTGTTCTATTGTAATTTATGAACAGGCATGGCTGAGATGCTGGCAATGGAGATGAAGATGTCAGGGATGTATGTATCACGTGGACTCAGCTACAAACAGGCAGAGGTAATGTGCTAATAGATAAGTTCTCTTAGATACAGTGTACATTCCACGATAAAGGAATGATAACATTAATGATATTCTGAGTTTACAGATATTTATTTTCAAGAGTTTTTTTGATTGTTGGAAAATATCAATAATTCATGCAATTTTGGTACCATTTTTTATCTTCATCAGGCTATTTGAGTATATTGTCATTTTTCATTGGGCAGTTTGAGTATTTTGTGATATTTTAAGAATTCATAAGCCTGTTTTATTATTTTGCCAGAATTCCTTAGGCTGTTTGAATATATTGCCATAAATCATTAGGCTGTTTGAGTATGTTGTTATAATTCATTAAGCAATTTGAGTATGTTGTTAAATTCATTAAGCTATTTGATTATATTGTCAGAATTCATTAGGCTAATTGAGCATATTGTCAGACTTAATTAGGTTATTTGAGTATATTGTCAGAATTGTTTGCTTAGCAACAGAAGCATGTGTGCCAACCACTATGCTTTTGGTGTAATCATTATGCTTTTTCACCTAATGAAATCTTACACTTGCCTAACCATTTACCCCCTAGGTATGATTTTCAACCCCTTATCCTTTGCCCCCATCAATGCATAACTTTTTTCCCCCCTCCCTGTCTATGCATTTCTACGCTTTACACAGTGCAAAGTGAAAAGTGTCACTGATATATGTTAAAGTATGCTTTTACCAAGTATTTCCCTTAAATACATATTGGTATTTGCATATTGATATTTTAATTTTTGAAGCACAAATTGCTATGTTTAAAACATAGCAACTTGGGCTTTGAAAGTATATTTCATCATGTAATATTGACAAAATAATAACTTATGGAAATCCGGCAGTGATAAGAAATGCTAACTTGTGGTGGAAATGAATAGCTTATTTTGAGGATCTTCCAGCAATGCATTAATATAATTTCCTCGTGATTTTACCTTAAAGTTTGTGTTTTATTTAATTGGGAACCAGACTATGACATCGTATGGGAGGCATGGGTAACAGAGTTAGATTTTTTATATGGGTAGCAAAGGGTTAAAAAATAAGTATCAAGCAATAAAAAGTTGTGGCATTTTTTGTTATCATCTCTGAGAATATTCTGAAAAGAAAGACCGCTGAGTAAGAATAGCTTAAGAGTTCATTTGCCCATTATAGACCTACGTGCGCTTTCCTAATTTTCTATTTATAGCAACTGTATATGACCCATTTCCAAAAACACAGACACTGTTACTTTGATATTTAACATTGCCCCACAGAGTCATTATATTAATAAGTTAGGTTGTGGTCTAGTCTATGCCTTTAAAGAAAATGGTACCAGATGTTCAGTGAAATAGGCTTTTACAGTTTGACATGTGGATGAAAATTCCTCAAGCAATACTGCTTTACAAATTTGAAAAATGAGAGTGATGTAATATGGCCTACCAATTGAGCTCATTGCAGAATTTGTAGACTTTACAGTTGGTTGGGAAAGTTGAAGTAAGTGATAAATTTATAAATAACTTGTAAGTATGTTTAGTGCTTGTATTCAGGTTCTAATCCTCATTGATTTAGCCCATTTTACAAAGTATTTTGACCTGTTGCAGAACCAGGTTATTAAAAAAGATACATCTTTTATATGACGTATTGTAATTATGTCACATAATACACACAGCATTATGCTCTGATAATGCTTTTTTGCCACTTGTATTAGCAAATTTATGTGTATACCATGATTGTGTTTGGCATGTATGTAGCAGTCTATCAACAGTTACAAAGTATTTTGTTTATTATCTCCCCAGTGTTAGCATGGTGTCACTTTTCCATTGGTGATGGGGGCAGCAGCATCAATAGTGCTACAGATTTTGCAGATTAGATACATTAGTTGATATATTTATGTGCAGTTGCATGTGAGACACTGTTTTCTGTGGAATATTTCTTTATCTCTATTTCTTTTTTTTTAAATTTATGTATTTATTAATTCATAATGTTTCAGTTCCTAACTGTTGAATCGGAGTTGACACCAGAACAGACTAAGATGTATGACACAGCTGCCCATGTTTGGTGAGTTTTGAGATTGCAGCATACAGCTGGTTAAGAATATTTACCATAAAAATTATCCAATAAACCGTAGAAGATTAACATTGATTGCTATTAAATTTCAGCAGAGCTATGACTTGCCTAGAGGTTTGATTTGGGAGGGCAAATGAGATGATTGGTAGCCATTATAATTTCCTTGCACTGTTTTGTCAACTGAAAGATGAGAGATACAAGTTACCCTTTTCAATAGGGTCCGGTTCATTCAGTGTTTACAAAATATGCTAGCAAAAGAAAGTTTAGGTTGAGATTGATTTTCACCATCTTGTGGCAGAAAGTAGAGATATTGCCCCTGTTTGATTTAAAATTTTGTACTTTTATTCCCACAGGCTAATTTTCAGAGGATTTAATGGATTAAAACTATTTGGTGTAAGGCTTTGCATGAAAAGACTTGATAGGTTGAGCTTACCTTTCAGTATCATCTGGTAAAGTTGTATGGAGTTATGCCCACTGTTTGACTTTGACCTTTGCATATCCATTTCCTTCTAAATTTATGATGGATTTAATTAATTGAAACAAGTTTTAGTTGGAGGTTTTCCATTAGAAAGATGTAGGAAACATTCAATTTTCACCATTTTCTGAGAATACAAATTTTGGACTTATAACACCTTATTGACTTGTAACATTGTTGTTTAATTGCCTCACATCAGTGGCGGGGACGTCTGTGTCATGTGGACACATTTTTTTGCTTTTTTCCAATTTTATAAGGAGTCAGCATTTATTACTAATTCTCTAGTTATTTAGCAATCAGGCTTACCTCCCAAAATATCTTAGGAAATAAAGACATTATCTAAAATGTAATTGCACAGCATATATTTGCAGAATTTGCTCCCTTGATTTATCTTAATCTCACACACTAAAACGGTGTAGTTGGGCAGTTTAAAGTGAATGTTTGCTTCACTTTGCCTGGTTGTATTAGCTCAGTATATATTTTTTAATGATTTCATATATTTATTGATTGATTAATTCCATATTTCACTCAGTATATGTTTTGTTTTTCTTTTTTTGTTGGTAGGAATGAGCTGCGTAAAGCACTAGAGAGTGCTGTTGTCAGGACAGATACATCCAACAGGAGCACATGGTCTCAGTTTTGGTCGTCACATCAAAGGTTCTTCAAACAGCTCTGGTGGGTTACAAGTGAAGTGTTTAAAAAATTAAATCCTTTTAGGTTATACCTATTATTGATACTTAAACTTGTGTACCCTCCATATTTTTCCTTATTTTCTGTGGGAAAAAATAACAGATAAGGAAATAGGACTTTAATGTACCAAACCTGATTCTGTGTGAGATAAAAATACAGTGGTTTGTATTTAGCAAGTATGAAAGTAAAGTGAAAAAAGTATGAACTATAAAAAATTGGTGCATTGTTCCTTAACAAACTTTCAGTTGTAATGTGCGGAATATCAGTGCATTATTTCTTAAAAACTTAAATTTCAATGTTTGGAATTAATTGATCATTTCCTCACCAATGCCAATAGAAAGAATCTTCTCCATAGTAAGAACAGAACAGAACAGAGCAGAGTAGAGGACAGATGAATCTCTGAAAGTGTTGCTTATGAAATCAAATCCTCCTCACTTGTTGATTCCTATTGCAAGGATTCATCGAATCAAAAACAGAAGTTGAAAAGTACCTACTATGAAATGAATAAGCCAAGTTACTTGTCCTTATGTATGGCATATGTAGCATTGAACTTGAAACTGTTTTGCATAACCTTCACAACCTGAGCTCAACACATGTGATCATTAATAAACTAATTTCAACTGTTTCTGGTTTTAGATATTGTAAATATGAAATATTTGCCATCATTTTTGCAGTATGGATCATTCCTCACATTGATAGTGTGGTTACAAGATGGCATGGTAAATATGTGCGTTACTGACAATGGTGTGCACGTTTCAAGAGATAAGATTGCAAAGCTACCTTGGGTTTACTGTTTGTTCTAGGTTCTGTTATCAAAGCATAAAATCTGTATTCAACTTAATTTTGTACATCTTTAGTTCATGTATGCACAATTTAAATTGCTCCAACAGAATTTTGTTTCTTGGTTTTCACATGCAGAAGCATAAGGTTTTATTTTTTTATTTATCTTCAACTGTACATTGTTTTTTTGAGACTCTTACAAGAGTGATATTGTTTACATAAATTTGAAGTAAAACACATTGTTTCTTGCATAAATATGTGTTTCCTATTGCACTGCTTTTAAAATTAGAGTTGGTAGTTATTTTTTTTAAAATGCTATATTTATTACAATTGTTAATATATATAATGTACTAAGCACTTCCAGTACTGGGCTTAACCAGCTCAGATGCAGAAATCAATTTTGTGAAAAAGAACCCTTTTTAATCCCGAAAGAAAAAAGGCTTGTGTCAGCATTGAAGAACAAGGACGATCAGTCGACTTGAAACACACATATTTTTGGCAGGGCCTTATCACCCATGTTGTCTTGTGCAGAGAGTTCTTTTTATTTTTCTTGGGTACTCAGAAGTACTTATAAATGAACAACACAGTGAACAGTTAATAAAAAACTGTGAAAGTGAACATTGTTTTGGCTCATTTAAACAGCACATATGGTCCTGTATGTAAATAAACTAGTTTGCACTTGCAGTGGTTGGTTAAGAAGGTTTATGCATATTTGCAAGAAGCTGTAATGTAACCTCTCTCTACACGATATCCAAACATAAATTCTCCAATATTTTTTTTTATTAAAGAGCATAGCAGATCGTTGCCGTTACTGTACAATAGTGAATAATTTCTTTTCTTTTTAAGCCCTGATAAAGGAAAAGAAACCTGTTTATGTTTATATATATATATATATATATATATATATATATATATATATATATATATACATACATACATACATAAGTATGTATATATGTATATATATGTATGTATGTATATATATATATATGTATCAAACATTTTCTTTTGCAAATATAATCTCATGGCAATTTTTGGTTGATTGTGGGAATTTAATGATTTTTGGTTGATAGTGGGAATTTAATGACAATTGAGTGAATGAATTTGAAGTTGTAACTGAATTTTGTACATGTTATGAGAACTGGCCAGTGTGATGGACCATCACTTAAATAGAGATGCTCCCAGAGCTTATGATTGCATGCTTTTTGAAAAGTTTGTACAAATTATAAACTTGGAAAGCAGTGATGTGTAAAGAATTCAGTAAATTATTTGAAAGTCATGCATAATGAAAATGTACTTGCACAGTATACTGTTCACCTTTAAAGTGCTTGTGGTGACATAAGTCATGCAGGTAGAAATGTTGCGGTTGCAAAAAGTATGTTTTAGTAATTGTTTACACATAATGTTTCTTCGGCTGGACATAGATTGTTGTTAACCAAAATTTGATTGTCACATTGAACCCCATAATAAGCATTCTGTCATAGTTTGAACCTTGCATATAGGTTGAACTTTTATAAATGCACATTTATATAATGGGCTATATTGAAGAGCCAAAATGGCTGATTTCAAGTGTGGTTCATCTTTATATGATGGGTTTGTTAAACAAGTATTGACTGATGATAGTGATGGAGTCAGATGTATGTGCTTAATTTGTAAAAACAGACGGCAAGTTGGTCAACCACTCATTTCAGTAGTATTTCAGAACTATATGTAGAAAAGGTAGACAAACAAGTGAAAGTAATATACAGACCATTTAAAAGTAGAGTGCAGTTTACATTTCCTATTTAATCACAATTTAGCTCTGCTGAATCACATGCTACAAAACCATATAGTGCTAGCCTAAAGGTTGTGATAAATCTAATAATTAGGAATCTAGAAAGAAAAATAAGAAGTAATGATATTTATCCGATCAAAATACTGCTGTTTGAACAAGTAGACTATGGCATTAATGGACTTAAACTCTTAATACTGCATTATGGAACAGTAAATCTCGGATAGACAGTTCTATTTCAAGAAAAAGTCAAACTTCTTTTAATGAATAATCTTACTTTGGAACAGAAGTATCCTACAAGCAATATGTCTGTGCTGTGAAAAATTGCATATAACAACCATAAAGAACAGTTTTCAGTATGAGTTTTGCAGATTGAAGATAAAAAAAAGAGAGAGAGAGAGACAGACAGACAGACAGACAGACAGAGAGAGAGAGAGAGAGAGAGAGAGAGAGAGAGATGGATGTAGAAGTGTTATGACCATTTTTTTTTAATGATAAAATCCAGAGAGCATTATTGCTTTACCAAGTCATTTTATAGCCTGTAAAGTTTTGCACCAAAGATGTATATGATAAATTAAATAGACCTTGTTAACAGTGGGTATTGATCGATTGAAATGCTAATAAGTAATGCTTGACTGGCATCAGGCAGTAGGTAAGTTGAACTTGGGCAGTCATTACAGGACAGGTAGACACCGATAAGGTAAACTACATGAACATAGTTGTAATTTGGACATTGTATTCATGTTGTAAAATATTGATATGATTTTAAACATCATTATTATATTCTTTTTTAGGACTTATTTGAAAAACATATTGTCATGAAATTTGTATTATTATTATTGCTTCATTTGTAGTATGGGGATGAAGGTTCCATTTATTATTAAAGAGGCCAAAGAAGCTCTGGCAACTGGACACTGCGTGGTTATTGGACTTCAGACTACAGGGGAGGTAAATTTTTGTTTGAACTACCATAATTTTCTATATTTTGAACATATTTTTTTGGTATTAGCTATTTGTGAAGAAACATGCACCAAATGCAAACAGTTAGATCTGCATTTGTTAAAATCAGCAAACAATGAATATGCAGAGCTGGAAAAAGCAGTATTTCATCCACAACCTTTAGACCGGTTTGTTATTTTGCTTGGTATGTTTTGCTAGTTTCCTGTGCTGGGAAATTTGATGGAAAACTAATTGTTTCTGTGTTATATGAAAACTTCATCACAGATTGTTAGAAAATGTCAGGATTGAATATCTAAATTTATAGTTCAATTTTACAGACTTTGGATATTATTGTTATTTTGCATCAACCAGAAGAACATATGTGACGAACATTTATCTGGCATCTGTTAGTACAAGTCTGTTAATATTACTCCTAATCTACACAAAGGATTGCCACAGACATGTGCATCACAAGGTCAAGTTGGTTCTAAATGAAAATAGTGACCCTTGGACATCTAACATAGCTGCCATATTGCTGCAGCTTCTAAGTGGATTGTCATTGACATGAGGTTTGTACTACTAAATGGTGTTGATCTTAGATTCAATATTGCTGCCATTCTGAAAATCCTGGCAGTGCTGCTACTCCTGAATGGATGGTTGTATCAGCATGGGTTTTCACTGAAAGAATTATGATCTTAAATGAAAAAAGTGTTCCACTATCTTGATGTCCACGAATGGATGTTCACATTGATGTGGTGTTTTCAGTATAAGACTTCTTTTTTCATATAGTTGTCTTAATTGAAAATGTTCCCAATTTCTCATACACTGTGGTTGCTGCTGTGCCATCTTAAAAAAATATTGTTTTGGCTACTCCACAGTGGGTGATCTTATTGGTATGTGGCTGAATCTAAAAGATGAGATCTTGAGTTTGTCCTAAATGACAATGGCCGGATATGCCCACTATCTTGAGTTGGTCCTAAATGAGAATGGCACAATATTCCCACTATCTTGAGCTGGTCCTAAATGACAATGGCCCAATATGCCCACTATGGTGAGTTGGTCCTAAATGAGAATGGCTTAATATGCCCACTATCTTGAGTTGGCCCTAAATGAGAACGGCACAATATTCCCACTATCTTGAGCTGGTCCTAAATGACAATGGCCCAATATGCCTACTATGTTGAGTTGGTCCTAAATGACAATTGCCCAATATGCCCACTATCTTGATTTGGTCCTAAATGACAAGGGCTAAATAAGCCCACTATCTTGAGTTGGTCCAAAATGACAATGGCCCAATATGCTCACTATCTTTAGTTGGTCCTAAGTAAATGGCCCAATATGCCCATTGTCTTGAGTTGGTCCTAAATGACAATGTCCCAATATGCCCACTATCTTGATTTGGTCCCAAATGACAATGGTTCAATATGCTCACTATCTTGAGTTGGTCATAATTGATGATGGCCCAATATGCCCACTATCTTGAGTTGGGCCTTAATGACAGTGGCCCAATATGAACAATATCTTGAGTTGGTCCTTAAAGAAAAAAGCCCAATATTCCCACTATCTTGAGTTGGTCCCAAATGACAATGGCCCAATATGCCCGCTATGTTTTGTTGGTTGTAAGGGATTGGCCCAATATGCCCACTATCTTGAGTTGGTCCCAAATGATAATGGTTCAATATGCATACTATGTTGAGTTGGTCCTAAAGGACAATGGCCTAATATGCCCACTATGCTGAGATGGTCCTAAATGACAACAGCCAGATATGCCCATTATCTTGAGTTGGTCCTAAATGACAATGGCCCAATATGCCCAAGATCTTGACTTGTTTCTAAATGACAATGGCCCAATATGACCACTGTATTGAGTTGGTCCTGAATGACAATGGTTCAATGTGCCCACTATCTTGAGTTGTTCCTAAATGAGAATGACCCAATATGCCCACTATCTTGATTTGGTCATAAATAAGAATGGCCCATTATGCCCACTATCTTGAGTTGGTTCTAAATGAGAATGGCCCATTATGCCCACTATTTTGAGTTTGTCTTGACTTGGTCCTAAATGACAACGGTCCAATATGCCTATTACCTTGAGTTGGTCCTAAATTACAATGGCCAAATATGCCCACTGTATTGAGTTGGTCCTGATTGACAATGGCCCAATGTGCCCACTATCTTGAGTTGATCCTAAATGAGAATGGCCCAGTAAGCCCACTATCTTGAGTTTTTCCTAAATGAGAATGGCCCAATATGCCCACTATCTTGATTTGGTCCTAAATGAGAATGGCCTATTATGCCCACTATCTTGATTTGGTCCTAAATGACAATTACCCAATATACCCACTGTCTTGAGTTGGTCCTAAATGGCAATCGCCCAATATGCCCAATATCTTGACTTGGTCTTAAATGATAATTGCCCACTATGCCCAATATGTTGACTTGGTCCTAAATGACAATGGCCCAATATACCCACTATCTTGAATTGGTCCAAAATGAGAATTGCCCAATATGCCCACTATCCTGAGTTGGTCCTAAATGACTATTGCCTAATATACCATCTGTCTTGAGTTGGTCCTAAATGGAAATGGTCCAATAAGCCCACTATTTTGAGTTTGTCCTAAATGGCAATGGCCCAATATGCCCACTATCTTGACTTGGTCTTAAATGATAATTGCCCAATATGCCCACTATGTTGAGTTGGTCCTAAATGACTGGCCAATTATGCCCAATATCTTTACTTGGTCTAAATGACAATGGCTCAATATGCCCACTATCTTGAGTTGGTCCAAAATGAGAATTGCCCAATTTGCCCACTATCCTGAGTTGGTCCTAAATGACTATTGCTTAATATACCACCTGTCTTGAGTTGGTCCTAAATGACAATGGCCCAATATGCCCACTATCTTGAGTTGGTCCTAAATGAGAATGGCCCAATATGCCTACTTTGTTGAGTTGGTCCTAAATGGCAATGGCCCAATATGTCCTGTCTTGAGTTGGTCCTAAATGACAATGGCCCAGTATGCTCACTATTTTGAGAATCTTATTATTATATCTACTTAAGAATGGATGATCATATTTAGACTTGAGATGTCTAGTTGGTGCCGAGTAAAAATCGTGGAAATTGGGTATGCTCTCAGATAGAACTGTCAACATTTTTTGAATCTTTAGTAGGGTACCTTTTGATTGTAGTGATCAATTACTCTTGTATGCAGTCATAAGAAAATTATATTTAGTATGAGCCTGAACTGTTTTGTTGTAGTTTCATACATTGCTAATCCCCAAGAGAGATATTAGTGCAGTTATTTCTAATGTAAGTGAACATAAAAAGAATCAGTAGATATATTGCAAGCCATAATTACAGAAAAGTTATGTAAGATATATATTTAATTTTACTACTTACCTGGATCTGCAGTTAAAATTCTTGTCACAAATCGGCTAAATTCATTTGGATTATTACGATAGGATAGACACAAAACAAATTGATAAATTATTTATGCATAACTCTCAGTCTGAGTAGTCTACATGGTTAACTTTATCTGAATCATAGTGAAGTCTACAAATGATAAATGCTGTATTATATCACTGTGAAATTCTCACAGAATTTTAAAATGCTATTGATTTGTCTTTTTTCTCATGCACATTTTAAGTTTAAGAAGGTTCTTCTCATGCAGTCATATCAATGAAACCAGTTTGGCTTAATATTTAGCACCATTTTCTTTCAATTTAGAAACATCCACTATGTACATAAAAATATAATAAATTTGTGTCAAGTGTTCACATTCAATAAACCTGTTAGTTTTCTCAGATATGTCGTGTGACATGAGCCTTGAACTGTACCTATTCTGTATTGTGCTCCTGATGTCACATGATGTCTTTTATTTAACTTGGAAACATTATGTTTTATTAAATGGGTACTTGTTGCCCAATTTATTCCCTGGTTTATTATCAACAGGCGAGTTCCTGGGTAATTTCAGATATCAGCACTCATCTTGAATAATTTGAAACTGTTAGTTTGAGGCCAACATTTTACACTTCCACTTTGTAGTGCTTTGCTCTATTATTGTTGTTTTAGCCCCCTTTTTGTTTGTGTGTTTAGGGCTGAGTATAATAATAAATAAGGACATTTTAGTGCAGTAATCACTAGTAAACCCAGTTAATGGTATTATTATCTTGTTTATTTTGTATTCTTTATGGTATGTTCACAGGCATCTTTGGAGAGTGAGCTTTTGAAGTCTAAAGGAAGTGTCACTGGATTTGTCTCCCTTTGTAGAGAGATAATTGTTCGCTTTATAGAACAGTTCTTCCCAACAGTTATTCAGAACCAAGTGAGTTATTTTGCTGTGCTTTATCAGTGTTAAAAAATGTAAATTATTGTTGCTCATTCTTTAGTAGTTGAGTACCCTTTTAAAATGCAAGCTGTGATAATGTATCATTTTCTCTGTGGCAAAAACATTAATGTCAGAAATGTTAAGAGCTTATTTTAAAGTTGTATGTTAAAATCTTTTACAAGTAAGATACAGTAATGGTATGTAATGACACAGCAGAGATTTTGTGTTGGTTAAAGAGCTAACTTGCCAGTGTCTCTCTGTTTAAAATACATTTTGTATGTGTGCGATTTGCATTTTTAATGTAGCTTTAAAACTTTTCTAGTCATATCGGTATGATATGTTTAGTATGGCAGTTTATATTGATTTATAGCACTGGGGCATCATGCTACAGACATGTAGCATGATGTCCCAGTCACATTATACTGACACCAGGCTGACCAGTCCTAACATTAACCTCTTAATGCTGAGTGCCTAGCGAGGCAGCTGTTAAAACCATTTTTATATTTCCTTGGTATGACTTGGCTGGGGTTCGAATCTCTGATATCCTGCATCTGAGGTGGATACTCTAAACTCTATGCCACCGGAGTGGGCAAAATATATTATGTGAAAATATAGAGCTCACTACTTAAGCGAATCAACATTTTAAAAAAACCTTTAATTTTCCCCAATGCTTAAATATGTATGCCAAGGATCTTTCTGTTACTTAGTACAATCTTCAATTTTAAGCACTCAAATGTTTTAAAAATCAAATCACTCTATTCAGATGAAGGGATAATTATCACAGAAAAATGATCACTGTACAAATTTCCATGTCACACAAATGGAGAGATTGTATTGCAGACCTGCCAGGCTTTATGATTTTGCCATGTCTTATGGATAAGATCTTTCAAATAGAGACTTTCAGAATAAAAGCATAAATTATGGAAATATGATTGATTGCACTTAAATCTGGATACTGGCTTATTAGTGTCAATGGAATTAGGCAAGGAATCTGATTAAATTTACTGAAGTACTTCAGATTCTTTACTTTTGTGATGCAAAACGTCTGCATGATCAACCTTTTGCTTTTTTTCTTTTCAAAATAGTGTCTAACAAGTGAGATGTCATCATGAAAGGGGGGCATTAAATCTCTTAATAGGTTATAATAGTCAGAAAAATAAAGAAATATTCAGATTCTTGGGGAAAAGTTAGAAAGGGCAATGATTTATGTTTGGTGGACGTCATGTGTTGATTATCTTACATGGCAGAAAAGATGATTGCCTTGCCACTGACGTTGATTTTTTTTTTTCAAGGATTACATCAAGTTGAGAAATATTAAGAAGCCATTGAGCTTCATAGAGTTTGGAATTGTAATTTGTCAAACTGTACTGGTGGTAATTAAGGTTCTAGTAAACTTTACAAACTTCTGAGTTGAATATGATGTTTACCATTACTGCATTGCCATCAGTCTTGAATCATACTTCTGGACTTTTAAATGGATGCTTTCCAGCTCAACAATAGCAGTACATATTTTGTTTCACCTTAGTGAAAACTTGTCCCACTTATGGCAAAGAAATTGACTGCCTTGCCAAGGTCGTTAGGGTTGGTAGGTCTATCATAACATTGATTAGTCAAGTGATATAGTGCTCATTTAGAGTTAAGGAGGTTCTGAGTTTAAGCACTTTGATGGTCATGAATGTTTTCCCATGTGACAGCATTGGGATTTTTCACATAAAGACACATCATACTCATCAGGAGTTTGACTTTCAGTCTTAGTGGGTGGGTCTGTATGATCACAGATAATGAAAACATTAACTAAACATGGATATGTTACAGAAACAGGTTGTGTGATATGGCTTGAATAACCTTAAAGTTTGTGAGGTTCTGGGTTTGATGCCTGGTTAGGTCTTGAATATTTTCCCCTGTACAAGTTCCCATGATTATAATAAATCCTGGGACAAAATGTTGAATGGAAGAGTAATGGAAAATGGCCATAAATTGAAAAGTGCCATTACTTCCTTGTCAGTTTGTATTGTTAATGTGGGTGTGTTATATTGCTGTATGGGGAGGAGGAGGCCATCTTGACAAAAAGCTGATTATTTGATTGTCTTTCCCATTATGTTGTTAAATATTATGGTTACTTCATGTGTACAGACATAAGTTTCCAGCCTTTTCATCAAAAACATGAAAGAATTTAGTGATAGAAATCAGAAATTTGTCATGGAGAAAGTTGTGGAAAAGGCATCAGGGGGAGACAAAAATCAGATTTTGTACAAACCCTGCATGTGTTACAGGGTTGTCTTGAATAGTGGTATTGACAGAATAGAAGATTAGTAGCATATGACATTGTAACAGTAAACAGATCTTTTGACTTCAGCAAAGACATTTAAACTATTAATTTTTTGAAAGTTTCATATTTAAACCATGTTAAGAGCTAATAGAAGATCATTATTTCCCCCAGAAAGATGGTGAACCATGTGAAGACCCATGGAGTGTGACGGCCAAGAAGATGTTGTTAGATTTCAGCCGCAAGATTTCGTTACCTGACAGGTAAATTGCACAGCTGTTACTAGATCCTATATTTTTCATCTAATATAAAGGAAAGATGTAATGGTTGTTTTTATGAGTTTAACAAATTGTTTCATCACATTTATCTCCATTTGATGGAGATAAAACCCTGAGTAAATCCCAGAAGATCAGCTGAACTACAGGAAGCTACTGGTAAGCTTTTACACATACCCAATTTGGCTGAGCCTTAAACATGTGGACAATGATGAGATGTCATTGACCTGTAAAGGCAGCCTTAGACCACTTGGCAACCTAGAGCTCTGGAAAAATGTGATGCTTTTTGCATTAATCTTCTTTGGCTTGTTGACTTGTTTGTTTAAAAATAAGAAAACTAATTATTATTATAGTGTTCCAAAGAAAAGCAAGACATGTTTTCTGCTTGTGTATATCAAAGAATAGAGTAAACATTATTATTCTGCTGTGTAAATGGTTTGACATGTTTAAACATTATTATGTAGTTTTTTATATTTAATGTAGTTCATGCAACCTTAAAGAATGTTTGTATTTTTAGAAATTTTGAAAAGTTTATTTAATCCTTGAGAAATCCTTGACTTTCTAGAGAAACTTTAATGTTTTTCAATTTCTTAGGGTTGACTCTCTTAAATATACATAGTAACATTAGAAGGCAATATTTTTATTTAGAAATGTATGCCTGGTTGTTCCAATTTCACCAAATATTCATATTAAATGATTCAAAACTCAAATTGCATCTATCATTGACTACTCCACATTAAAAATGCCTTCCATGCATATTTTACTGGAACAGCCATTTGAAAATACAAAACAGAAATGGAATAGAAGTTTTTTCTTTTCAAGTCAAGAATTTTTCAGTTGTCAATTATTTCACTTCAAGAATAAATAAAAAAATATTGGGTCGATGATGTAACAAATGAAATCATTAATAGAGTAGTATTCCTTTGATGCATGCTAATTGCTTATGTGATTATTCTAAGAGTTTGTATACCTATACATAGAGTAATGAACAAATAAAGATAAATTTATGTTGACATGATAACAAATATTCCTTATAAATAATTTGAAGTCATTACATATTCCCTGAAAAACAACTCTGTGGCTGTATGACTCGTGTTAAAATTGATATATTAAGATGGCTTTTTATAACTTCTTGACAGCCCTCTGGATGAAATTATTGACAAGTTGGGTGGACCTCAGAATGTTTCTGAGATGACAGGCCGCAAGGGAAGAATTGTGCGCAATTCTTCTAATGACACACCCCACTATGAGCATCGCACACCAGATTCTGATGCTTATGGCGCTATTGAAAGCTTGAATGTACAAGAGGTTAGTAAAAGGAATTAGTGGTTGGTATTAGTGTCCCAAATCAAGATGTGTGAACTTTAAAGCAAGCACCTGTTTTATCTATCTGTCTGTCTGTCCATTCACACTTCTTGTAGCCATATCATTGCAGCCCATACACATACTTGGATGCTCTTTGGCAGATGAATTGCATGTTAATTCCATAAAGGTTTTGCCTTGGTAGGTCCAATTCTGACTGTTATTACCCTTTCTCTGTTAAGAGTAAGTCATCACAAAAGCAGATTCTTTGAGAAAAAGTAACTCAGGAAAAAGTAGCATTTTTGACATGTTCATATTAAAAATCAAATTTTGCATCTTGAGCTTTTCCCTCAACTCCATTTGACAATACCTTTATATATCTCTTGTTAGGATAGACATCTTGTTGCACTAGTGTCTCATTTTGAAGTTCCATTTCAATTAGAAGAAAACTGCTTGTGAAATGAACAAAATTCTCAATTAGTTTGCACATTTCCTGGACTGGTTTTCCTTCACAACAAAGTGGGCATTACAAACTACAAGACTTGTCTTTCTCAAAAACAAATTTGACAAATGAACCTGGAATAAGAAAACATTTATTTTTTTCAAAACTGATTCCAGCTTGCCATAAATAAATTTGTCCACCATTACTGAAAATAGAAGAACCTTTAAATGATTTTTATAAAGACTGAAGAATACAATTTCACAGGACATATCCTAGCTTGAAAGACTTGAATGTTTGATGGCAGTTTGTCTTCTTTATGGTCACCACTACTAAATTTATGAAATGCACTTTAAACTTATAAAAAACTGCTTTTTAGAATTTATCCAACATTTTATAAATCAGTTTTGTATGAAACCTTTAAATTTTATAATGCTGTTACTCATCTGCTATAATATGGGGCTGCTTTTACTAGAATTATAAAATCCTTTACATGGCTTCTTAGCAAAATTCCCTTAAAAATTTGACCACATTTGGCAGAATTTCTGACATGGTACTCATTTAGATTTTAACGAATGACACCTATACAATATTAGTTAAGGATAGTAATTCTAAATATAGAAAAACCATTTCACATCTCTGAAATATATAAGTAAAATTTGACAAAATTTCACTGAAAGCATTCTGGTAAGAAGGCCTTTAAAGTTTTTTTAAATATTGCTGATCTGCCATCAAAGTTGGACACATTACTAACTAAAATAAAAAATAAAAAATTTATTTCATTTTAAGAGATAGCTGGTAGAAATTAACCCAATTTGCCAAGTGAACTGGCATAAAAAAACATCCTGTAAATTTTGCTTTAAGATTATGACACTGTTTTTCAATATACCCTTTCCACTAATATAAAAAAAAACTTTAAATGACCTATCAACACAATTTTGTCTACACTATATGCTACATAAAGTGTCCTGGCATAAAGCCATAAATGCTTGCAAAATCGTTTTACGCTGTTATAGCTGCCTTTACTAAAAGATTTTAAAACGATCAAATACCATCTCAACTAAGATTTATTGTGTTAAACTGCTGTGCTGAAGTTTTGAAGTCACATTTCTTCCAGATTCCTCTGTATTCCATGCATGAGCAATCTTGTCAAGATATGTGCCCATGTATAGAATTGTAAATCTACCAGTATGATATAAATGTAACTGGATTATTCAAAGTTGTGTGCCTCATCAGTCCTGCAGACCATATTTTGTGGCCACATCAGTTCTTCAGGCCATAGGTAGCGGGCAACATCAGTCCTGCAGGCCATAGGTTGTGGTCACATCAGTCCTTCAGGCCATAGGTTGTGGGCTACATCAGTCCTGCAGGCCATAGGTTGTGGGCTATATCAGTCCTGCAGGCCATAGGTTGCGGGCCACATCAGTCCTGCAGGCCATAGGTTGCGGGCCACATCAGTCCTTCAGGCCATAGGTTGTGGGCAACATCAGTCTTGCAGGTCAAAGGTTGCGGGCTACATCAGTCCTGCAGTCATTAGGTTGCAGGCTACATCAGCCCTGCAGGCCATAGGTTGCGGGCCACATCAGCCCTGCAGGCCATAGGTTGCAGGCTACATCAGTCCTGCAGGCCATAGGTTGTGGGCCACATCAGTCCTGCAGGCCATAGGTTGTGGGCTACATCAGTCCTGTAGGCCATAGGTTGTGGGCCACATCAGTCCTGCAGGCCATAGGTTGTGGGCCACATCAGTCCTGCAGGCCATAGGTTGCGGGCTACATCAGCCCTGCAGTCCATAGGTTGCGGGCTACATCAGCCCTGCAGGCCATAGGTTGCGGGCTACATCAGCCCTGCAGGCCATAGGTTGCGGGCTATATCAGTCCCTGCAGTCCATAGGTTGTGGGCCACATCAGTCCTGCAGGCCATAGGTTGCACATGCCTGCTGTATTGAGTTAAAAATTTGTTAAGTATTATTAATGTAATAATTTTGTACACTGATATCCTAAGAGTTTCTGTTTAGTTCCCTGACTTAAGTTTTAGAAGTCATTTATCTTGGCAAATCTAACCTTATAATCTTGAAACATTTTTTACAGAGGAATTATTTTATGGAGGGACAGAAAGAAGTGGCCATTATTTCTGATGCTGCCAGTACAGGTATATGTTACTTTGATATAAAAAAGCACATTCATGATATGTGTATGGTTGTCAGTCAAAACAATTTTCTTGTTGCATCATTGATGCAAAATAATTGCAGCAACAAAATAATTATGTCAACAGAAATCAAGTTTTTATACTTCTGCTATTTATTTGGCTATTTGTCATTGGTCTATATATTTGTACATAGATACGTCAATATATTCATTTGCCCATGCTACATCCATGGTACAACAAAAACGGTCAAGCTCTTTATAAAGACCATTAAGCAACTGTTTGCTTTATTATTATATTTTTTACATATTCTTTAGAAAAAGAAAACATTGAGATCATATAGTAGAAGCTACTTGAGGAAGAGAGACAAAATTTGGTATGTTTTTATACTATGTAAATGACCTTATTAGATTTTAAAATCATTTACAAAATTTTGAATTTTTATATTAATGTTTCAGATGTTTAGATTTTGTCTTAAGTCTGAAATGATGATTCCCAAATTGTCATACCTTGAAAAGGTACATTTACTGCTTTGCTGTTTATAGAGTGCTTGGGAATACTTGTCATATGTCTGTTAGCAAAAGTTTATTATCAGTACTCTTTCTCAACTGCTTGGAGGATTACTATGCAACTTTACACACACATTCATAAAAATTGTGCTGTTTGGACTGTTACCATTGATTGGCCATTGGGTACTGCAATAAGAGGTATAAAGTTGACTGATTTTCCATAGGGTTCTACAATAAGTAGTATAGAGTTGACACTGATCAACCATAGGGTATTACAATAAGTAGTAAAAAGTTGATAGTGATTAGCCATATGGTACTGCAATAAGTAGTAAAAAGTTAATAGTGATTAGCCATATGGTACTGCAATAAGTCGAAAACAGTTGACAGTGATTAGCCATAGGGTACTGCAATAAGTAGTATACAGTTAACATTTATTACCCATAGGGTACTGCAATAAGTATAATACAGTTGACAGTGATTAACCATAGGGTACATCAATAGTTAGTATACATTTGAAAGTGATGACCCATAGGGTACAGCAATAAGTAGAATACAGTTGATAGTGATTAGCCATAGGGTACTGAAATAAGTAGCATACAGTTAACAGTTATTAGCCATAGGGTACTGTAATAAGTAGTATACAGGTTAAAGTGATTAGCCATAGGGTACAGCAATAAGTAGAATACAGTTGATAGCGATTAGCCATAGGGTACTGCACTAAGTAGTATACAGTTAACAGTTATTAGCCATAGGGTACTGCAATAAGTAGAATACAGTTAAAAGTGATTAGCCATAGGGTACAGCAATAAGTAGTAGACAGTTGATAGTGATTAGCCATAGGGTACAGCAATAAGTAGAATACAGTTGATAGCGATTAGCCACAGGGTACTGCACTAAGTAGTATACAGTTAACAGTTATTAGCCATAGGGTACTGCAAAAAGTAGAATACAGTTAAAAGTGATTAGCCATAGGGTACAACAATAAGTAGTATACAGTTGATAGTGATTAGCAATAGGGTACAGCAATAAGTAGAATACAGTTGATAGTGATTAGCCATAGGGTACAGCAATAAGTAGAATACAGTTGAAAGTGATTAGCCATAGGGTACTGCACTAAGTAGTATACAGTTAACATTTAGTAGCGATAGGGTACTACAATAAGTACTGTAAAGTGGGTAGTAATTAGCAATAGGGTACTTCAATAAGCACTGTAAAGTGGGTAGTAATTAGCAATAGGGTACTTCAATAAGAACTGTATATATATTGATACAGTAACTAAAAAAAAAGACAATTTGGATTGTTTGAAAAGATTATACTAATGGTATCAAAGCAGTAAGTAGTACCAAAGAATGGATTTTTTGAATAGTGTCAAGTTGAAGAAGCTTACCAGCGGTAATTATTCAACCTTCAACAATTCAACATTATATAAAAATAAAATATATAAATAGAGACAAAGATTACAAATAAAATAGGGTAAAAATGGTCCAACTTCTAGAATATATTTTCAGTGGAGAGGTGAGTGTACCCCCAAAACTTATAAATTCTGTGTGGATCAAGGACTCCTGGACATTGTGAAAAGTACAGGATTATGGATTCTTGCACTCCTTTCACATACTAAAAAAAATACTTTAAATAATTGTATTAATGAATACAAATTATAATAATAAAAGTGGTGGATGATGAATACAACTTGTAATACAGACATGGGAAGGGTAATGTAATCATTTTTTTGAAAAGCTTGAGAATATATATATATATATATATATATATATATATATATATATATATATATATATATACATACTAACATGCACGCAAAGTAATTGTTATATATAAATAATATAGTCAAGTTTTCAATAATCAAAATTTATTGGGATCTTAATTAAAATATTTCCCATCATTTTCTCATGAAATTTCTATCAGTTTTAAGTGAAGCACTAATGTGAAAATTATGCATATTTTCAATTTGGTATAAAGTTTTAAAAATATATTTCCTGCTATATTAGAAAGATATATTAACTCATTTAAGAATTAAAATAAATCTTGTGTAAAAACATTATGTGAAACTCTTTTGCTTTTAATGGGAATGAAATGTGAAGCATTATTTAATTAGTGTATGTATGTACATAATTACACATGCAAGCATGCACTTACTCATGTATGCATGCATAGACTTGCACTTATTAACTGCTCAAAATGCAATAATGGAAATATCATATTTGATAAAGGATTAAAGTCACAACTATTTCATTTTTTGTCCAATCAGTCACAGGTTTTATAGAACTTTTATACAGTTTAGTTGAAAATGATTAATTACTTATATCAGGATGATTTTCTTAAAAGGAGTTGACAAAAGTCTGTACTTAAACTTATTATAATATAATCTGATCAAGCCATGATGCAGCATGATATAATTTTAAGCAGTTACCACAACAAGGAAGTTCATTGTTTGTTACAAGAGGGTTTTAAAATTTGTTCATGTTTTTTTCAGTAACGTGCAGTTACATAGAATTTGCAAAAATGTCACTAATGCTTAAATGTACTCTGTTTTGATTCTAGTATTGTTTATGATCAATTGTAGGTATATCCCTGCATTCTGACTTGCGCGTGGCAAACCAGAAGCGTAGAGTTCATCTGACTGTGGAACTACCATGGAGTGCAGATAAGGCAGTGCAACAACTTGGAAGGTCTCACCGATCTAACCAGTCCAGGTTGGTATACAGAACCACATAGCTCTTGCCTTGTCTAACTGAAATGATGGCAAGATTTATTTACTGTGTATAGCCACCTATAAGTCAAGTCCAACTGCAAACTGCACCTACCCAGATCTGAAATTGCATAATACACTGGTAGTTTTGGGTCTGTACAGTTTGTTAGGAGTATACTAAACAGCATAGATTTCGATCTGCCAGTGCATTATGCAACAGCAGATCATTGCCTTGTTATTTGCCTTTTTACTCCACTACATGTAATAAGCAATTGTAAATTGTTTCAAGTTTGTTCTGCTCATGTTCCAATCTTAAGTCTTGTATTTAAACTTTATGTTAAAGATTGAAAGTTTCATGAATCATGTTTTGATTCCCAGAGAAGACATTATATCCAGAAGCCTTGCTGATTTGTTTCAAATTTTGTGATACATATTTGTCTGTAGGAAACAATGTTTACAAGTAAATATGTTCATGTCATGACCACTGTCTAACTTTTTTTGTACCATAATTTTACATGTCTCCCATTGCAGTGGTCCATTATTTGTACCATAATTTTACATGTCTCTCATTGCAGTGGTCCATTATTTGTACCATAATTTTACATGTCTCTCATTGCAGTGGTCCATTAGTTGTACCATAATTTAACATGTCTCTCATTGCAGTGGTCCATTATTTGTACCATAATTTTACATGTCTCTCATTGCAGTGGTCCATTATTTGTACCATAATTTTACATGTCTCTCATTGCAGTGGTCCATTATTTGTACCATAATTTTACATGTCTCTCATTGCAGTGGTCCATTATTTGTACCATAATTTTACATGTCTCTCATTGCAGTGGTCCATTATACAAGCTCCTGACTACAAATCTAGGAGGGGAGAGGCGATTTGCCGCCTCCGTTGCTAGGAGATTACAGTCACTTGGTAAGCTAATTTCAAAGAGAATATCCTAAAGAGCTTATAGTGTTATATCATGTCATGTCACATCATATCTATCAGATTTTTTTTCCTGCTTAATAACTTTTAGAGGATTTGATGGAATGAAATCACATTTATTTTGATGATGATTCACATTGAGAAGGTCTAGGCAGGCACGGTTTCATTGTCACCTTTTTATTGACAGAATTTAAGAAGTTTTGGGTCCTGTTTCAACCTTTACTTCAGGTCATCATAATGATTGAAGCAGCTTTGTCCTGTGGACACATTTTTGAGTATTCTTAGCCAAATTAACAACAGGAGTAATTCTTATATCCTATTGATTGAGATATTGTTTAATCTAAAGTGCATTTTGTACAATTTATGAATAGTTGTGGAAGCCTGGCACAGACACTTTATTCATCAAAAATAATTTTTATGTCAGAAAGGTAATACAGTTGCAGTTATTCATTTTTGCTTACAAAAGTGCTTGTTTTTTTCTTGCAGGCACAGATAATCAAGCATTGCATGGCATGATCCAAAATCTTGTATTTTCATATATGAAATTAAAAGGATATATTTTTCACCTGTGAAAATATAGAAATGAAACAATGTCAAAGTGATTTCAACAATAATTTTCTATTATAAATTGTTTTGTTGTAGTATTTTCAATAATATCAAGCATTTTGTTTTTAATAACAGCTGTATATAAAATGGTTCAACACTGTGTTATGATACAAAATTTGGATTATTCCAGGAAATTACTATAGAGCAGTTTTTTATTGCACTTTAGGGGCCTTGACCAAAGGAGATAGAAGAGCAGCCACAGGTGCAGATTTGACAGAGTTCAACTTTGACACTCCCTATGGTCGAAATGCCTTACGGATGATGTATCACAACATTTGTCACGTATGTATTACCTCTCTGTGTTATATGTCTTTTTTTTTTACTAATTATATATACAACAGACTAAACAATCTGGTAGATTTTTCTATGGACTGGATTATTTGTTTTACCACCCCAGTAATTGAATTAACCTTATTTTTTACTTTTTATCATGCATTTTATTCTTTGTGCTAACATTTGCAGGCAAATAGTATCTGTTATTGTCCTCTTTTTTTGAGAAAATTTCTCCAATTGCCTTGTCTAGTGGATATTGTGCTTAAGCTAAAGGTGATGGGACTAGAGCCACCAATCAACACTGTAGGAGAACATAAGCAAAGGGAGAAGGCAATAAAAGATTTAAAATTTTCACATGCTACAATGTGATGTAATATATTGGCATTTAGTAATACTGCCAGATGTATTTGTTATAGCATGTGACACATGATTGCATAATTTGCAGAAAATTATTGTCTCCTGGAATTCAGACACAAAACAACAAGCATTGTTTGCAAACAAATACATGTTCCATGCACATTTATATTATTCTCCTTGGAAGACTTTATCTGGAAATATCAGTGCACCAGTCAGTGACATAGTTTTCAATGCTGAGTTCTGTTTGACTGTCTTACCTATGTGTGACTTATGCCCCACAACAGCCATGTGGCAGAATGAAGAAACAACCCAATCTTCACACACACCTTAATAATTTTTGTGAAATAATTCCAGAGAAAGGACTGAAAGTGTTCAGAATAAACAATAGACAGTTAAGTCAAGGATGCTTACACATGCAGTGAAAGTTACAGTTGCATCTACAGTAAAACATCCAATGAAAAATGTTGCAATAACTTCCAAGGAAAGAAACAATTTCTCTGCTGTTAACTGTAACACCATCCATCCATGGCTTGAAATAAATGGGAACTAGGAGATGCCTTGTAATTGGTGTCTCAAAAATGGGCAAAAAATGCCAATTTTAGAATATCTGCATTGGATTGACAATTAGAATTACTCTTCTTTAAAAGGCTATTAATAGGATCATTGCCATCATGGTGAAAGGTTTTTTTCCTGATACAGTCATCATTTCCTTGAAGTTTTTCATTATAAACACTGAGGCCCTACCACCACATGGTTGAAACTCTGGTGCAGTAACAATATTCACATATAGTTATGCCCCTTGTCAATTAAATTCTAGTCATCAGTGTGGAATGTAGTGAGCAATCAGCATAGCTCATATATCATTCAACATATTTAGATGTAATTTGATAAGAACATTGTCTAATACCAGGTGTGGTTTTTTTTAATGAATTTTTGTATTGTCTGCAATATTTTGGATAACTTGAATCTTGCTCTTGTGATCATGTAAGAGTGCTTGCCAGTAGCTTCCCATGAGTTGCATGTTCTTAAAGGGGATTTTCTTAGTTCTTTCTCCACTAGTTACCATGGTCACCATGTATTGTCTATCTTACTGTGAGAAAATGTATTAAATCCACAACAAAATTAACAAAAACATAGTTATTAAAATTTTCAATCAACTTTACATCTCTGCATGGGATCAGCATAGCTTTAGAACCATTGATCGTGTTCTGTTGGAGTATGTCTCTTGTGAGTTTTATTTGCTTTGATTTGGTTAGAGATGATTGAGTCTGACAGTTGGATTTCATGCATTCAGTGTCATCATTTAGCAAATTGGTTCTTAAACTTTTTGTGCATCAACTCAGATTATGTTTATAGTGTTAGCCTCACCATTCATGAGATGCTAAAAACCACTTGGGTAGGAAATTTCAAATTATTGTTGATCCCAGCAAGCCACTCAGTACAACATGGCCTGCCAGTTTTGGGTCGTGACCCATGGGTTATGAACCCCTGATTTAGAGGCCATAATAGCTTCAGAATTTTATCTACTTTTGGTTTTCCAAAAAGATGCATATGTTTAAGTAAGACTAAACAGCGTAATTAATTGTGAGAGATAGCCTTATCAATCATTGACATCATTGATGATGACTCTAATTTTTCATCAAGGATTTCCAGGATAGTGCAAAAATTTCATGCAATTTCTATTTCATTTCATTTATGTAGCAGTTCCTTACAAGTAAACATAAAGTAAATCAGTATAATTCACTCAAGTACATATTCTGTTGTGGGTTTTTTTCTTCAGAAAACACTTGTACCTGGGATTCTACTGCACACTCTGACACAGGACAAGTATGACTTGGACCAGTTCAGCTCCATCATGCAGGTAATTCATTATTTGAAATAAATGGTTTACAGATATTTTATTTTGAATCCTTACTTATTAGTTAGCTCTGACTGCAAATGTACAAGACCATCATCTCTCATTGCATAATGCACTGACAGAGCAGGGTCTAACAATTAGCAAAGAACCTTATCTGCAGCATATTGTGTGATGGCAGGTGTGGGTCTCTGCAGTTTCATCTGACTTGTACATGTGGTAAGCATTTTGTTAAATTCATCTTACACGTGTGACCATTGAACATGATCATAAAGTGAGTGGCATCAGAAATTACCATGATAATTCTGTCTGTACCAGTAATATTATGTGGTGGATAAAAATCCTTCCTTAAAGTTTCTGGCCACTAAAATGATCATCTTCACAATTTGTGAAGCACTTATATGAAAGAGACAAACAGAAGTGAACTATTATAATTTGTAAATTCTTAGAAAGAGGGTGATTTTTGTAACATTGATTGTACAAGAGTGTCAGTATTCTTTTTTTAAGGAATGCCTTGTGTTGATGGGCCTGGTGGAGATAGATACATTACGCTCAGGTCCACAGATCAGAGAAAAGGATGCTGGAGATGTCAGCAAGTTTCTGAACAGAATTCTTGGACTCAGTGTGAAGAAGCAAAATTTGGTTGGTTGATTGATGTCAGCATTACTTTGTTTCTTTCAGTTATTCTTTATTTTTTTTTACGGCTTGTAACAAAAATTATACATTGCACAGATTCTGTGGTCTTAAATTTCAGAAGTTTATTTTTTAGTCACTACTCCTGTTTTGCATCTGTGTTTTTTTTGGAATACATTATTGATTTTTGTGAAAGGCTGCCGTAAACTCTTTGTACCTTTGAGCCATTTTTGTTACAAAATATCTGTAGTTGTTTTAGTTGATAAGTAATATAATGGAGAAGTTTTGTATCCTTCAAATTTATGAGCTAAAAATAACATTTCCCAGAAGGAAAAGGTCCTGTATCCTGCTTTGATTGGTTGGTATCCTTCTGAACTCTTTATCTTTTGGATATGTGGTCTTGGTCACATGCTGCGCCTAATTATCGTGGTAAGATTTTGTTTGACTACATTGGAAAAAATGGCAGCCTCATGGAATCATGGAAGATTAATAGTATTGAGTGAACAACAATTTGAAATTTATAAAATGCTAGTTTGAAAAGATCTCATACGAACTTTTTTGAAGTTTGGAAACAAAAAGATAAAAATTGTTCAAGTAGCAGTTAATTAAATTTTTTATCTACTTGTAATTAAATTAATATAACCTAGGTACTCCTGTCTCTTACACTTTTTTGCAATGTTTTGTTTCTTCTGTGCTTATTTCAAGTTATATGGATAGAATATATGGTGTAATGGCCAAGATGGGTGCAGAAAGATTATTACCTATGTTCTTATTTTGAAACGTGCCAGAATGAGACCAATACAAATTAAAGATTTAGTCTTAGATTTATATTTAGATAAGACAATAATCAGAGCATATTTTTGATGTGCATCTGCAGGATTTGCACTAGTTTCTAAAATATTATCTGAAAGCTGAACCAAATGCAATAAATTGTGTGTCCTATTCAAGCCCCACCTGTATTTATGATATAAAGCCTTCAAACATTAAGAAGATTCTTCATGGTGTTTTTTTTCTTATTAAAATGGAGAAATCCACTTTTCTCTATAATTACAGTTAAATTAGCTGTGATGTTTTATACCAAGAATAGTAGAATTTGATAATTAGTAGTTTTAGCTTGTATTTCTTAGGAGTAATTACCTATGTTTTGCTTTGAATAAGCACCCAAATGATCTGTTAACACTGTAGCATTCATGCTTTTTGTTTGATTTCGATCATATTCACTGTGAAACCTTATCATATTAAGAGCGTTGATGATCTTAGTGATGACTGGATATTAAAAATTTTATCCCTTGGTAGACTTAGAAACAGCATCTTATTGGCCTGTGAACACTAACATTTATAGTTTTTGTGCTATTTTGTAAATTGGCCATGAAGCTTCACCTCATCAAAGTCCAAGATAACTTTAATACAATGCTACCTGCTAATGTCGACATGGTCGGGCCAGAGGAAAAAAATTGTCGACATAAGCAGATGTCGAGATAAGTGTTTGAGGGGGAGTCGGAAAAAAAGATACAAGAATAACCACAGCTTACTGTAGTTTTATCAATAAAGCATGACAAAATTACAGACATGAAATCACCTTCATGGTATTATAATTTTATTATAATACCGTTAATGTGATTTCATGTCAGAAATTTTGTGCTTTATTGATTAAACTGCAGACTAATCTGGTTAAACTCATGCAGAGGCAAGATGGCAGTAACCTATATTCATCATGAGCTCTTTAAATTACTCTGCCACCGTACGACAAAACCAGTAAGATACTTTTATCTTGATAAATTACATTTTGGTTACCTTTGTGTAATAAAATCCACAATAAAATATTGCATTGGTCACATCCTGATATGAAAAGTATTACAATATATTCAATGTTGGCATTATCAGTTATTTACATGCTTCAGGTACATGTACTTGTACTTAAATTGGCCTAGATTTTGGTCAGTCTGTTCTTATTGAGGCTACCAAGGGGATGGGGCTATTAACGGGGAAATGAAAACCTGTCAACAAGTTGATTTAAACAGTACTTGTATTTAGTTACAAAAGTTATCATGAAAAGTACAAATGTACTGGAATCTATTGTTACATAAACAAATCCTTATTTCATATTGACAAACCACCCTAACAGTGCATTGTTATACTGTATCATAATCTGCTTATGCTGATACCTGTCCTTTATACTGTGCGCTGTAATATAATCAAAATAGCCATGCAACTGACTAGCTACAATTGATCACCTCTGAGGGCGGGAATGTGAAATGACTACAGTCGATCACACAACGGCAATTTAAAAAGAAAAAAAAAGAAAAATTAGTTTTGCTGCAACTTAAGTGATAACGGATTACCTCTGAAGGCTGACATATACCAAGGAATTTTATAAATAAAATTGTCTCAATGTTCTACAATTATTTGATGTTGCCACAGCAATAACAAATGGGTATTTGTTTAGTCCTTCAAAGGGAGCCTTTAGTTTTGCCTTCAATAACACATGCACCTTCATCAAAGCAAGCCAATGACCTTTGATCAAAGAAGTCAGCAACAAACTAAAATAAAAGCATTGCTTCAGTTTTCATATTTATTCTGCGGCAATACTTTCCTGTTTGCAACAAAAATGTGCATATGGAGGACTCCTGTGTAGGTGATTTTCTACATCCCAAAAAAGAAATTTGCATCCAAATATGCATAAATAAGTGTTTCCAAGATTTCTGATTTAGTTTCCAGAGACTAAATTTAATCTGTGTTTACACTGCTGTTGGTAGCCATCATAAATAAAAATAAAGTTAAAAAGGAAACTTTCACAGCACAATAAACCTGTTTTAATAACCAATCACTTTGAAAAATGCAAGAATTAGATCAGATTTCATTGCTTTTATTTAAGTCTCCGCAAGAGGCCAGCATTATAGGACTAAACAAAAGACTGTTTTTGTGCCTGTTTTTTTATAGTTATTTTCTTTTTTTTAAATCTGACTGCGACATTAAAGCAATCCATGAAGATTAATTGTTAAATATAGTACATATTGGAACTGGCCGCTTGCTGACATAAATGATAAGGTGGTAAAATTCAAGCCTGGCAGCAAGATCAACTAATTGTTGAACAAAGAATGGGTAGGGACTGGCAGCTTGTCGACATAAATGATAAGACAACAAAGGATTTGTTCAAGCTGGGACCAAGATTTTCTGTCGATATTTTTTATCTCTACGTCGACATAAAGCATGACAATTTTGGTAGTAATAGTAGACCAAGGAACCAAGACTTTGCTGTTTTGTCGAGATAGGTGGCTTGTCGGTATAAGTGATGTCGACATAAATGTGTAGGACTGTAACAAGTTTATTTTTTTCTGTATCTTGCAGAGTTATTGCTCTTTTTTTATTTTAGTTTAAAATAGGCATTCCTATGAATTGTAAACATCCCAGCATTCACACCTGTTGTTTGGTTCCAACTAAATGTTCTATTTTGCTTTTTTTACAAGCTGTCACATAATTATTATAAGGTTTTGACATTTTACAGAGTTATGGCCCCTGATTGATTTAAACATCCAGTGGCAAAATCAATACCCCAGCATTCACATTTGTCATTGGAAATTTACGAGATTCGCAGCATGTCTTCATCTTGACAGTCTCTTTTGACTGTAATTTGAGTTTAATCAGAATGCAATTGTAATTCTCAGTACCGTTGCAGATGAGTTCGATGGTGACCATATTGACTTTTTTGCAGCCTAGTGTCCATTGAAAGACATGATGTACCCATGAATCCCAGTTTTTTTTTCAGCATTCTGACATCCACATCTTTTGTTTTATTTCATCCAGAGCAACTGAAAGTTTTATCTCAAAAAGGTCTTTGAAATTTTAACCTAGTTTTACATAGTTCTATCACTTGATTGATTTCAAACTTCTTAGTGGCTAGTGATGGTAGGTAAAAACAAGCATGCCAGTTAATTTAACTTTCATATTAGTTGTGAAGCTAGCAACAACATCTTAAATGAAATTTCAGTAAATATTTTAACAGTATTTTAACTAGTTTCAAGTGCTCTATCCTTTTAGTGTTGGAGGCAGAGAGCAGTGGCCATCTTATTGGTGATTCTTTCTGTTTGTCTATTCCAGATCTTCTCCTACTTCACAGAGTGTATGAAAATGACTGTACAAAATGCCAAGAAAGAAGGAAGGTTTGTTGAAAGTAGTGATTGCTTTACTTAATTTTTTTTAGCATCAGAGATATTATGATATCTTTGTTGTTTCTATCTGCAACTATTTGTTGTCCAGAGCACTAAATAAAATAAAGAACATTAGTACCATATATAATTGCTTATAATTTGAGTTAATCTGCAGGCTGTACAGACCCAGATCTGCCTTAGCATGATACACTGATAGATATGTGTCTATGCAGTTTGTTAGGAGCAACAAACACAAACCTTGATCTGCCTTGGCATTATGTGATGGCATGTTGGCTGAGAAAAATACATCCAATATTAGTGTTTTACAAACATTAAAGCATTTTGGCTGAGAAAAATACATCCAATATTAGTGTTTTACAAACTTTGAAGCATTTTGGCTGAGAAAAATACATCCAATATTAGTGTTTTACAAACTTTAAATCATTTTGGCTGAGGAAAATACATCCAATATTAGTGTTTTGCAAACTTTAAAGCATGTTGGCTGAGAAAAATACATCCAATATTAGTGTTTTACAAACTTAAAAGCATTTTGGCTGAGAAAAATACATCCAATATTAGTGTTTTACAAATTTTAAAGTATTTTGGCTGAGGAAAATACATCCAATATTAGTGTTTTGCAAACTTTAAAGCATGTTGGCTGAGAAAAATACATCCAATATTAGTGTTTTACAAACTTAAAAGCATTTTGGCTGAGAAAAATACATCCAATATTAGTGTTTTACAAATTTTAAAGTATTTTGGCTGAGGAAAATACATCCAATATTAGTGTTTTGCAAACTTGAAAGAATGTTGGCTGACAAAAATACATTCAAATTAGTGTTTTACAAACTTTAAAGCATGTTGGCTGAGGAAAATACATCCAATATTAGTGTCTTGCAAACTTTAAAGCATTTTGGCTGAGAAAAATACATCCAATATTAGTGTTTTACAAACTTTAAAGCATTTTGGCTGAGGAAAATACATCCAATATTAGTGTTTTGCAAACTTTAAAGCATGTTGGCTGAGAAAAATACATCCAATATTAGTGTTTTACAAACTTTAAAGCATTCTGGCTGAGAAAAATACATCCAATGTTAGTGTTTTACAAACTTTAAAGCATTTTGGCTGAGAAAAATATATCCAATATTAGTGTTTTACAAACTTTGAAGCATTTTGGCTTAGAAAAATACATCCAATATTAGTGTTTTACAAACTTTAAAGCATTTTGGCTGAGGAAAATACATCCAATATTAGTGTTTTGCAAACTTTAAAGCATGTTGGCTGAGGAAAATACATCCAATATTAGTGTTTTACAAACTTTAAAGCATTTTGGCTGAGAAAAATACATCCAATATTAGTGTTTTACAAACTTTAAAGCATTTTGGCTGAGAAAAATACATCCAATATTAGTGTTTTACAAATTTTAAAGTATTTTGGCTGAGGAAAATACATCCAATATTAGTTTTTTGCAAACTTTAAAGCATGTTGGCTGACAAAAATACATTCAAATTAGTGTTTTACAAACTTTAAAGCATGTTGGCTGAGGAAAATACATCCAATATTAGTGTCTTGCAAACTTTAAAGCATTTTGGCTGAGAAAAATACATCCAATATTAGTGTTTAACAAACTTTAAAGTATTTGGCTGAGGAAAATACATCCAATATTAGTGTTTTACAAACTTTAAAGTATTTTGGCTGAGGAAAATACATCCAATATTAGTGTTTTACAAACTTTAAAGCATTCTGGCTGAGAAAAATACATCCAATGTTAGTGTTTTACAAACTTTAAAGCATTTTGGCTGAGGAAAATACATCCAATATTAGTGTTTTGCAAATTTTAAAGCATTTTGGCTGAGGAAAATACATCCAATATTAGTGTTGTACAAACTTTAAAGCATGTTGGCTGAGGAAAAGACATCCAACATTAGTATTTTACAAACTTTTAAAAGAAGTACATGAGTGAGAGACCCTATGGTCTTAAACTAAGTAACAAGAAAGAGCAAAAGCTAACATGTTTTGTAAATATGAAAACATAGTTTATTTTCCTAAATATGAAGTGAAAATTAAAAAATTGAAATGAGTTTAAGTACATTCTCATGTGCTGATGTACCAGTAGTATTGATTATCGCAATTATATAATCCAAATGTCTTTAAATGAATTCACAGTAATTCCAATTTAAGAACTAAATCTGAAAAGTCTAATGAATAATTGAAATAAGTAAATACATTCTCTCATATAATCAAAGCTGTATTATTCCTTTATGACGATGTTAATGCAAGTAATAGTTAATTTATGGGTAAACAGCTCTTAGAAAACTAAGATGCATTAACAGAAAAGGATGAGGGTTGAAATATTCATTTTAGATCAATCAAAGCTTGTCAGCAAAGTCAAGTACTTTAACAGGTAGCCAATCAGGAATTTGGTCAACCTGGGATTTTAAGAAAACCCTTGACTTTGAACTCAAACCTCATCAACATATTCAGCTATCTTAAAACTACAGACTTTTCTAAAATGGCATCTTAAAAAGCAAACACAATTGTACAGAAAATAAGTATTTAATTTGTTATTTACTAAATGACTCTTTCAGTCTGTAATCATGAACATTAACACATATACTGTAGATATAAAGTACATAAGAGTCATACAGCACTTGGCCTAAGCATTTCATCATGCGTGTTGCAGAATTTGTGGAAATGACTTTATGATCACTCTGCAAAAATTAGAAATGTAGGCTAGTAAAAGTGAGTGTTGTATGTGTGTGTGTGTGTATATATATATATATATATATATATATATATATATATATATATATATATATATACTGCAGTCCCCGTCTCATACGGCCACCCCAACTGCACCGGGAAAGGGGCCTTATAAGTCGGGTGGCCTTTTCAGAGGGGGACTCAATAATTTTTTTGTTAGAAGTATATGTAATGTACGTAGTAAGAAAGCTTAATTTATTAAAGCATTTAATATGTTCGTTTAAAAGTGACATTAATTATTGAATGGATCTTGTTATAAGAGTTGACTTATTTCAACTGATATGTATTAATAGTTCTTATTCTTGACCTAAGCGTGATATGCGAGCTGGTGTTGTTAGGCACATTGCAAAACCATTCATAAACTTCATTTAAATTTTGGTACATACACCATTTCCTTTCCATTTGCTCCATTTTCCCACTGCTGCTGAATAAATTCCTTATTGGTTATGATATTGTTTATTCCAGTCTTTTCAATATAAAATTGTTTTATTTGAGTCTTTTCTACCTAAATTTTTTTGACAAGTCCCCCCCATATCATAGACTATAATAACCGACTTTTTCTGAAATAATCATCTCCATTTACGTGATAGCATGTTAATGTTTGGTAATGATTTATTCGGATGTTGCTATCTGTATGTGATTTAATTATGCAGTTAAAACATTTGTTGAGTGGACGAAATGCCTTCGTAAAAGAATCAACAAGTGTATTGTCATGTGATTTTTCGGTCTTTGTCTGGTACCCTACTTTGTTCTATTTTTAGCCAATGCTGTTCTGGTGATCTTGACGTCTGGTTATAATCATCAATGTTGCAACTACAAGACTGATAGAACAATGTTTTATGCATTTAAACAAGATGCCATGTTTTTTAAAGGCAGCGATTGTCACGTGATTCATTTCTCGCAGTCTGGTACCCTTGCTTTTACAATTGCTTTTACAATTATTGACACTAAGTGAGAGAAGATACGTATGCTTATTTGGCCTGAACAATAGCACCTCGTGGCCGTTAGGATGTGTAATTATTGCCAATAGTAATATTCACTAATCATGGAAGTGAACAAGATCAATATCTTACAAAGAGAAGCCATAAATGCTATCAAACCATTTTCCCACCGACTTCTGTATTGTACCTTAATACTGCCACTTCTCAGCTGTTACTACTATTAATAAGTGTAATCTTAACAATTATCAGTGGCCAAACCAGACATTTTGATAACACGCAGTAACAATAATCAGATTATGTGTACTTACCTTTTTGTATGGATTCAAATTTGAGTCTTTCTCGGCTTTATGGAATAAATGTGGTTTCTTGTGAGGTGTAAATGATATAATATTAACCTTAGTGGAACATGTACTTTAGTCAACACTTCTTTCAAGAACGAAAACCTGAAATCTGGATACAGAAATCAGATTACTCAACACATGCTATGAATAAAATTGGTTCTGGATACAAATTACAAAATAAAATGTGGCCGCTTGCGAGGGGTAAATTTTATATTTTTGTACAAATATGCTGGTCGCGTTAGCCGGGTGGCCTTTTGTGAGGGGTAATTTTGAACACAAATTCGTTGGTGCCTTCGGATTCTGGCCGTAAGGAGTGGGTGTCCGCTGGTGAGAGGGCCGTTCAAGGGAGGACTACTGTATATATATATATATATATATATATATATATATATATATATATATATATATATATATATATATATATATATATATATACTGTATATGTATATATATATGTATATATGGACTGTATATGTATATATATGTGTGTGTGTGTGTGTGTGTGTTTTAGTAGCAAAACTAAACCTCTTAGTTTATTCTAATTATGGCATGTTGTACATAGATCACACGTTGTTTGCTTATATTATTCTTTTCTGCCACTTAGATGATGCTTATAACTCTAGGAGTTATCAGGTGTGGTATCAAGGAGTTATCAGGTGTGGTATCTAGGAGTTATCAGGTGTGGTATCTAGGAGTTATCAGGTGTGGTATCTAGGAGTTATCAGGTGTGGTGATGAAGAAAGGTCTAAGTTTATGGTTTTGTCAGCAAAAGATGCATCCTTTTTAATTAACAGGAATAGTTTCTTTTTTCTGATAAAGCATTAATTTCACAATAGTTATACATAGCTAGATGCTTTTATTTACAGGTACAATGAGGGGATGCTGGACATCACTGCAGCTTCAATAGAGATGGTGGGCAAGCCAAAAGAAATTTTTAAGGAAGTGTCTAAAGGACATGCTACTACCAGGTACTATATGTACTTGCTTATATGACAAGTCCATCTGCTGGTGAGAAAAACCCTGATCTGCCTTTGCATAATGGTTGGCAGCTCAGGGTCTATGTTGTTTATTCCACTGATTACTCTTAACAAACTGCACAGACCTAGGTCTGCTTGCAGATAATATAATGGTGGATCTAGGTCTCTAGTTTCCAAGTTGGGATCTGCTTATAATTGAGTGTATATAATTGGTTATACTATATTATTGTTTGCTTGCAATGTATTTCCAAAAATCTCTCTGGTCAGGACTGCTTTGCTGCTGTGTGCGTTTGGTTTACAGGTGTAAATTTGTTCAAAAATGAGGCTTTGGATTTGGACTAGGTTCATATATTAGCAAGTGCAAGCACAAGTACATTGGAATTGTGTTGTGAAAAGTCCATTGCATAGGCTTTTATCTTAGCAACAGTTTTAAATATTATTAAATGCAAAATATTTGGAGTAGCCTCAAAATCTGTTAAAGGGTATTAATGCATTTTTTTTCCTTCTAATCTGTATAACATAACAAAATCATTCAATATTTCCCTTTATGCACATTTGTGTGTCAGACTCGCACGCTGATGAAAATTGATTTGTTTTGTTGCCATGCATTTTTTTGATGCAAAAGATTCACATAATGCGATCAGATTTTGTTTAATATGCAATGCTTTGGATGAGGGATGGCATTGTGTATACTTTGAGCATAGGCATAGCCTGGTTCCCTGATTTGTATGCTTACTGTATTGCACTCCACTATTCGTATAGAGGAGTACAATGCAAAGAGCATAAGAAACAGGAAACCATACTAACATAGGCAATGTTTCCCCTATTCTCACTAGCTCTCATGTGATTTCCATCAAGATTGACAAGATGTTTAACTGTGTGAATCTAGCTTTATTAAAAAAAAATGAAGAAAATAATTCCACTGACTGGAATATGGCATATCCATTAGGATTACCGGTTTGACTTCTGATTGCATGATTGTGGAGACTGCAAAAGTAAATAATCCTTTCCTGACATGGTTTAAGAATTTTAAAAAATCTGCCCTCATTCACCACATGATATCTGGAGAATACATTTTCACCCAAGACATTCTTTCATAACAAAGAAATTAGTAAACTTGCCAATACAAAAGCATTTTTTGGATTGCAAAAAGTCAGGCAGTCATTGCAGATTTTGTTGGGTTTTTTTAATTTTGCTGCCATAAAAGAAATATCTTAAAGTTTAAGTGTGACTTATTAGAAAGATGATGAATCTTTGATTTATGGATAAATGTATTCTGGGATGTTGTACAATAAAACTGATGATAATACACATTTTATGACAGGCAGTAAATCAACTGCCATTTGGTAAAGAAGATTTATTTGACTTTTATATTGGCTTATATGTGATGTGTTGGTCTATAATATTGCTAAAAAGGATTATAAGGTGACTGTTAAAAGTATGACTAAAATAAAAATGAACTATAAAGATTATTTTTTGAATGACCAATGCATTTGTTTGTTAACTGTGCAAGTTGTATTTATTTTTAGAGAGAGAGAGAGAGAGAGAGAGAGAGAGAGAGAGAGAGAGAGAGAGAGAGATAGTATGTTATGCAAGATGAAAAAGTATGGGTCAGATGATTGTTTCGACCTTCACATTTTTTATTTGACCCCCAATTCTGACAGCAAGTTTTTTTTTACTCTCAATGTTAAACTGATTATTAGCAATATAACTTTATATCTATGTGTGTTAAATTTATACTTATACATTTTAAACCATTTTCAGTTTATTTTGCACCCCCAGCATTTTTTAAATATAAAAGTTAAATAGAAGTTGGTATGGGGTCTGAGGAGGAAAGGTACAATTGGAGACCAACTTTTGTAATGATAGTGTATCTTACATAGTAAACCCCAGTGGTTAGGTGCATAAAATCATAGAAAAATTGGGGTTGGGTCTTTTGTAGGAAATTGCTTTCTCCTTTAAATACATTCCCCAAACAAATTATGTTAGGAATATTAGCATGCTACCTTGCAAATCCAGCCTAAACGAAAGACGAAAATTGTCTTTTCCTATCTCATATAGACATAGGGAAAGAACTCTTGCTCATTAAATCCCCTTGCCTCTGCCAAGTGTCAGTAGTTTGTTAACTTCAAGGTTATGATGTTGATATTGTACATTTTACTTCATACAGTCCAAACCATTTTAGTGTTCAAACTGGACCATCTTCTTTCTGTTTGGATTTCTTTTTTTGGGACAATCTTATTTGTGCAGGTTGTGTACATTACTTTTTACAGTTTCTGCCAAATTTGAGTGATTTTTTTTTCACCTTCATAGACCTTGTCTGTTTAAGACTTTGTGATACCACTGTCAATATTCATCATTTGCAACTGTCAGTCACACTAAGATCAGTGGCAGGGGTAAAGGTTGATGATGTGGAAAGAGTACAGCTGCCTGATTTTGAACATATTTGTTGTCTGGGCCAGGAGATGAAGCAGTCTTTTACATGGGGCAAAATTTTACCTTTTTTTCTTTGTTTACTTCCTCACCTTTCCCTCCCTCAGATGACGTCATTATTAATCTTCTGACAGACATCTAGCAGCCATTCACATATCTGTTTCATTGTATTTTCGAGTGTACACAAATGGTTTCCTATCGCCTTCAAAGCAAGTCGTGAACATTGTCACTATGTCTTCATTGCTAGATTTGGCCTCACTGGCAGTTTTCTGACTTGCAAAAAAATCCAACAATATCCATGCTAGGGAGATGACAGCAAGGATTGCTAGGGTCATTAACTGGGCAACTTACCATGCCATGACCGATGCCTTGGCAAGCTTAGATCTGGTATGACCTGATGCATGTCTGTGGTCCACATTGCTCAAACCTCTTCCTACCCTGGTTTTATGGATAACCCCATCTGGTTAACCATGCTTTTTGGAGGAAGAATCAAAGAAGTTGGAGGCAGGCATCTCAAAAACTGCCCCTCCAACTCACTGCTCAACCCACACTGGCATTTGGGAACACTTAGCACCTGCCAATGCAGAGTGACATTAAGCTGCCTCGTGACAAGGGATGTTTTTAGTCAGATGTGTACCAGTATCAATCCCAACCCAATTCTAGGATACAAAAGTCTAACCATTCAAGGAGACACCTATACATAGACATACATGCCGACCATTATGCTTTTGGCATAATCATTATGCTTTTTTCACTAAATTACATGTTACGTGTAAACATATCTGGATTACATTTTTTTTGGTATATCCTGCTAAAAAAATGCATAATTTGTTTTCTCATTTTTATGAACATCCCAATAATCCCACAGACCATATTATAGAAAAGACATCATCTACCTAACTACGAGATAAGAGTACACTTGTCCATAGACTGGCATGCACTTTCCTAACAGTGTTCTGTTTATAGCAGCTACCTTATTTCCAAGAAACACTTTCAAACTTTTGACCTAGGTTTCTCTTTATAGCAGCTGCTTAGCTTAGTTGTGAGAGAACAGACTTGTTTTCTAATTTTAAACTTTACCTTCAGATTCTTTGTTCTATTTCATATGTTACAGAACCAGTCTGTTGATATCTGGCATTAAAAGTCAAGTCAGATTTATTCAAGTCGATGTGTGTGTTGGGAGCAAAAATGTTTTTTTTTTTCCAGATAATTTTACAGATGGATTAGAGAAAGACTGAAAACAAATTCAGAGATGAATACATGGATTTTATAATACAGCATTCCATTATAATGCAGCTTCAAGCCTATTACAGGCTGTGTGTAAAAAAAAGGATTTTAATATTGGTCTTGGTAGTAAAATAAAGAAACCTTGAATTAGCTGGTTTTACTATCAACTCCAGTATTAAGGTAACTTCTTTTTTTACAGCAAAACTCAATTTTGGACACAAATTTTATAAATGCAGAGGCATTATTTACTGAGTTCTTAGTAAAACATGTGCTACCCCTAGTGGTAGAAGATTATATTGGTCCTTTGTTTAACTGGATGATGTTTCCTGATTCCAAAATTGCCAGAAATATGCATGGAAAAGAAGGAAATCATCTAATATTGGTAGGTATTTAGAAGAAGATACTATATCACTTAAAATTGCAGAGGCCATGAAAATTGGGCTGTTTGGTATTGCCACAGACAGGAGTAGTGATTATGATGACAAAAAGTTTTACTCAGTCTGTGTAAGAAACTCTGACAATGAAAAGGTAAAGTCAGAGTGCCCTTCTTTCATTACCAGAATTAACAGTAGATTCTAATGGAGAAAACATTTTTGATTTGCTTGATAATGCTTTGAATAAACATAAGTAGGCAGAACTGTATGGGGTTTTCAGCTGATAAAGCATCAGTGATGCCTTGAATTCATAAAGGAGTTGTATTCTTTATTTTGAAAAATGACACCATCAGTGTACATATCAGGTTGTCCTTGTCATTTGAAAGGCTGCCGATAAATCAGAAAAACTTCTTAAGTATCAAGTTGGCATTCTACCTGACAATGTACTTCCTGTTGATCTGCAATTGCACCTTATTTCCCATCTAAAGAGCCAATAACTAGAATATATAAATTTTCTCTTCTCTGTTAGGTTATGAAAGGAATATTGGTTCTTTATCTTTCTAATGCAGAATGTAAGAGATTGTTCAGTATCATTAACAAAGATAAAGCCAAATTTAGATCCAGGCTCAGTAACCCAGCACTTAGTACTCTACTTTGTGCAAAATATTTCTAGTCTCAGTTGGTACAAAGTGTTTTGAAATGCAGTATGAGAGACTGTTGCTTTGTAATGCTAAAAGTGCTACATATGAAAACTTGAAGCAGTTACTGATGTTAAAAGAGTAAAGGGGTAAATAAATAATATTGGACATATACTCCTTGAATTTTATGGTGTTGTATGTAGGTTACTCTTTTTCTGCTCAAATTACTCTTTTTGTCCACTTGGATTACACCTTTTTCTCACCAGGGGTTGGCATGTATGAAGAGGGGGTAAGAAACCAAATTCCTCTGCCTTCAAGTCTCCTAAGTGTAAATGTTGACCTACGTTTGCCACCACCTGCAAACAGCCTACCTGTGGGCAGTGAACTCCTGCAGTTTTGGGCTCACTGGATTTCTTTTTTCCCTCAGAATGATTGGGTAGTGCAGGTCATTTTGGAGGGGCTTTAAGTTTCATTTATCCAACTCCTCCCCTTTCCTCCTTTCTTCTCTTCATGGATGTACTATCAGATGAGAAGGATGCCTTTCTAGAACAGGAGATACAGTCACTCTTTGAAGAGCAAAGTCCACAATATAGGGGGTTTTAACTGAAGGCAGTTTCTTATTTGGAAGGCAAACAGCATGTTGAGTCCCATCATCGACTGGAGTTGCTACATTTCACCAGCACAATTCAGGATATAAAGATGAATCTGTCTCCATCTGATGGAATAAGTATGCCATCAGTCTTGATGTGACTGATATTTTCATGTCTCTATCCACCCCATGTAATGGAAATTTCTCAGTTTTGCTTATTGAGATGTGGTTAATCAGTTCAGTCATACTCTTTGAAATCAACATCAATTCTTGGACTTTTACCATGGTCATAGATTGCATCGTCACCTAGGTAACATCCTCTAGAAAAATAGTAAGTTCTATTCTACTTTAAATCATCTAGGTTTTATAGAGAACTGGGAAAAGTCCAAACTCCCAGAATTTTGTCCATCCTGGTATGGAATTTATCATCAGTCAGAATCTGATGCTGCTTTTTCATGTTCATGTAATAGAATCATCAAACCCATTGAGTCTATTTCCAATTTGACTTGAATTTCAGTGAGAGAGTTCTTGCAACTCCTCAGGTTATTCAATGCAGCAGCAGACTTGATCCATCTTGGCCATGATTTTATACACCCTTTATAGATAACCTTGCTAGCACAATGGTGCCCCTATTCAAGTTCCCTCAATCAATCAGTCATGATGACATATGATCATACCTGCATCAGTGATGCAAACCAGGTTGGCTGAACATGGGGATCCCACTCGAGAAGACCTAAGAAGAAATAATGATGTGTACTGATGTCATTACATATGGTTTGGTGTGCCCGCCTATTGCCGGACTTCATTACTGTCATGTGTGAATCTTGGTAGTGGCCTCTAAACAAGCCTTTAGAAATGAAGGTTGTCATCAATCCTTTCTGTTTTGAAAGGATTGGCACTCAGGCAAAATGGTCCTTGTTATGTATGACATCTCTGTGATGGTGACTTACCTCCTGAAAGTGGCACAAAATCACATGACCTGTGTTCTGATTTGGCAGTTTCTAAATTGGTATGACAATCTAAATTGGTATGACAATCTAAATTGGTAAATTGGTATGACAATCTAAATTGGTATGACAATCTAAATTGGTATGAAAATCTAAATTGGTATGACAATCTAAATTGGTATGACAATCTAAATTGGTTTAGATCTGCAACATTAGGGGCATCTGCTGACTGATTATTTTATGGCATGCTGGAATAAAAGTTAATCACCTTTGTCTCTACAATCCCAGACCTAGAAGTTTGGGCCGTGGATGCATTGTCAGTCAGTTGGGAGGTGTTGTTGGCATTTGACTTCCCCAGACAAGTCTAATGCCAAAAGTAACCAGAAGTTACAGGGTCCCCCAGACTGTACTAATACCAACAGTAACCAGAAGTTACCTGGTCCTTCAGACAGTAATAATACTAAAAGTAACAAGAAGTGTTATGGTCTCTTAGACAGTACTAATACCAATAGTAACCAGAAGTTACAGGGTTTCCCAGACAGTACTAATACCAATAGTAACCAGAAGTTACAGGGTCCCAAAGACAGTACTAATACCAATAGTAACCATAAGTTACAGGTTCCCCCAGACAGTACTAATACCAGTAGTAACCAGAAGTTAACAGGGTCACCTAGACAGTACTAATACCAATAGTAACCAGAAATTACAGGGTCCCCCAAACAGTACTAATACCAAAAGTAACCAGAAGCTACAGGGTCCCCCAGACTGTACAAATACCAATAGTAACCAGAAGTTACAGGGTTTCCCAGACAGTACTAAAAACTATAGTAACCAGAATTTACAGAGTCCCCCAGACAGTTCTAATACCAATAGTAACCAGAAGTTACAGGGTCCCTCAGACATTGCTAATGCCAATAGTAACCAGAAGTTACAGGGTATCTCAGACAGTAATAATAACTATAGTAACCAGAAGTTACAGGGTTTCCCAGACAGTACTAATAACAATAGTAACCAGAAGTTACAGGGTCTCCCAGACAGTACTAATACCAATAGTAACCAGAAGTTACAGGGTTTCTCAGACGGTAATAACAATAATAACCAGAAGTTACAGGGTCCCTCAGACATTTCTAATGCCATTAGTAACCAGAAGTTACAGGGTATCCCAGACAGTACTAATAACTATAGTAACCAGAAGCTACAGGGTCCCCCAGACTGTACAAATACAAATAGTAACCAGAAGTTACAGGGTTTCCCAGACAGTACTAAAAACTATAGTAACCAGAATTTACAGAGTCCCCCAGACAGTTCTAATACCAATAGTAACCAGAAGTTACAGGGTCCCTCAGACATTGCTAATGCCAATAGTAACCAGAAGTTACAGGGTATCCCAGACAGTAATAATAACTATAGTAACCAGAAGTTACAGGGTTTCTCTGACAGTACTAATGTCAATAGTAACCAGAAGTTACAGGGTTCCCCAGGCAGTACTAATACCAATATTAACCAGAAGTTACAGGGTTTCCCAGACAGTACTAATAACAATAGTAACCAGAAGTTACAGGGTCTCCCAGACAGTACTAATACCAATAGTAACCAGAAGTTACAGGGTCCCCCAGACAGTACTAATACCAATAGTAACCAGAAGATACAGGGTTCCCCAGACATTGCTAATACCAATAGTAACCAGAAGTTACAGGGTTTCTCAGACGGTACTAATAACAATAATAACCAGAAGTTACAGGGTCCCTCAGACATTGCTAATGCCATTAGTAACCAGAAGTTACAGGGTATCCCAGACAGTACTAATAACTATAGTAATCAGAAGTTACAGGGTTTCTCTGACAGTACTAATGCCAATAGTAACCAGAAGTTACAGGGTTCCCCAGGCAGTACTAATACCAATAATAACCAGAAGTTACAGGGTTCCCAGACAGTACTAATAACAATAGTAACCAGAAGTTACAAGGTCTCCCAGACAGTACTAATACCAATAGTAACCAGAAGTTACAGGGTCCCCCAGACAGTACTAATACCAATAGTAACCAGAAGTTACAGGGTCCCCCAGACAGTACTAATAACAATAGTAACCAGAAGTTACAGGGTCCCCCATACCAATAGTAACCAGAAGATACAGGGTTCCCCAGACATTGCTAATACCAATAGTGACCAGAAGTTACAGGGTTTCCCAGACGGTACTAATGACAATAGTAACCAGAAGTTACAGGGTCCCCCAGACAGTACTAACACCAATAGTAGCCAAAGGTTACAGGGGCCCTCAGACAGTAATATTAACAAAAGTAACCAGAATTTTCAGAGTCCCCCAGACAGTACTAGTACCAATAGTAACCAGAAGTTAACAGGGTCCCCTAGTCAGTACTAATACCAACAGTAACCAGAAGTTACAGGGTCCCTCAGACATTGCAAATACCAATAGTAACCAGAAGTTACAGGGTATCCCAGACAGTACTAATAACTATAGTAACCAGAAGTTACATGTATTCTCTGACAGTACTAATGCCAAAAGTAACCAGAAGTTACAGGGTTTCCCAGACAGTACTAATAACAATAGTAACCAGAAGTTACAGGGTCCCCCAGACAGTACTAATACCAATAGTAACCAGAAGTTACAGGGTTCCCCAGATATTGCTAATATCAATAGTAACCAGAAGTTACAGGGTTTCCCAGACAGTACTAATAATTATAGTAACCAGAAGTTACAGGGTTCATCCGACAGTACTAATGCCAATAGTAACCAGAAGTTACAGGGTTTCCCAGACAGTACTAATACCAATAGTAACCAGAAGTTACAGGGTCCCCCAGACAGTACTAATACCAATAGTAACCAGAAGTTACAGGGTTCCCCAGATATTGCTAATATCAATAGTAACCAGAAGTTACAGGGTTTCCCAGACAGTACTAATAATTATAGTAACCAGAAGTTACAGGGTTCATCCGACAGTACTAATGCCAATAGTAACCAGAAGTTACAGGGTTTCCCAGACAGTACTAATACCAATAGTAACCAGAAGTTACAGGGTTTCCCAGACAGTACTAATAACAATAGTAACCAGAAGTTACAGGGTCCCCCAGACAGTACTAACACCAATAGTAGCCAAAAGTTACAGGGGCCCTCAGACAGTAATATTAACAAAAGTAACCAGAATTTTCAGAGTCCCCCAGACAGTACTAATACCAATAGTAACCAGAAGTTACAGGGTTTCCCAGATAGTACTAATAACAATAGTAACCAGAAGTTACAGGGTCCCTCAGACAGTACTAACACCAATAGTAACCAGATGTTACAAGATGATTCTGGTAGCCCCTCAGAAGGGCCAAATCCTCAGTCATAAGTCTACTTGATTTAGCAACAGGATGGTTCTGTCCAAGCCTCATCTCAAGCATCAGGGTTTTTTTTCCATGCCTACTGGACCATCTTTCTCTGCATGCTTGGCTCTGCATGCTTGTCTCTTATATGAACAGTCGTGCGAGACAAACAGCTTAAGCCTATGATTGTGGAGAGTATCTTGAGAGCAAGAAGGCCCTCCATTCTGAAGGCTTGTAAAGTGGCACACTACAGTTTCATATTCAGCATAGGGTTAGAATTTTAAAGGAAATGAATCTCCCTTGGTTTCCTCACTAGTTATACTGGCTATTTAAATAGGTTTTTGGTTATCGTAGGTATTGCTCAAAGAACCTTTAATTTCCTTTTTTTTGGTGTATAATTGATGGTTGTGATATGGGTTGTAGAGTATTCAGCTTGGCCTCACTCCAGATATGCACCTTTCAAAAAAGTGCTAGCTCCTCTTGCTCATTTTCACTTTTTTGAACTTCAGAGTAAATTGTAAAAAATGAGAAGATAACTTGTTTTTACATTAAATGTATTTGATAACAAATTCATTGCACTTTCGGATGCTGGTATTGTCTAGGCTGGCAAAATTCATTTTCCCAATATAAATAGCTGACAAATATAGTGTACTTTAGACATATTCAGGTTGATTTTTGGAGCACAAGAGTGCAGTTTAGTTAGCAGTTTGCTAATATCATTTACAATTTCTCTTCACTGTGCATGTTTTAAATGCAACCAACTTCACATTACATATATCACTCTCAAAAGTACATTATACCTGGTGAGCACCACCCAAGGGGAAGTTGCTTATTTTCAGGGAATGGTGTGATCTCCATAACATTGTCCCTTGGAGTGCCCGAGTCCCTCAACCGGTGGACTTTTTTTCTCTGGCTCTTTCAAGGGGAGCAGTTGGCTCCAATTACTATCAAAGGCTAACCCTCCATGATTTTCAATACATCCTGGATTCATGGCAGATGTGATATTGGGCATGATAAACACCTTTTGGATGTTTTAGACAAATTTTATCCCAATGAACCAATAACATAGCTCATTGTAAATAAATTCAAACCATTAGCCTACACTTTACTATAGTTACAATCATACAAAACATGTTTCCTCATAGCTTTAGCCTCAGGATACAGGCTCTGTGAGCTACATGTTCTTTCCATTGACCCTAACTATCTTAAGTTCAGATCAGATGGTTTGATGGTCCCTGTGATACTACCAGACTCTAGCCAAAAATAGGTTACTGTTGGTAATGAAAGAATTGTTATTCTTCGATCTCTTCCATGGACAGGTCAAGAGCAGCAGCAATGTCAGATCTTGTTTGAGCACTTGAGCACTATTTGAAACACAGAGAAATGTTGTGGCATGTGCTGATGCCTTTTCATCCAGTGAAAGCCAGGAAACAGGTTATTATCACTCTAATCCTTACTTTGTAGCTGCAATGGGTTATACATTCAGTGCACTCTGAGGTCTCACAAGTTCAGAGTTGCTTCATGAATATTACTGCTAAATAGATTAAAGCAATCTCTATGAGCCTCACATTTGAATGTATCGTTCAGTCTGAGATATAATAGAAGCTGTTGGCTGGTATGCAGAGTTAATCTTATGAGATTTTATATTAGAGATTTAGCATCACAGAGGCAAACTTTGAATCTGGTAGGTCCGGTGGCAGCAGCACAGATGGCCACCAGACCCAATTAGAACTATCAACACAGTGTATCAGCTTTGCTGGATTTGCCAGTGAAATTTTATATGCAAGTGACCTAAGGCTGTGTTGCTTATATTATTAGTGGAATGGGTTATTGTTGGCAAGGGGAATCGAGACATCATTCCATAGAAAAATCTCTAGAGGCCAGAAGCTCAGCATTCCCTCCTATTATCTATTCTCCTAACATAATGTGATAGATAGGCTGTACATGGTGGCCAGTATTAATGGTGGAGGAAGAACCACCGACCCACCATAAGCTACTGGCAGGCTTTCTCAGTTACCCACATTAGCCCTGCCTGGACTCAAACTCATGCAGACAGAGGGGAGATGGCAGTGATCCTTAACGGTTAGCGCTTTATACCACTCAGTCACTTGAGGACCGTCTTTTTGTAGGGCTGGATTTGTGATGTAGCAGGCTCATATTTGATTGGTTAGATATATATCTAAATAAATTCTGATGTAAATAAATTCTGATTAAATGCTTCACTGAATCATTATAGTGCAGAAATATTATGTAATCTTTACAAGCAAAATTTTTTTTTACCTCTTCAGACTGGTCTATTTGATTGTTGACCGAGGAATGAGTTGGGAGATGGCAGTTACTAGATGTGAAAATCACAGTGGGCCACTGGATGGGTTTTACATTTCACGGAGGGAGATATGGGGCAAGAAACTGGTCATTTTGGTGACACAGAAAGAAAACTCCACACACCTTTGTAGGATTTCAAGGTAAGGTGGTATTATTTATTCCCTCTCAGTTTGCAGATGTTTACCAGAGAACAGGAAAAGGAGATCAATTACTAAGGAGTGTAAACACAAAATCACTGTAGTTCCTATTGCATGTGCAATTCAGATTTTTGGGTGAAGTTGACATAAAAATGTTAGAAATGTCAAACCAGCTAAACATGGTCCCCTTGGGTTCAGATCTTTAGAATATTACTCACGTGGCCTCCAGTATGTTTCAGGAGGTAACTTCATTGGTCAGCATGCTACAGTGGTGCGGATTTGAATCCTATCAGATTAGCTCAGGTAGGCTACTTTGGCATGTTTTTCTTGGCAAGGCATTTTATTTCAATTGTCTTGGCACTAAAAAATCTACTTATATTGCTGTGGTGTAGAACACCAAACAGAACCAGGCTAAAAATTGCTAGATCATGTATGTATGAAAGCTTATAAGTTTCTTTTTCTTCATTCTCTTCACTCATTTCTGTGTTCTCACTTAAATGGATTTTTCAAGGTCACTGTCAATTTCAACTCAAAATGTTAAAAGTTCTCCATAAGGGTAAGTCAGATAATTTCTCATGATGGCACTGATTCTTTTTATTTTCAAATAATTCCTGATTTTTTAGTATTATTGAAATATTTTTTCTTTGCTTTTTCATCCAATATTTCCTCTGTATATGTATTAGCAAAAATTTATTTGTTTGAATCTCTTGCTTAAACCACATATGGAGGAATATAAATCAATATCATGTACTGTATTCTACAGTAATAATACAGCTCAATTGCAGCACTTGGTACACATTTAAAGCTAATAGCACTTTATTGTGGTATATGGTAGACTAGCCTGTAATGGATTAGGAGTGACTGTAACAATAGAGCATAATGAGTTAACATGAAATGCCTGGTACACAGTATTATAAGTAAAATTATGGGAAAATTAGGATGGCAATTTAGAAAAGATCAGACCTTATTTAGATAATGCTAAAATCAGTGCAGTTGTTGGGCTCAAAATTAAATGGCTAAACTGAATGTTTCTTTAATTGAATATTGCAAATATATGTACAAATTATTAGCGAACCTGGTATTTGGAATAATTTGATTTAAAAAAACACCTTGGATTTATTAGTTGGACATGCATTGCAGAGACATATGACTGCAGGAGTTGCAAAATAATGTTTTGTTAATTAGTGCACTTGGAGAGCATGATGTTCAAGAACTCTTGCAAATGAATTGGAAGACAGGAATATAAAAAAATTACTTTATGTAGTATGCAAGTTTTATTTAACTGTTAACCCGTAAAGTGTTTTTTGTTATACAAGTCATGGTTCTGCTGGAGTTATCATAGTGCATGATGAAGCTTCTGTCTCTATTCAGGTCGTTAACTGGATTCTTTGGCTTTACATAAATGATTGTTTATTAAATTTTATTGGCAGTTTGGGCTCTGGAACACTCATTTTGTCATAGTTATAACTTTGAATGAAGGAAGTTTTACAAATGCATGTTTAAAATATGGGCTACCTAAAACACCAAAATGTCTGATTCCAAATGTGGTTGATTTTCAGATGATGATTTTGTTTGAAAAACAACGATTATGAAAATAATTTTTAAAGTTGTGAGTAGATCAGATTATTGTAGCTGGAAATGCATTAATGAAGATATGAGATAGTGATCTTGAACCCGCATGTTGAATATGAGTTCAGTGTACATGCTGGATGGACAAAAAAACTGACAGCATGTAGATCAACCCCTCTTTCGAGGTATTTCAAAACTAACTATGGAAAAGGCAGAATGCCAAGAATTATTAGAATACAGACAATTTAAAAAGTAGAGTGCAAGTTTGATTTTTTTTCTGCTATAATTTATTTAGCCCTGAGAGTTCTTGTGCTACAGAACCATTTATCTCAATCAGGTCTGTGATAAATTGAACAAAATAAGAATCTAAATTGAAATTCAAAAGTAAAGATGTTCATTTGACCAGAATAGTTGCCTTAGAAAGGACACTATGACAATAATGGAGTTAATACTCTAATATAGCATTATGGTGCAGATAAAAAATCACAATAATTAGCATGGCATTGATTGAAGAAAGTGAAACTAGGCAGAGCTCATGTTTGTGAAAAATCTTTTCTTGGAGCAGAAATAGCTAAATGACAATACCTATTAGTTGAGGAAAATTGTTCTTAACATAAAATATATTAATTCTGTCTAAGCTAGCGGTGTATATGCCCCATCAGACTGAAAGAGGGATCTCGGAACAGAAATTATTGTTACAGATAGGCACAGATTAAGCATGCAAACAATCAACAGCTCAATGCTTATACAGCTAGAGGTGTAAAATTTTGCATTCAGTATAACTCATGCAAAAAGGAGCAGGAAGAATAAGAAATAGATATTGAAGTATTATGTAAATATTGAGCTATGTTGGTGTCCTCCTGTCATTCCTTTTTTCACCACTTCCCTCCACCTTTATTTTGTGATATGGGATGAGCCTCCACATTAAGTAAAATCTTGGCAGCATCTCTTAAATGGCATGGTTTTCAAAGAAAACATGCAACAGTAATTCAAATACTCAAGATTTTTGGGTCTCCAATTTGTATGCCTTTATTCTTCTAGCAGATGGAGGCACATTTTGTTGAGATCCATCAATTCTGAATTAAGTTTTGCCCTTTAGCACAAAATTTGAACAGTCTTGAAGTTGTACACTCTTTATTACTGTGATTTTGAGTATATAATCTAATTAAATATTCTGTAAATAACAAACATTTTACCTATTTTTTAAATTCTTGGATTTTTACTTTTTTATAAAAAAAAATATTTATTAAAATGATAAACAAACACCAATTAAGGTAGACACACACTCAAAACACACTTTAAAGCTTTTTTTAAATGCATAATACTTAACATATTGCTAAAACATATTGTGTTTTTTTTAAAAAAAAATTATTTTGTCAACAAGCAACGTTGTAATGATCTACTAAACTTTCAGTATTTTTTAATGTCTGGTATAAAAGATTCCATCAACATACATGCCAGCCATTAGGACTTTGGCATAATCATTACACTTTTTTTCATGGAGTTACCTGTTACACTCACTTGTATATGGGTTATGCTTTACTGGTACATTAAAAAAATAGTAAAATAAGCAATACAAATTTTTTTTATCATTTATATATCATCTTTATTGTTCCATTCATTATAAAAATTTTGAGAATATTCTCAAGAGAAAGACTGCTATGTAAGAATAGCATTTTATTTTATGGCAACTGTATATGACCCATTTCCAAGAAATCAGATGGTTTCTTTAATTTGAAACTTTGCTTCATTATATTCATAATCAAGTTAGGTAGTGGACCAGTCTGTTATTAAAAAAGCAAAATGGTACCAGTTATTAGGTGCAATGGGATTTTACAGATAGACTTGTGAATGAAAGTTCTTTGAGGTGATGGGTATTTTTAAACTTCAAAACATGTCTTGTCAGAAAAATGTTAGATCAAGACTGCTTTCCAATTTTGTAAAGAAAAAATATGATACTGATATAATACAGCACTTGGATTGATATCTTTGTCATGCATATTACAGATAATTTGTGGATTTTATATTCATTCTGCAGAAGTTGGATATACAGACTATATTCATTATGCTGAATATAAATAATATTGCAGTGTGTTTTGAGTTTGTATTCTGCTTCTAATCCAAATGAATTTTGCCCAGTTTTGCTAAGTATTTCGACCTGCAGATCCAGGTTAATAGTAAAATTAAAAGTACATTTTTCATACAGTGTACTGTATTTATGGCATGCAATATATTAGTTACAATGAGTAGACTCAACAATTTAGAGGTACTAATATTAATACTTGTAATATATAAGTTATACTTTATATGTTTAGATTATCCCTTTTCGCCACTTTATGCTTATACCTCTCTCTGGTGTTTGGTATGTATGCATCGGTGGTGATAATTCTTCCATTCTGTTTGAAAATTGATCCTAATAAGATGGGATGAAATGATGCACTTTCATGGCTTAAATTTGTTTTAAATTTCTTAATCTCTAGAAATAATAGTTGACAGAGAAATGTACTAGGCATGCCAAATTGACATAGAAATGTACTAGGCATGCCAAATTGATTAGGTTATTCATTTATTGATGTGAATGGCTATTAATGTCAGATCATGTGGTTGCTGTTTAAGCTCTTTTTGTAATCTGCTATTTAAAGTGACAGGCCTATAATCTCCACTCTCCAAAATGTAAGCCGAAGATTTTGTTCAGTACTTTCTTGAGTTGGCACAATTAGAATCACAATTAAAATCACTACAATGAAGGCTTCAATAACTTAGGTAAAGGCTCTGATATTGATGTAAGCAATAATTAGTTTTTATAAATTATCATATTCAGATGATTTAGTGATGGAAATGTTGAAAAAGAAATTTCATTATGAGAAATGACAGCTATGGTTGCTCACAGTTTCACTGGCTTGACAGTGAAAGAGTTCTCACAGGATTTTAAAGTATATAAGAAATTCTGCCATGAAAAATAATTATACAGTTCTAATGATCAAATTTTACTCTTATATATACATAATACATGTGTATCATAAATGTAAAATTTTAAAAAATAATCTTAAATGCCCTTTATATTACACTGCTTAACAATTAACAGGCAGACCTATGTGTATTGGGTCAAATCTTGCATCAGTATTGTTTCTGTTATTAGTTTTTAAATATTTAAGCTAAAACCAACTTGCTATAGATTGAACTTTTTAGCATGTACCATTCTAATTCCACTGCATCAGCATCCACACCCGCATTGACAAGCACTGACCAGAAATGGTCCACAAAAACTGCCACTATCATCAAAGTCTCTATTAACCATAAAACTAAATATTAAGGAGAATAATTAATGGTATGGAAATATGATCTGTATAACATTTAGACAATCTCTAAATTATCTGCTAAATAATTGGTTAATATCATGTATCAACATAATACAAATATTAACTGTCTCAAGAAAACATAATTGGTGAACCTGAACTGCCTTTTGGTACTGACCATATCTTGAAGGCTGCTATCATGTATGCATCAAAGACACAATCATGATATCACAAACTCTGTTCTCTAGACATGCACCATGGGATGTTTTCACTTCCTTGTTTGGATCAAATCATCTTTGCCAAAGTCTATGCCTGTCAACACAGAAATGTTGCCAAGCTGTATAAGAGTTGGGTCATCCTTATAAATTTATAAATGTTTTAGAACTAATGAACTTCACTATTGCAATTAGAAAGTAAAAGTGCATGAAGACAGTCTATATTCCTTGACTGTTGGAATGATATGAACATTAAAAGTATAATTGCTTGTATTCATCTGATCATGTGTATATTATTTACAGAATTAAAAAAAACATGCAAAGATCAGTATATTTATTAATTACAGAATTACACTTAATATACAAAAATCAGTTTAATTATTAATTAAAAAATTACATTTAATGTGAAAGATCATTAGAATAAAATTGATGTGAAACAAACAAGTAAATTAATTTACCAATCTAATCAGTATGATTAAAGTAGGTAAAGAAATTAACAGTCTTCAGAATAGAAATATAAATTAGTTAAGCATGCTTGATTGGCCATGGTGGCATCAAACCTCTGCTTGATATTTAGGACAGTTTTGACAGGAATCATATACAGTGTGATCTCTCTATAAGGTACTCCGTTTTAACACAAAATTCAGATATAACATGGTCGTAGCATTGCTCCCAAAATTTTGATTATCTTATTACTGGCATTTTTCTCATAAAGAAATTTTTTTTAAAAATTACATAATGTTTTGTTATGATTTTGGAAAAGAGTTTGCATATAAATTTGAATATAAGACGATTGTGGTGTGGCTCCCATTATATCATGTATATGTATTATTTTTGTACATGGAAATCATTTCTTCTTAAAAGTGCAAAAAATAATGTGTAGAAAGTTTTTTTATCATTTTGTGGAAGAAAGCACATAAGGATTATAATATAAAACAATCATGGCGTGGCTCTTAAAAATTTTAATTTTAAATAATTTCTTACACTTTTGTGCTAAAATAAACAAAGGAAATATGAGTATCTGAACCTTTTGAGAACTTAGATCTTTGTTTATTGTTGAAATATGACAGCTCATGAGTGTTAATGTTATTGTTATTGCAGCCATCAAGTCTACCTTGTGTTTGTCTTTGATACATTCCCTATACAATCATTGCTCAAACAATATCTGACATTTTCTATAAACTGCATACACAACTAAGCAACAAACAATGTGGCAGTTGATAAAAGATTCTCACCTGCATTTGTAGATCAATTAATTTGAATACATTGCTCATCATCAAAGTCAATTGTCAAGCTTAACTTGTTCAAATTATGGGTCAATGATTTATAAACATCAAACAAACACTAGCTGCCAGCATGTGCATAGGGCTTGGCTGTGTTGTTTTATGCAGTCAGTTGACCAGTGAATAATGTTGTCCATTCCCTACAAATATAACCCCCTTGTTTACTGATAATTATTCTTGCAGTTGTCTTTCAAACTATTAGGTGTACAAGTATTAAATAGTGGACATTTTGAATGGAAAATGAGAAATGGAATGTAAAGCTTTTGCACTTAAAAAAAGATTGAAAGTTTGGATAGGATTAAGTCCAGTGTTAGACATTTACAATTAGCTAAAGATTTAGTTGTGAATAAATCAACAATCTGAGGATGGAAGAACGACAGAGCAAAACTAATAGAGATGGTTGTGGATATGCAAACAATAAAAATGTATTACAAGTCATGGATGAGAAAATTTAGCAGTATGAAATTTATACAGACACCGTTATTTAACCTTTGGATGTATTGTTTCATCATTTATTACATGCTATTTATATTTTTCCCTTTGAATTCAGTCACATACCGATCTGTGACAAAAGTATATTATATTTTAAATATATGTGCGGATATTTTCGATGGAAATACTTGTTTTGTGGATTCAATGTATATGAAGTGATTCACAGGTGAGTTCACCATGTTGATACTCTTCATGCTTTAAATTAGGTATGTATATATAAACTATACATGTGTATGCATCAATGCATGGTTTTCTCAATAAAGTAATATATTATGTAGGCAATCTGTTATCACTACAGGTGTTTTTCTCATTTAATTTACATTGATTTAAAATGGTTACTGTGCCAATGAAGCACACATTTTTGCACCCACTTACTATCTTCCCTACCCAACCTTGCAATTTGTTGGTAATGTAGAAGGTTGCTTTTAACACATTTTGGTTCATAACACGGTTGGGTTCTATGTCTCCTAACTACCATGTTATAGCTGGGTCAAACTAACATCTGTCATGAACAACAATTTTAAAAAGTCCTATTCTCATTATTTTCGAGAAACCTTTGGCTTTTCCAAGTACATCTTATCAAGATACTTTCAGAGGAATAAGCTGATAAGAGAAATAGTCCTTCCTGAAAATTCACTATTGGTAATTAATGCAAAACTATGGATAAATTAAATTATAAAGACAAAAGTAATAAACTTTCAAACACACACACACACATAGTGTGACCCAGCTATAGCATGCTCTGTTATTATAATGCAAATTTGGATATAACACAGTCATGGTGTGGCTCCTGAAATTTAACTTGTAGTGTTTTTTGTACAAATAAAAAAAAAATTCAAAGTATGATTATTACAAAAAGTTTTAGGGTCCCTAGTTGCCCAGGGTTCTAAATCGTTGGCCTTTATGGATCACTGCCATCTCACCATTGTCTGCATGAGTTTGAGTCCACACTTGGCTAACATGGGTAAGTGAGAAAGCCTGCCAGTAGCTTCACGTGGGTTGGTGGTTATTCCCGGGGTTATCCAGGGCTCTTCCTTGACCATTGATACTTGTGCTGAAAAATGATGTTAAACCCTACAACAACAACAACAACAAAAACAGTTTATTATCAATTTTGAGATCGCATCTGAATAATACAAGACAATCATGGCATTGCTGCTGAGATTTTATATGCATTTTATAATGTATAAACAAATAGTGTTTTCTTCTAAAAACTACAAAAATAACAAGCAAAATGTTTATTTAGTAATCAGTGGCCCAGAGTGACTGAGTGGTCTAAAGCCATCTCTGTTACAGATCAATTCCATCTCACCTCTGCATGGGTTCAAGTCTAAGATTTGGTAATTGTGTATATTTGAGAAATCTTTCCAGTAGCTTCCCATGGGTCACTGGTTCTTTCTTGGGATTTCTGGTTTCTTCCTCCACCATTAATACTGGCCGTCATAAATAGCCTATCATGTGCTGAAAAATGGTGTTAAGTCCCACAATAACAACATATTCAGCAATCGCACAGGGTTTCACTAATGTCACATATTGCTGTTATTTTACTCCTTATTGGTGGCGAAATATACCATCTGGCGATTTTTTTTTATTGGCGACATTGCTGGTTGTTTAAACTTGTATATATAACTATTGGCATGGAGTGGAGAAATTCAGAATAAAATCCTTCAGAACATTCATATTTTCTGTAATAATCCCTGTCAGATCATCTATCGATTTTTTCTTTAAATTTCTGACACATACATGGAAGGCAGCATCACTCCACAAATACAAATATGAAAAACAAAAACCAAGAAACAAAAAATGAAAAAAACTAATAATATCAGTCTCACTTGTCTATTCAATAGGCAGGAAGGAACAGTAACTACAATTGACAATTTGATGGCTAATTTAGTTTTAATAAAATGTACCCAGATAAAAGAGTTTACTCATCCAACATGAAAGTTACTAGTCCAACAGAAAAGTTGCTAGCATTGGGATAGATGACAACTGCTAATTTTTAGCCCTGACTTGTTTGTCACATGTTGATACTTATTGCAGTACACAACCTATGATATACTATCAATACACATATCAACATGAAGATCTCATTATCTTTAGAATGATTATCGGTGGTAGGATGGGGCCATTTCGTAAGTCAACATGTTCATTATGTTTACAGTATGCAGATAGCTGCTAGACCTAGACTTGTCATCTATGTTGCTCTCCTTGACAAGTTAACAAAAATATCCTTTTAAACAGATTTCCTGCTAGTCAGTTATGATTTTATTTTAATGTTCTTGGCATTATTTGAATTGAATAAATTCTTTAAATTCATATTACTACCAATTTCTTATCTTCAGCTAAATTTGAAAGTTATTACCTAGTTACTGTTCTTTGTAGAAATAATATTGTAATTTCCTCTTGTGAGGGAAATGTTATGTGGTAGAGTTGGTGTAGAGATGTCTTACAAATGAAACTCTCGGACCATACTTTTTGGAGATGTTAAACAACCCTGTGATCACTGGTAGTTATTTTTGTCCATCAGAAAGGAAAAGTGATTAACTTGTGTTGTTTGATATTAGACCCTCCCTCTTTTGTAAACTCTTTTTATCCCTTTGATAATTTGAGTCACTGGTAGCATATATTGACACAGAAAAACTTGTTCTTCGTGCATATTTTATGGCCACTTGTGCATTGTTTTTCTTAAGCTTTCTGTTTGCTTGGATGACATGTTTAGATGCCTCCATTCCTGGCATGTCATAAAATGAGTAAGCTACATTCATTTCTGAAGATAAGATTCAAAGCAACAGAAACTTCAATAAAAGTGGTAATAAAATGATCATTAATGCCCTTGCATTGTATATCTGGAACAAGTATGGAATTTCTTTTTTACGTTGTTGTATGTTATCAGTGCCTCTATGTGTTAAATGGATAAAATTATAAAAAAGTTAGAACATTTGGGGAGAGGAATAAATTTTGAACTGCACAAGCTTATCATATTGTCTTAATTTGTAGAAAGGGAGTTGGTGTTATCTATAGTTTTACTTTTTTGTGACAAATGGGTGTTTGTGCTGACGATGGCTGTCTTTGATGAAATTTTAACTTAAAGAATATAAAGACAAATTACTATTAATTTTTTGTGATGACTGAAAATTAAAATAATGTAATAGGTAAGAATTATTTTGTGTTGATTCTTGACTTCTTACATTGATATATTGGACTTTTGCTTGGAGAAGTTTGCATGATGTGCAACACTGGTTTCAAACTTTGCTTTTCAGGCCTAACACAGGACTCTCAGTGTTTGAGGAAGAGAAATCAGATCTGCTGCAGCGTTATGTGCCAATAAGTTCAGAGAAAGCAGGTAAGTTGAATCCAGACTGAATGTACATTCATGTGAACATTTTGCAAGGTAGTGTTTTTCTCTCAAGCTTAAGGGTATTTCATGTTTTTCCTGTCACTCACTTATACACAACATTATTCATGATAACTTACAGTTTGTCCATTTTTATCACAGTTTGATTCCACTGTATTATATTCACAATAATAATGCATGTGATTACATGATCATATGAATATGAACTGGCTTAAACAGGGCAAGACCATGAACATTGTACTTTCTTCCTTTGATCCTGTCACCATGATTGGATGCTTTCATGGTCTGAAGTTTGTGGATTCTACTATGTGTGAGCTGAATTTATTTGGAAAGAATCATAACTGTTCATTGGTTATCATCAGGTTGCTAAATAGCCAAATTATCATACAGCAATAAACATTGCTTTACATCTCTATAGATTCTGCTTTGGTGTTGAGGTGGGTTAGTGTCTAATTATGTCTGATCAAAAGTAATTTGGACATGATTAAAGTTAATTGATTATGGTTGGATTACTGAAGAGGTCAGTTAGACTTTGGTGTTCAGTTTTTTGAGATCTCTACGTATGCCAGTGTTTAAAAGAGCTAAAACCAAGCAACTGAGATATCACAGAATCCAGTGGAGGAGGAATTTCATTGATTATAATCATGCTCTTTCCATAAGGCTGACTTTATAGTCAGACATATAGAAGGACATTATGAATCATGCAGAATTTCAATCTATTTAAAGCACATTATGCTATCGCTGAAATCCATATTTCTTACCTTTGTATTCACTAGAGACTGTTGTCCGAGAGGCAGTTTGACCGTGAGAAATTCTTGTGTCTATAGAAAAATGAAAACATAGTAACAACTGACCCTTTCATTGGGGTAACGGGAGGAACTGCATTTGTCCAGCATGGGTGTCAATGCTTTATTTGATCTATTTCATAGCTAAAATCATCCTTACAAGCGAAATAAAGATAACATATAATAATAAAGAGAATGTTCAGTTCCACATGATAAATATGCTGCATAAAGGTGGTGCTCCTATTTCAACAGACACCATCTACTCTTTTGTCAATATGTTGGCAGTATGTAAAATGAGTGAAATGCTACCACTTGCTGTCGTGCTTCACACATTAAAATGCCATCAACCTGGATGATGATGATGATAGTTTAATTATAGTTGTCTCATCCCCCAGGCATATACAGACTCATAGTGTGCTGATAATTGTGCCATCAGTTTGCGGGTCAAATAAGTCCCAAATGACCTTATTAAATACACTAGCTGGTGAATTGACTTGAATTCTGAAGGTAAAAGTGTATAACTTTTAACCCCAGCAGCACACTCCTCAGCATAAGAGGAGACTCTTTGGCATGGAGGTATTACCAGACTATTTTCTTCACCAATGTAAGGGCCTTCAGCCTGCCCATTTAGCATGTTTCATCATGCACTAACATGCATTCATGCCAGCTAGCACTCAGAGGTTTTACCTACACACACTCAGGCAAATTTAAGTGTGCAGTCCAACCTACATGGTACTAGGTGTCAAACAAAGTGGTATGAGACCAATCACAACTATGACATCACATCAGAACACCTGGTGTTTAGATGGGGTTCTGAGCGAGGAAAGAAGGAAAAGGGACTCAAAGGTGCAGACTGAGGAAAGCCCTTAAATGCTAGTCCGTACTTAATTTTTCAAATTCAGTCAAGTACAGTATAAGTTTCTCAATTTCATTATATAATACATTCAGAGTTAGATTTTAGTGTACAGAATATGAAATAGAATTACCTTAAATATGCCAATCAGCTAAGTCCAAATGACTCGTACATGTTTTCTATCATGCATATTTAAGTAAAGAATAAATTTTGATGATGGTAACAAAAGGATAAAATCAGGTTAAAAAATAGAAATTATCAAAGGAGGTTTTCAAAATCCAAAATGCGAACTTCATAACATTACAACCAGACAACCATAGTAATATAGGATTTTTGGCTATGATCTTCTTTTGGGTCTTTAGCTATACATACAGGCTAGATTTTGGGGGTCAGCTCTGTACCCAGGTTTCTCTGCTCCTCATGTTTCTTCTCATGGAGTAACACCATGCTGTCCAAATTCCGCAGGCCCTTATTTGTAGCTATCTCACTGGCCAATTGTTACTATTGGGTTTTCATTAGCTCCCAGGTCTGGCCTCCCTCAACCTGGAGTTTTGAAATTTAATCAACATACTATTTCAGTGCAGTGATATGTAAAAACATCTGTTCTTCAGCACATATTTTTAAACAAACTTTGGATAAATGGATATATGCAAATTAGCTAAATATTCTAGCCCCTAGTAAAATTTGACACATAACATAACCCTAGCAAATGTCAGCCAATTAAGTAATCTCTGATAGGAGGTTGTTTATCTGACCGCCTTAACTTTAATTTGCCTTATACCAGCTGCTTCTCTGAGGATAGGTTTAGTTGAACATTGAGCAGAACTATTTACTGTTATGCAAATGCTTTGTTACATCCATATATTATGTTGGTCAAGAAATATAGGTTGTTTTTTTTTGCTGTTGATAAAACATTGTTGCTAAGTTTCCTGAAAATCATGTTCTTTAAAACATGATTCTGTTCGAGGGTTAGGTTCAGCTGTACAAAAATGTAAATTTTTCATTGGAATTTTGAGTTTTTTAAAATTTAATTCTAAATCCCATAGAAGTTGGCATGAATTACAATGTCCTGCTTCTCCTTTATGTTACATTTACAGTGACCATGAACAGAAATGGGTGGAGCACTTTGGGGTTATCAGAGTTAACATCTACAGCAGGTTTCTTCACAGATCATGGTTCTTTTGAGTCATGACTTAAGGGTCACTACAGTTGGTCATTAAAGTTACGAGTCAAAAGGGTTGAGCCTGATGGTTTGACTCTCAATGTATGACAGAATTATGTGTTACAAATAGGTATGTGTAAACTTAAAATAGAGTTAAAACATACATTTTACCTCGGGAAGGTATTTTGTAGAGAATATATGATAGCAAAGAATTCAGATGAAACTGATACAGAATTCTAAATTGCTTTTATGAATGGCAGTTCCACATTAAAAGTGCCTTCTCATAATCCCAAAGTGGGCAGGTAATCTATTTACTTTTTATTACTTGCACAAACTTTTTCATGTTAGGTAATTTTTTCATGGGTGGCAGGTTATTAAAATTGGATGATTACTTACTTATTGTTTTAAATGGCTTGATTCAGTAAACAAAATTATGAATGATTGTCAGTGTTGTGATTGTCACAGAACATTTTCAATTCGGTGTGATGGTGATGGTTTTGATTAGAGATAAATATTTTTAAGTACGAACAACTATCTTCTACTTTATTTTAGTTCAGCAAGTTATCAGAGATGAAAAATGCCCTCATACTCTTTTTCTAATTCATAGTTATAATAATACTAAAAATAATAATAATTAGGACTTTATATAGCTCCTAATCAGTTTATGATATTTTAAAATCCTACAGCAACACTAAAATCAGAAAATAAATCACAACAGAGATAAATCTAGACAATAAAAGTGTCAACAATGAAATTTAGAAGTGAGTGATCGCTATAGTAGCTGAAAAAGTGAACAAACTAATTGTTATGAAAATTAAATCTTCTTTTGGAAAGCAAAATATATGGTCAATAATGCTAACTAAAGCCCCTAACTCATCTTGTACTTATTTTTGACATTTTATTTTCATTTTTTTATGCATTTCTTTTACTTGTCAGTCACTCAGTTTTGGTTGTCCACCCTCTCTGCTGCTATAATTAACGAAAAATTTAATGAGACCTATACTATAGCGTGACCGAGGGTCATGTAAATTTATCGTTATAGATCTGTGTGGGGTAGCTTGTGCGGTTGAAAATAAATGTTTAAATTTAATCATATCCATGTCCCCTGGACACCAGGTATAATAAATATTTTTGTATAGTGTAATTATCAATGCCATTAAACACAAATAAAATATTACAATTGTCTCTGATCACTTTAAGTATTTATGTATATCTTTGAGTAACATAAATTATGTCTGTATCTTTGTGTCTGAATCTGGAAAATATCCGTGCTGGATTTAATTGTCAAGCATTACATCGTTGTTTCCTATGAGATTATTAATATGCACATTTAAATCATCTACAAATGGTACTTCATTAATATTGGTAATAAAATCAACAACGTTGACTTTGTCAATGTCACCATCATCATCTTCATTTAAGAACTTTGTATTTTCATTAAAATTTTCAAGCACTTTATAACATTGTTGATCATCTACTGATGCAACTAAATACAATTTTTCCTACTTAAGAAATAATTGTGTCATACCAGACCCAGATTGGCCTGTTATTATAGACCTGATCAAATTCTGTAGTGATAAATGATTCTTGACTGGTTCTTGTCTGTATTGCTGAGAAGTCAATTATATCCATGTAATAATTGTATGGATTTATATTGTGTTTGATGCAGAACATGCAGGTCTACCAGTGGGTTGACAACAATACTACCAGTGGGTTGACAACAATAATAACAAAAAATAAAATGCATGCTCTTACAGGCAAGTGTGTAAAATGTAAAAAAAAATAATTACAAATTTATCTGCTAAGACAGGTGTGGGTATCATTGCTTCATTAGGAAAATTACCAGGGACTCCATGGGCTAAATAACTAGGAGACAAACATTTACCTGAATATAATTATTATGGTTTAGGAACATGACTTGATATCCAACTTGATGAATGAGACCATCCAGTACCTGGAGATTATCCAATAGATGCAATTGATGATGAAGTGTGTCATGTTAATGATGTCATGTATAAAACTAAAGATTTCAAAGAACAACATTTTGCCATATGTGAAGTTGTTTCACACATTTAATTCCATACAAAATAAATCTGTCAGGAAGAAACTTGCTAGCTTCCTAGTAAAATCCATAATGAAAGGTAAACTAGTACTAGGGGCTGGTAATTAATCAACTGATAATTATTATTACAATGGAATCAGTTTATTAAAGTCCAAGAGGATATTGGAGGGGTAGAGCAAACTTGCTAATGCAGCAGGTGTTTTACCTTCTGTTGCTGCAAATTAGTTAGCATGACAATCAATATTTAACACCGCCTAAACAAATTTGGTATACACATTTTGATGTCAATGCCTCAAATGAATTTATGAAGCAGATATTTTGTTTTTACCACATGATACCATTAAAACCGGTAGACATCAAACACACACATATAAATATGCATTCACTTTTGTTGATATTGCAAATAGATATAAAGAAGCAAAACCACTATCGACTTAAACAGCATCAGAAGTTGCATCTGTGTTTGAACAAATGTTATCAATGGGGACACTTCCAATGTCCACAATTACTACAGTTTGACCAAGTCAAAGGATTTATTGGGGCAGTTGATGAAAAAACATGTCAAAATCAGATGAGAACACACTGCAATTCATCATCATCAGGCAATCGTTGAATGATTTGATTGAACACTAGCAATTATTTGAATATCAATATGCAAAGAAAATATCTACAGATAAGAGATCTAGTGAAGGGTTTGCAAGATTAGCAAGTGTGATAGATGAATTAATGAAATCACTTTTGCAATTTCTATAAAGCCTGCCAATGCTATCACAAAGAAACATACCAATACGACATGACTCTTTCAGAACAACTAGTATCGGGTAATGTGACTGTATGATACTTATGTAAACGTGATGAACCTGAAGGAGGTAAAAAAAAAAGAGCAACTAATCCTATTTTGGAGTGTGACCACATACAATTTCCACCAGCATGTTTACTTCCACAGGTAGACCTGTACGTTTGTAAACAGGCATCTCTACGTTTGTTGCATTCAAGAGTGATCAGCATCACATATTCGCGTGTGTGACCAAGACTCCTATTAACTCTATCCATGGTGAATTGTTTTGGATTATTAATGTGTTACAGCTTGCAAAATGATTATACTATTGTTGTTTTAGTGTTATGATAAATTCAGTATCAAGATCAAAGTAGCACTTATGTTTTTGTCATATTGTTTATAACTGGATATTTTTTTCTTGACAAAAGGAATACATTATCGTTATTGCTAACAATCGTTTCTTAGGTTGATTTTTATCGACAGTAACCCTCCACATCTGAGATATTCTTCTGACTCATGATGCTGCCAAATACACTAAATTTGACCATTCAATCCAATCACTGACAATCCAGATGTATCAGAAATAGTTAATCCCTGTGACATGTGAATTGTTAAAGCATATCCTAGATTCCACGGAGTCTTATCCATCATTATTGCACTCTTAACAGCAATGACAGGAACTAAAACAATATCATTTAGTACAAGAATTGTTTATCCAGGACATCTTCATTATCTTGTCCTGGAATCTTAACTTTCATCTTTTGTCATTGCATATCCAATGGTCAGTAACACAATGGTACAGATAGATTTAAAATAAAATTTCTATGTAATACAAATTGTTTTTGAAGTGTATCACAAGCTATTTATCGACTTGTAACTATAAGATTAATAAGTCTCAACAAATTCCAAAAATAGTTTATAGTAGTCTCGTAATTACCTGATGCATTATCTCACATTGAATCTTATCTGTTTGTAGTCTGATTAATCTCTTAAATTCCTTTAGTGGTTCATCAATAGCTCTATGATCATCAGTTATTTCTTCATAATAATTATCAAATGTTTTCAGCCATTCATGTGGAGACTGTCCAACAAAAAGTGAAAGTTGACTATGATCACCACAAATTGTCACAGCAGTATTTTTCATTGAAAACTTAAAAAGAAATATATTTTAAATGATACTGTACAAATCACACAAGTCCACAAATCACCTTTCCAGCAAAAGAAACAATGATAAGTACATGACTTATCTCCATGTTCTGTCATTTTTCATGCTAGTCTGAGTGTCAGTGTCAAAACAATCAATCAGAATATTCAGAACACTCTGTCCTCCAAGAAACTTCTCATAACATGCTACCATATCAATCAATATATCATCTTCATAATCCTTGTATTCCATAATTCACCATGGCTGTATTTAATTCAACAATGTTGGATGTCCTTGTTGGATGTCCTCGAGAAATTCAATGCAATATTTTTATTTATTGTGGCGAGATTCTGTATGGTAAATTTCTCCATTAAGTTATATTAACTGTTCATAATCTTCATCATGGTAACTTTTAAATAACCCCTTGAACACAGGGTCAGTCCTACTAATATTTCTGATACAATTGAACATTGTAACAAGATAACCGAGTTTGGGATTTTCTGATTAATAACAAAACACCATTGATGGGAATGCAATACAATGTTTAATGTTATATGGTGGTATGAAATGAAATATTATAGACACGTGCTTGCACTGGGTCCCAATATGAGACTAATTAACATAATAAGCACGATCTTTAAATGCAACAAATATGTTACCGAGACAAATGAAAAAAAATGATCCAGGGTATATCACAAACAGAAATATGATAGTAAATACGAATAATGTTATGTTCAAAATGACGAATTGATATAATGGCTAAAGTATGATTGTTCGTTCAAAAATAACGAATTGCAAGTTTTACTCATACTAGTAAAACGAATAATGGTTCGTTCATAATAACGACTTGATAGTTCTACAAACAAATGAGATTTCGCTCAAACTAGCGAAGTGTTGAGTTTTTACCCAAGATAGCAAAAACACTGGATATTACAAAAAACCCTGCATTAGCCCACGGCTAAAATTATGTATCTGGAGCAATGTAGACACTCCCTGATTCCAAGCAAAGATTTGTAGTCACCGACCACCATTGATTCCTGGGGTTGACTATTAGTGTCCACCACGTTGGTCCGCCACGCTTGATCAACCTCAACCCGACTAGCAACGTTGAAATATTCGAAACACTCGAATACACAAACTCAGCACCCCTCCTCACTGCACACGTAGCTCTACACTGATGTACGACACATCACAGCAGCACAAAACAGCATACGCCCTCACAGTACAGACAGCTGCACATGGCACAAACTGCTGCACCCGGCACAAACGGCTGCACACTGCACCAACACAAACACAGATAGACAGCTCTATAGCTGGAGGTTTGGGTCTCAGTAGACAGACGTCCGATTGACAGAATGGTCAGTAATGTAATGTTTTCGTTACAGTTTGAATCATATATACACAGGCAATGTAGCTCAACATCGTCCGTGTAATCCATGTATTTGGTTTTTCCAGCCCGAAGCTCTTCGCATGTGATGAGCAAGGAAGAACCGAATTCACTATTTTTCAAAATGTATAATATACATTGATCACCCTCGGGTATCATTGTACACTAAAAGCGAAACCCGAGTATGTTTACTTAATAAAAAAAACCAACACATTTATACAATTCCGTGACAAACATATTATCTTTATATAAAATTTAGCTGTTCATCTCATGCAAATATTTTTGCTTCTGACGTCCATGCATATGTGTTAATAATTTCTTGAATCATTTTTTTCACATTTGTGTCAAAACTCCCTGGTTAATCTCTTCACCATTATCAGAAATTTTAATTTCCTTTCTAGCTTAGCAATGTCGCTGATAAATACTCCAGTAACTTTAACTCTTTCTGCCCACATATTTATTTTTTAATGTCTTTTCCATTAAACCATTTGTATGCATTACATTTATTAATTGTTCTATAACCCCCTCAGCTACACAATCTAACCTGGACAGTTTCATTGGTTTGAGATTGTCAGTGTTAGGTCTGTCATTTAGCTGATACAATGCATAAGCAACTGCAAAGGTTATGCTCATTCATAATATAGTATATCAATTCCTATTATTACTTCAGGTTTTGAGATTTTATTTAACATGATAATGCATCCTGAGTGTACACAGTCACATTCGTCACAGATAATCCAAGTGCCATCATCTGTTAATAATTCTTCCTGCATGTGTATCATTCATCGTAGCATCGATAACACCTGTGATTCAAAACATTGACCATGCATGAGCTGAATCATCTCTGCGAAATTCCTCCTTGCCTTCATTGATATAATCAGTTTTATCCTTGTTCATCAAAGCAAGATCTTGTATTAAGGAGTCACGGTACTAATTTAACTCCCATATTAAACATGGAAACAACATCATATTTAAGATTCAATAACCTAAAATTTCTGGGAACTGATGATCAGATCTATATTTCTCTATGCACAACTGTCCTTGGTGCAAGCTTCTGTGTGGAGAATACCATATGAGCCGCAGCATTTTTTTGAACTACCTGTGCATGAAGCACATGTTATTGATTCCGCACCAAACGAATCAAGAGCTACTTTCAATATAGAGCAATCTTAAGTAAAGTCTTTGAAAATGCTAAAATTGCATCAATAAAAATTTATCTATATTTTTATAAAATGACATAGGATAAGCTTTCAAAAAAATTTTTACTAAAATTTTATTTTTCATTATTAATCAATTATAGACAACCAAACCCGTATATACTCTATTATTTATTCACCCATTTCTATACTGGTATGCAGTTCTTCCATATAATTTGTACCATGTGTCTTTAAAGAACTAAATTTAGGACCTTGCATTTTGTCAAGTTCGAATCTGGCTCTAGATGGCTTAATTATGGATAATCTCTCAAATTCTTCCATATTATAATTAAGACAAATATATGTGATGTCATGTGATTTGATTTGTAACGTAGCTTTAAAAAATTTTCAGTATTATCACTATAATGTCTGTAGTGGGACAGTTTATAGTGATGTCTAGCACTGTGGCATCATGCTGCTGACATGTAGCATGATGTCCCAGTCATGTTATTCTGACATCAGGCTGACCAGTCCTAACACTAACCTCTTAATGGTGAGTGCCAAGCGAGGCAGCTGCTAGTACCATTTTGTAAGTCTTTGGTATTACTAGACTGGGTATGGAACACACAACCTACTGCATTTAAGGTGTACACTCTTACCACTATCACACTGTAGCGGCTAAGACAAATATATATTTAAATTCAAGTTTGATTATATGCAAATTGTTAGATGTGGGAGTGTGTGACCAAAACTGTGTGCAATATGGTGTTGGAGTCAGAGGAAAAGGTGTGTGCAATGCAGTGATAAAAAATACATGGTGTCAAAATAATTTGTGATTAAAAATATATTTAATCTTCTATAAGAAATGCAGAAGACTATCTTGCAAGATTTAAAAAATAATCATTTTTATAAATGGAGCAAAATGAATTTGGGAAGCACCCCAACATTAAAAATTATGAAGCATCTTGTGATGGTATTCCCGGTATTTTAAATATAGTCTTGCAGATCCTAGCGAAGTTTGTTTTAGAACTTCAGGGTACACAACAATAGGTCAGCATTTGTTACAAACAACATCCTGCAGATTTATTTCATGAAACCATGTGTGAATTTATTTTATGAAACCATATATGAATATATGAACCGTGTTCAGTACAGGGAACATCATAATTTTTAATATATATTTGTAAGAATGGGACTGTGACTCAGTGTTTGAATGTTGGATCCTCATACTGAAGCCTGGGGTTGGATTCCAGTGATAGACGTATTGTTGGCGGTGGGCATTCTGCCAATTTTTCCATTATAGTGGGACTCTGTCCAGTTTCCTCGAACTTAAACAAAGAAAATACTCTCCCATCATGTCACCACATGGTGGGTGCACTTTTGTACTCCCCATGATTGATTTGTGGGAGATTGTGTAGATTTTTGTTGAATGTAGAGAAGGCCTTATTTTATGTGTGTGTGTGTGTGTGTGTGTGTGTGTGTGTGTGTGCTGTCCTAGGGATAAACCTGTATGTAACTGTGTTGTCCTTAGAGATATAAGTACTATTTGTAACTGTGTTGTCATTAGAGATAAGTTAGTTAAGATTATATATAACCTCTGATCCTGGTTGAATGTCATTTGGCAACCTTAGGGGCTCACATGCAGTTTGTGCTATCCTTTAGAGCTGAGTTAGTTAAGTCTTAAGAATTAGGTTAATACTATATGTTGTGTTGTCCATATATCTGCTCATCATGGTAGGATGTAGTTTGGCAACCTAGGGGTTCATATGGAGGTTATGTAAATGTAAATACGGATCACCCTCTGATTCTGCTGTCATTTGGCAACCTAAAGGTTCACAGGGGGTTGTCTGTTTTATCCTCTGAACTTACTAGAATGTTGTTTGGCAATCTAGAAGTTCATTTGGGATGCATCTCTCATTTCATTTTAAACTAATATTTATTATATGATGAATTATGAAAATAATGCTATTATTTCTGCAATTAAAAAATGAAAACATAATGGTATAAAGTTATCTGATGATCTTAATCCGGAAAAGATTATGTGTGATTTTGAGTCATTACAATAACGAAAAATATAAAATAGATATACACTACAATCTGATTATAGATTCATGAAGTTTATCTAGCAGACAATGTTACAGTTGCTATCTTTGGTTACAGATAATCAGGTGAAACTGTTTGTACTTCTCTCACATGCTATTGACAAAATATTTTAGAACTATGTCACGAATATGAAACAAAAAAGAGTGTGAATTCTCATATAAGACAGTTGTGGGAGATATTTTCAGATCATTGTAAAAATTAAAGGAAAAGTAATGACAGTGAAGTACTGATCTATTTATAGAGTCAAGAATTTCGTAATGGCTAAACAAAAACCCCTGGCAAGATTGACTGATTACACAGTAGAAGTAATATTTGTATTTATTATTACTTTTCTTTCTGTTCTTGATAGGATAATTATGATTTTGAGAAATATTTATCTCACCAAATAATTAGATTTAGCAGATTTTTACAATTTAAAGTACCATTTACCATGAAAAATCAGGAAAAAATAAATTCTTATGATTTTATTGTGACATTTTTAAAAAAAATATAAAATACTGATTCTGGTGTTTCAGTTGTATGATCTCACATGCAGATTTTTATTCAGTGATTCTTGTCTCAGATCTAACAAGTGTCCAGTCTGGTCAGTAAATCTGAAATGTATCCTTGATAATAACAAATTATGTACATGCAGATAAACAGGGTTAATTGGTTCTGGTACAATTAAATACCCTGGTGGTACTCTAGGGATAAATGTGTATAAAATGTATCTTTGCTGTTTCTGGCATGATTTTTTTTATGTCTCCTTGACAAATGCCATCAATGACTGTGGTTGTTGATGTTATATTAACAATACTCGGTGATACACGAGGCAACCCCTATACAGATAATTGTTGTACCTAAGAATATCATTGATTAGTTCACTTATTTCAAATGTTCAATCAGTTAAAAGTAAATCCTGGACCAAATTATTTAGATCAATTGTTGTTTCATACAAATACATTCTTTAAATTACTGTCATGTTTTTACATTTTTCAGTGTAGTCTGAGTTAACTTGCTTTAAATGTTGAAATATTTCAATGTTGTTTTATATTGTTGTAATGTTACAAAAAGAGATTTCTTAGATCAGTATATGTTTGAGAATATTCAGATTTAATTATATCAGTAATTGATTTAATTAATTTTGTGTTTGCTTCAGCTGGTATGAACTTTACATTTTTTGGCAATGGGATTATATCAAACATTAATATGAATTTGTACATTTGAGGAATCTTTTCATCACCTACAATAGTAGATTCGAAATATCTCCATGGAAATTTTTTTTGATATTCTTGACATGGTTTTGGTAGCCCTTGATAAACCAGTGGGTTTTCAGGCCATCTTAATAGAATTTTGATCAATGATTTAGAGGCATTTCCAGCATAATCTTGTGAGTTTACTTCAATGGCTGCAGATAACATTGGATCATGAACAACTGCAGCTAAGTTAGATTCTTTTCAAGTGATAGATTTTATTTTGCATTGGAATTCATCATTGATCTGTTCTTTTTGATAATTGCCTGTGGGTTTACTTTCAACTTTCCATCGGGTTTTTATTTGCAAATACTAATGAGTTGTTTGGTTGCAACCCACCAAATGGATTTGATCTAATATTTGTTCATACATGGGCAGAACAGTTAAATATACTGGAAAATCTATAAAAGATCTTGCTGAGCTGGGAAAGATATGATTTGTTAACAATAACTGTGAAGACGTTAATCAGAATTATTTTTTAAAAAAAAATCAAAATATGAATCAAGAGGAGCTTTGATAGATATTCTTGATAATAATGCACACATATGGACTTTGGCAATAACAATATTTCCATGAGGCAGAACAATTAAATTGTATAATGGTCATATATTTGATTTTATCAGGAATATCAATAAAAGTGACCCTGTGTCTGTTTGGTTATTTTAAAGTTCAGAATATGATTATCATGATCAGTTTGTATGGCCAAATGGTGATATTTATCATAGAGAATCTCATAATGAAGAAATGAGAAATCTTGCATTAAAATTTACTTCTGATAATGTCAAGGTTAGACAATTACTAAATAAATGTTTTACCGTTCCATCAGTCACTGCTCACTTTGGAGAAAAATTCATGGAAACTGACACAATCAGAATTTCTTGAAGATGGACAGAAAAATTGAATTGAATATTGAAGTTTTCTTAGATATGGAGATTGTTCGAATTATTTTAAGAGATTTGGACATCCATCACATGAGATGACCAGAATTGCAATAAACGAATCTTTACCAAATTTTGACTTAACCGGATTTGCCCATATAGACTCATTTGAAATTATGAAACATCTCCATCTGATTACTTATGCTTAGTTTGGACGACATTTTTCAGAAACAATATGGTTCCAATAGTACTATTACAATATATGCTTGATGTTGGAATTTTAATATCATTGAAAATAAATGCAACAATTGCATCATATTATCCATGGAAACAAGCTTTGCTACCAGAACCGGATAAGTTTGATATAGAAAAAAATGTCACTAGAGAATTTCCAGATCTTAACAAAGATGATATTGTTAAAATTACTAATAACACCTGTAATTGCAGGGACAAGCAGGATGAGATACTTGCAAAAGATCTTGGTTGAAATATAATAGGTAAATTTACACAAAGTTATTCATACAATTATTAAACGACATTGTACAAGATTAATTATAGACAATGCTGAACTTGATTTTGTAATTGCTAAAACAACAGTAAAAAATCATAGATGAAGTAATTCTTATTTATCAAATAGAAATTAACTAGGTACCATTGTGAGTTATATTGGTGGTGACTCACTGCAGTTTACTCATTTATGATTTTCAGTGCCAGCCTATGTTTTGATATATCTACTGTCGATGATAAATAGTTTTCCTCATTACGCTGTCAGAGTTGCTACGGATTCATTTTATATAAATAAAAAATATACAGATTTATTAAACCAATTGCATATTGCCAATTATGCATCATGGGGTGAATGAAGAATAGGATGAGGAAACATACTTAGTTATTCTGAATCTGTCAATGTTGTAATTATGGAAATTAAGGAAGTAATTTATAAAACATAATCAAACATCAGAATTGTCATCTGCACCATCTTCACATTTGCCAAAACTTAGACTTGAACCCATGCAGACATAGGTGAGATGGCAGTGATCCACACTATTTTGTTTGAAAAATATATCAACTGCTTAGGGTTATGATAGATTACATAATAACTGAAAAAATCACTAACGACTTTGTTGACATAAAAAATTAACGAAGTTGAAACAGGCAAAATATAAGCATGACCGTGATCTTGATGATGAGTTAATTATAACATTAAAGCAACAACAGAACAATCATTGTGCAAGTTGTAACACAATAATGTTGTGGCAGTATTCAAGTAATAATGCAAGTGCAAGTCAATTCACCATAGACAGAATTAATAGTGAACTTGGTCATACATGTGAAATGTGATGCTAACATGTTTTCAATGTAAACGACGTAGAAGTGTTAGTTTACATAACTGAATTGTTCAAGTACTAGAAATTTGATGTGTAGTCACATTCCCAATAGGGGGCCCCCAAGTGGCCTAGTGGTCTAAATCGATCTCCATTATGGATCTTTGCCACCTCACCTCTGTCTGCATGGGATTGAGTCTAAGATTCTGTGAATGTTGATATGTGAGAAAGCTTGCCAGTAGCTTATCGTAGGTCACTGGTTCTTTCTGCGGATTTCCAGTTTCTTCATCCATCATTAATACTGGCGGCCATGTATAGCCTGTCGTGTGCTGAAACATGGCGTTAAGCCCCACAACAACAACAACAGCACTCCAGATAGGATCAGTTGTTCTTTTTTACCACCTTCAAGTTTACCAGGTTCATATAAATATCATATGGTCACATTACCTAGTAATGGTTGTTTTAAGGAAGAGTCATGTCATTGTATTGGTATATTTTCTTTGTGATATCATTGGCAGGCTTCATAGAAGTTAAGTACTTGCATTATTTCATGCAGCTATCACACTTGGTAATCTCATAAACCCTTCAGTAAATCTTTTGTTGGTGGATATTTCTTTGCATATTGACACCCAAATAAATTGTTCAATGACTGCCTGATCCCGATGAATTGCAGTGTACTCATCTCATTTTGACATTGTTTTTTCATCAATGACGATACTGCACCAATAAATTCTTTCCCAGGATCAACCTTTAATAGCTGTGGCCATCGGAAAGGTCCACATTGATAAATTCATTCAAATACAACAATACAACTTCAGATGCTATGTTAGTTGATAGATTGCTTCTTTATGTCTATTTGCAATGTCAGTGACAGTTAACTCATATTTGCATATGTGTGATTGATATCTACTGGCTTTAATTGTATCATGTGGTAAATATAAAATATCTGCTTGGTGAACTTCATTGGGAACACTGACATCAAAATGTGCATATTGAATTTGTTGAGGTGGTGGTAAATACATTTGCTATATTGCCTATCATGCTAACCAGTTTGCAGCAACTGAGCGTGAGACACCTGCTGCATCAGCAAGTTTTCTCATGGCTGCACTACCCGTCCAATATCCTCTAGGACTATAATTAACTGATTCCATTGTATAACAATTATCAGTTGATTAATTATCAACCCCAAGTAATTAGTTTACCTTTCATTGCGAATTTTACTTTAAGAGATTTGTTTTTTTCTAGAATTTAATGCATAAATCAACTTCACATCTGCAATATGTCATTGTTGCAAATCTTTTTTTTTATGTGCGACATAATGAATGTGACATGCTTCATCAGTTGCATTTATTATTCTCCAGGTCTTGGTCTCATTCGTGAAGTCAGATATTAAGTCCTGTTCCTAGACCACAATAATTATATCCAGGTAAATGTTTTTCTCCTGGGTATTTAGCTCATGGAGTTACTGATAATATGCCAAGTATAGTAGCAATATAACTACCTGTCTTGTTGACTTGTTGGAGATAAATTTGTATATCATTTTATTCACTTGCCTGTGTGTGCAGGTCTTTTATTTTTTTATTATTGTTGTTAATCCACTGGTATGGGTGGGTGCTGTGCATTGAATACAATATAAATCCATATAGTTATTATATGGATATAATTGACTTCTCAACAATATAAAAGCAAAAGCAAGTAAAACATCATCCAGCACTACCAAATTCTATCAGGATAATAATAGGGAAGATGCAGTTATTACTTAATTTAGTAATGAGATGGCTCAAGTCAGATAAATTGTATTTAGTAACACCATATATTATGAAGTACTTAAAGATTTTAATGAAAATGCGAAGTTATTGTATCAAGGTGATGATGATGATGATGATGATGATGATATTGACGAAGTCAACATTTTTGATTTTATGACTGAAATTGAAGAAGCCTCATCTGTAGATGATCTAGACAGTTGTATTAATAATCTCATATTATACAATTATGTAATGCTGGACAATCAATCAAATTCAATTCAAATTTTTTCCAGAGACAGGACACAAAAACAGAGATGTGATTTATGTTACTTAATTATATATATTGATACCTAAAGTGATCAGAGACAATTGTAAGTTGTGTTTAATGGAGGAGATGATTATAGTTCACAAATCATTTCTTATATCTGGTGTTCAATGGACATGTATATGATTAAATTAAAAAAATTATTTTCAGTGGTCCAAGCTACCTCCAACAGATTCCTAATGATAAATTTACATGACCCTTTGTTATGGTATCATATAGACTTTGATAAAATTTTTAGTTAATTACCACAGCAGAGAGGCTGAACTACCAACAATTAGTAACCGATGAGTAAACAAACACACATGCAAAATGAAACACTAGCATCCAAGGTAAAGTAACAAAAGGTGCTAACCCAATTTAAAAGACTCTTAGTTGGGTAGAGGTTTCAGTTTAACCTCATTGATTTTCTTTTTCATTTTTTTAGGAAGCTTTATTTTTTATTAATAATGTCTCCAGCAAAATGATCTGTTCACCCTCTCTGCTGCTCCAGGCATTACTGTACTGTATATAGAAACTTACCAAAAGGAATGAAAAAACATACCATGCAGCTTATGTGCCCTCAAAAAAACTAATTTAGAATAAATATGTTATTTTGTAAACCGTGCTAAATGTTTTTCAAGCGAGGATGAGGAAATAAGGTGGGATCTAAAATGTGGGAAGCAGAGTTGGCACATGTATATTAGTTTGAGATAGTATATTCAGGCAACACTAGTTACAAGCAAATAGGGGCATTTGTTTTTTGCCAATCAATTGCAGGTGCTTACATTAGCACTCTATAGAGCATAGCTTCTTTGAATTATCTTGGAGTGCCTAGTCTTTTTTACAAGATAATTGAAATATCAAGAATTATCTGTTAATTAGTCACACTGGCTTTTCTTTCTTGCTAATTTAGTTTAAGACTTACATTTAGCTATTGTGCAGTTTGGCAACTGCTGTCCAGAATGTGAAATGAGGGCATTTCCAGGGGGAAAATAAGGTGTATCACAGGCTTGTCCTTTGAGAATTTCAAGCATATTGGACCTGAAAGATCAGTCAATATTTAGTGAAGATGAGGTTTAAAAAATTCCACGAAAAAACTCCCAATTTCAGATTTTTATTCAATCTTTCTATTTGGCTTTTGAAAGGTAGACAGGTATGACCTGTATATATCATATTGTGTGCTGAAAAATGGCATTAAACTCATAACAACAACAAGCAAGTAAACTAACAATAAAACTGGATTTTCTGAGAAAGAAAGATAAGAAAAGTAAAGAAAAGAAAAATAATTAGCATTCCATGGTTTATATAGCCAAATATATTATTTAAAACTGATCATGCTTTGCAAAATGATTGTGGTATTAAGCCTCCCAGTGTTTGTGTATGACACATACCCCTAAAGACCCTGTGACTTATTAGAGAATGCCATACATGTAGTTTTACTCTTCATACCAAACATTACATGTACTTTTCTATTTTAACTACTTTGGCAATTTTTTTTTGCAAACTCAGAAGTCTTAATTAGCTTTCATTTCATTTATATACATTGATAAATTTAAAGCTTATGCAGCAGAGGGCAGTGAGAAATTTCTAACAATGTCAGTTCTTTTAGCAGCACAGGAAAAATTGTGGTTCAAATATATGGATTTACTGCTTGATGAAAGTACACTTGAAACAAAAATATTGGAAGTTTTGTATGCATTACTATGAGCATTAATTTCCAATGGCACACTTGAGCAGATTTGACCAGATCATTTACTTTACAAAGGTACAAGAAATTTAACAATAGACTGGAAAAGTAGAAAGTTAGGGTCTTACCATCAGTGCCCATTATAAGCTCTATTTTATTACCCTTATTTTCATCTGTTTGTTTTAGAAAACGCAATTTTAAATTGAGTCTGCATCTGTTCATCCTTTTATCTTTCCATCTATTTGCCAATCCATCCCACTTCTGTTCTGAACATTAACTCCATTAATTATTATTGAATTTCAACCATCTTTGTTTTTCTTTAGACCTTGCTTTGGTTTGATTACATAGTTCTTAATCATTTAGCAGAGTTATGGCTCATTATCATCAGATCTATATAGTGACAGTAGAAATTATTAGATTGACCTAAATTTGGTATGTAGTTTTTTTATTAATGAGACATTGGCAGAGTTTGATTGTCATTTCTTCATTTTTATTAGGTTTCAGTTAAATCTGATTGGCAACTTGATATTGATAAAGCTTTGGCTGAGACTGATTGTGAGTAATTTACATTATCATTATTGACATTATGGTTCCTGATTGAGGGTTCTGCAGTTCTGCACAACAGCCCTTTTTATTTATAATTGCATTTCAACCAAATTTTGCTGATGGCTTGGTAGTAATAGTATAATCAACCTAATGCAATATCTTTAATAACAGACATTCGATGTGGTTGATTATATGGTTTTCAGACAGTTCTCTTTCATTTTTGCGGATTGTTTAGGTTTCCTTATTGAGTCAATGTGGTTGCCTAGAATCTCTACGGTCATGATGTTCCAGCTGTAATTTCTTGTGACTTTTTAAAAGAGTGCAGTTTATGTCAAGAACATGATTTTGTATGTTACTTTTTTGACTTTGTTTTGGTGTGCCTGTTTTGGACACCTGAATTAACTTGTCATTGTATAGCATGGATTTTGTTTTGCCATTAAATGCTTGTTTTATAGAGTTGGAAAATAACTCAATACATTTTTTTTTAATTTGAAAGATTTGGTCTACAGCTTGATGTTGTTACTACCTTAAAATGGTGTCACATGTCAGCAATCTTCACCCTTTGTCAGAGTTTTGGTCCAACCACTTTCACGTCTGTTAAATGACTCCCTTGCTGGATTTTTGAAACATTTAGTGGTCAACTTGATACAAATAAAACGTTTTCTATCTTTGATTGACAGTGTTTCTTTCTTACATGCTTGGTATACAGCTCAAAGTTTTAGCAAAGATAAGCCTAATTGCGGGACTTACACAATTTTTTTGTGTGTGCAATAACTCCTCTATGAGTTTATGCTGATTTCATCTTTGCATGGTTTAATTTGTCATCATTCAGTTTGTAGCATAGCCATGTCATTTTTAAAAATTTAATTGTTGGTCCTTCCAACTTTTCCACACAATTATTACCTTAATTATCATTATTGATTAAAAAGAGAATGTTGAGTGGATCTGTATTGATATAACTTAGTACAGTTTGATCACCATCTTCCTGTCTCATTTTTAATTTTAATTTAACGATTGTTGGATGCATCTTTTTATGTTGTTAAGAGTTAGCTGCATTCTGCTGCCAGTTCTTTGTTGTGATTATCATAGTTTTATGTTATATTTGTCAGTTTTTATGTTGTTAAGAGTTAGCTGCATTCTGCTGCCAGTTCTTTGTTGTGATTATCATAGTTTTATGTTATATTTGTCAGTCTTTATGTCATCAGTGTTATTGTTTATGTCATCAATGTCAGTGTTTTATGTCATTTGTGTAAATTTTTTATGTACTCATTAGTGGCGTCCTTTATAAATTACTTTAATTCACTTGCTATTGCAGCATTATCACCTACAAATTTACACTCACCAACTAAATACAGAAAGTTTAAGCTTGTTGGCATTTATCCTATTTGTAATATAAATGTGGTCCCAGAAAAAACAGCTGTTCTTTTTTTAGGCTATCTATTTTTGACTGACCTTATTTACACTTAACCTTAGTACATTTGCAATTCATAATATCCATGTCCTATCTTTAGATTGAAAGTAAGAAAAGAAAAAATATTTAACCTTTGAACCCTCTCTCTGATGGTGCAAATTAGCTTTAGTAAGCTGAAAGATATTTCTTGTTTTTCTCCCATCAAGACAATATATTTTCCCTACCTATGGCATGGAATTTTTTTTGTCCATACCAGGGTCAGATATATATATATATATATATATATATATATATATATATATATATATATATATATATATATATATATATATATATATATATATATATTTTGTTGGCATCCATCCGTCTTCGAAAGACAATGGTGTAGCTCCCTGTTTTGGTGCCTTATTTGCACCATTGCGAGTGGCTGAAGAGTCTGACCCTTGCGTGACAATCTTTGTTGCACTTGCTGCAGGTGAAGATGGATTCTTTTTGGGGCTGATGTTGGTTTGCCTTCCTCTTGGCTCTCTTTGTAGAGAGGTTTGCTATTATCCCTTCCTCTGCTTTCTGAATGCCTTGTCTCACAGCAAGTCACCTCTTGTAGCGGTTGTTAGCACAGCTCTCCCAGTTGTTGATGCTGATGTTGACCTTTTTCATTGCCTTTTTGCAGAAGTCTTTGTATTACAGACGTGGCCGTCCAGTCGTTCATGTGCCTTCTGCTATCTCGCCGTATAACAGGTCCTTGGGAATGATGCCTGTATAAATTCTCCGGACGTGACAGAGCCATCAAAGGCACCTTTCGCTGAGGATGGTGAACATGCTATTCATGCTGGCCCATTCCAGAATCTCCATTTTGGGTTCTTTGTCCTGCCAACCATGATAGCACTCAGCGAAGAGCAATTCACGGATGAGAACCTTTGTGACTTTGGTCTTTGCACGTAGATGTTTGATGTTAAACAGTGCCATTTGCCCTGGTGTGAATGTACATTTCCTCGCTGCAGTCCTTGAAGGCATATTAGAGGAGCATGGAGAAGAAGATGGCAAAAAGGGTTATTGCAAGGACACAACCCTGCTTAACTCCACTGCTGACTGGGAAGGCCTCTGATGTTGCACCGTTGAAGCACACTGCATTGAGAGTTCTGGTGAAACGATGTGATGACAGCTAGCAATCGAGAGGGGCAGCCGACCTTCTTTAGGAGTTTGAAGAGTCCGCTCTGGCTGACCAGGTCAAACGCCTTTGTCAAGTCTATGAAGGCAATGTAGAGGGGCATTTGCTGCTCATGACACTTCTCCTGCATATATATGTGTGTTTGTGTGTGTGTGTGTGTAACCAGTCTTGCAAACATGTTACCTTTTAATGTAAAAAATGTACAAAATGGACAGAATTGTTATCAAAGATTGGGTTTTTGGTGTTGACGGCTGGGGTGTATTCATAATTCTCTAATTAACCAATAGTGTTATTCATAGTGAAATTGGAGGCACAATGCTTATATTACACGTATCAAAAATAAATATGCTTTACCTTGCTTGAAAATTGTTGTTGTTGTTGGACTTAACTCCATTTTTCAGCACACGATAAGCTATTCATGGTGGCCAGTATTAATGGTGGAGGAAGAAACTGGGAAATCACCGGAAAGAACCACTGACCCACGAGAAGCTACTGGCAAGCTTTCTCACATATCCACATCCTAGACTCGAACCTACACAGATAGAGGTGAGATGGTAGTGATCCGTAATGGATAACGCTTTAGACCACTCGGCCACTCGGGGCCCCACCTTGCTTGAAAAAGAAATTTAGTTTTTTTTAGAATATGAGTAAATAAAGGCAACCCATTGATAACAATGGCTTTTTATTTTAAAAATTTGTTTTTCAGTACATGAATATCAGTGTGGAAAAAAAATATATGTCTTAAGATAAATATACACATTTTAATGATTTAACTTTTGAAAAATCACAAAAAATGCACTGAAGTCAAGCTACACCACTCCCTCGATAACTCGTGGACATCAGGGTCCAAAAACATTGACCGCAATATAAGCGAGGGCGTGATTTATCAAGGGACCTATAACAAACAACAAAACTAACAAAGGGATCAATATATTGGCAAAAGGGGTGGAGTGGGGGTGGCTTGGCATGTTACAGTGTTGAATACTCAATTAATAATTGTGCTAAGATTAACAGTGAATAAATATCTCTTCATATCGGTGTACTTTGTTTAATTTTTTCATCACAGAGTAACATTAATTTCAGGATGACTTGCAGTATATTGATCATCAAAACATTATTCCACTTGGTTTCCATTCGCTTTACACATATACGACTTCACGTTGTGTACTACATCACTAATATTTGCTGTGAATGGTGTACATTCTAGTTCTATTGTCTGATCCAAAGTAGAGGTTTTTTTTTAAAAAAAATACGAAAGATCGACACATTTCGGAAAAACAATGTCGATCGAATGATGTGTAGATATTTATAGCGGTAGACATAAAATGGAAGACAAAAAAATAAATTCACAAGGAATAACCATTACCAACATGAAATTAATGGGTCTAAAAATTTAAAACGACTTAAGTTAGAAAATGATAACACTTGCGGTTTGTGACACATGTGAACCATGCGTAAACAGCATCATCTAATTCATTATCACTTGCAGTCCGTGCTCGTTTTCGTTTCATCCCTTCATCTGAATCAACATCATGTGAGTAATTTCAAAGTTTCGGCTCATCCTTAAGCCAACCTCTAAATGTCGACTCAGCAATTTTCAGTTCATCACAAATTTTTGATCTCGCTTTGTCATTATGAACACCATCTATAATGAACAGCCTTTCAGTCACTAAGTACGCCTTTCGCTTAATTCCTTTGCTCTCCATTGTCACATTTATAAATGATTATGATACATTACTGATATTATATACTTTAATGATGTTATTACATAAAAGATGAAAATATTTTCAATTGGTCAAGTAAAATGAAATTTGATGTCGTTAATGAATACAAGAATGTTTGCTCTTATTGGTGTGCCTTTGAATTTTATTTTATTGTACTTATTTGATTTGATACAAAAGATATATTCAAAGTGATAAAACAACACAGGTCTTTTTTAATTGATTCTTTTATTGCAACAAACACTTCCCCAAACTGTTGATCGAAACAAAGCATTTAATTATGTTCTCACGGAAGTACTCATGGCTTTCGATGTGACGGTCGACAGATTCTTTTCATGTTTTCATAGAAGAGAATATGTATGTTGCAATTATAGTGTGGAGATGAAATTAAAGTATTATAATGTGAATTTCACCTTAGCGAGACTTTAAGTGGTATTTATTTCATTTTCTGTTGCTGCATGTTAGCATTTACCAGAATTTTTCATTGAGCGCTGTTTATTTACAGTGTATTGACAACTATTTTTCTATTAATAATATGTGATATTTTATTAGAAATTGCAAATTTCACAATATGGATTCTATCTTTATGGGCAGTAATCACCATTTTCGATAATAAAAACAAGCTATATATAAAGGTTTAATTTACCAATTTACTATTTCTTATCACAACTTTTTTCATGTTCAACACATTTTTAATGGGGCGCCGAGTGGTCTAAAGTGCTGTCTGTTACGGATCACTGCCATCTCACTCTGCGTGGGTTGTGGGTTCGAGTACAGGATTCGGCGAATGTAGATATGTGAGAAAGCTTGCCAGTAGTTTCTCGTGGGTCGTGGTTCTTTCCGGTGATTTCCCTGTTTCTTCCTCCACCATTAATACTGGCCGCCATGAATAGCTTATCGTGTGCTGAAAAATGACATTTTTGTTTTGCAAATGAGACTTACAAATAAATTTTTCTAGTTTTCTTTTCCTTTTCCACCATAAATTAAGAAAAGGAATTTACTCAGCATTTAGATCAATATATATGTTATTATATTGTATAAGTTTATTGCTAATGTTATGTTTTCTTTTCTTGTTGTCAGAGAAGCATTGGAAAGAATACTATGAGATGACTAAGGAAAATTGCATTCATGGTCCAACCTGCAAAAATAAGACATTCTGCAAAGGTAAATAGCTTGTGATCCAGATATTTTATGTATTATTGCAGTACACATTGACTGAAAAATGTTTGAAGCTGCATTAAAAGTCCCAAACACACACAAATACACACACACACACATACACACACACCGTGCACATTATAAACTTTTGTTACATGCCCATCTCAAGTTGGGCATGATATGTTATAACATTCTCCATCTGTCTACTAACACATGCTTCTCCGGCTCATAATGTAACAGTTTGAGAAATTTTAATGTAACTTGAAGCATATGTCATGACCAGATTTGTGTTTTGTATAGTAACCATGCCCCTTGCTGCAAGGCCATCCATTGCAGTTTTACATTAAGACTTACTCAGTGTATCCCCCCAGGTGTGTAAAACTGAGGTATCAGAACTGAGGGTCAAATAAACAACGTGGGGATCAAAAATGTACTGATAAATTTTAATGTAATCCATACTTTTTCAGCTGGAATAGGATATCACAGTGTGCACAATATTTTCTCTCTCTCAAATACAAATTAACCAACACACACAACACACAAATGCATTATCCATTCAAAGGATATTTTAGTTTAAAGTCGTACTTTAAACAGTTTCTTTATCATTTTTGCAGCAATATTATAGGCCAACACATTACATATAAGCCAATACAGAACTCCATATAAATCTTTTTAATAAAACGACAGTTAATTTACTTCCTGTCATAAAATGTGTACTATCATCGGTTTCATTATACTTCATACTAAAGCACATTTCACCAAAAATCAGATGCTAATGAGTCATCTTTGCAATCAAATCCAAGTATTGTCCATGTTTGATCAGGGTTTCACATTAGAGTCATCTGAGTTTGTCAGGGAACCAGTCAAATTTTACAAAAGTACTTCAGATGCTTTAAACTGCCAATATTGTTGTATGTAGAATATTTCCACTCAAAAGTTTTCCTAAATATGGCATACAATGAATGAAGACATGTTCTAGAGGAAAAAGACAAAGAGACTCCTGAAAAGTTCAAACAGTAGCACATATGTATAAAAGAGAATAATCAGATTTTTGTGGGAAAAGCAGGAAAGGCAAGACTTGCATTTATTGAACATCATATGTTGATTGGAGTATCTCTTGTGGCAAGAGAGATGATAGCCAATGCTACATAAAATCAAAATAAGCCCAAAAGTTAAGTCACATTGGGAGCATAAGCAAGAAGCCTTGGAGTTTAATGAGGTTTGGAACTGCAAGGTTTTGAAGCTTTAGTGGAAGTTCTAAGTAAACTGTATAATTTTTTAGTTGAATATGTTTTTTTTTTCTTATATCAGCCACGGATCATCTTGACCTGTTAAATACATGTTTTTAATCTTAACAATAGTAGTACATAATGAACAGAAAATTTGTCTTAACAATAATAGTACATAATGAACAGAAAATTTGTCTTAACAATAGTAGTACATAATGAACAGAAAATTTGTCTTAACAATAGTAGTACATAATGAACAGAAAATTTGTCTTAACAATAGTAGTACATAATGAACAGAAAATTTGTCTTAACAATAGTGTACATAATGAACAGAAAATTTGTCTTAACAATAGTAGTACTTAATGAACAGAAAATTTGTCTTAACAATAGTAGTACATAATGAACAGAAAATTTGTCTTAACAATAGTAGTACATAATGAACAGAAAATTTGTCTTAACAATAGTAGTACATAATGAACAGAAAATTTGTCTTAACAATAGTAGTACATAATGAACAGAAAATTTGTCTTAACAATAGTAGTACATAATGAACAGAAAATTTGTCTTAACAATAGTAGTACATAATGAACAGAAAATTTGTCTTAACAATAGTAGTACATAATGAACAGAAAATTTGTCTTAACAATAGTAGTACATAATGAACAGAAAATTTGTCTTAACAATAGTAGTACATAATGAACAGAAAATTTGTCTTAACAATAGTAGTACATAATGAACAGAAAATTTGTCTTAACAATAGTAGTACATAATGAACAAAAAATTTGTCTTAACAATAGTAGTACATAATGAACAGAAAATTTGTCTTAACAATAGTAGTACATAATGAACAGAAAATTTGTCTTAACAATAGTAGTACATAATGAAAAGAAAATTTGTCTTAATAATAGTAGTACATAATGAACAGAAAATTTGTCTAACTTGAGGAAATATACTGGCTGCCTTAGAGACAAAGTCCTATAGGTCAGCAAGGGAAAATGGATTTGTGACTTGTATCCTTAAGTAGAATGTTTCAACCAAATGACAATATTTTCATGAAACTTTATCCTACTCCATATCATTCATTGAGGGTGCCAAGACCTTTGACTCAATTTATACGTCACTGTAAAGTAAATTTCTACAGCTTGTATGTGTCTACTGCTCACTGACATTGGAAGACATTCATGACAGTGTGTTGACTTCCATAATGTGGGATAAGAGTATTTGATGTGAAGTAATCACAATGTAGCATCTTGTGGGATCTTGTGCTACTAGTATATGGCCAAGATAATATTAACAAATAAGAATCTGAAAATGAAATTAAGAGGTAAAGATATTTGTTTGATCAAAGTACATCTGTCTTAACAAGCTGACTATGGCTTTAGTAGACTTTAAACCTTAATAAAGTATTATGGAACAGTAAATCTGGCATAGTAGTCAGTAATGTATTAATTCAAAAATGTGAAGCTTTGGCAGAGTGTATGTTAGTGAAAGAAACCCTATTTTGGAGCAGAAGTATCCAAAATACAGTTCCTGTGGAAAATTGTACATAAGTATAAACAATGGTTTTGAAACTTGTTCCAGCTGGCTAAGTAATCTATGTATACATATGCCCCTTCAGATAGTAAGGAAATACTATAAAAAAAAAGCTTTATCCATACAATTATTCATATAGTGTGGTTGTTGCAAGATAAAATTTATCCCTGTCACCATTTGATATTATCTCTTGTAAAATGGAAAGATGATGTCATATTTGCTATGAAAAAGTCAATGATGATTCATTGCATACATATATATGTTTGTCTTTCTGAAAGATTTCCAGAGTTCTTGTGATGAAGGTTTGAAAATACATTTTATTTTAATCATGTGATTTTTGGAGATAACAATGTACTCTTAAAAAACTTCAAAAAGGTCTTTAAAAGACTTGACCATTTCTTATTTTCAGTGGGAAGCAGGTGCTATGGAATCCATTTACTCTGTGGCAGTATAGTGACTTTGATGTCGGTACTAGAAGCAACTTTGAACAAATATGCTCTTAAGCTGAACTTGACGTAAGTCATTAAAAGCATACATAAGACCAGTAGCTAAAAAAAGAATCACTTTATCAAGTTTCACCTGAAAGATCACTATACAGGTAAACCAGTAGTTTTGTATACATCAGTTTAAGTGTTTTTTAAATTTAATTAATCATTAGATCTAAGCCAATTCTCTTTTTATTAAGCAAAATCATGAAATTGTATTTTTTAAGATGATGATTTGAATTTAATTGCATTTTAAAAACCTAATTTTTGAAAACTTTTAATTTTTGGACATTTTTTTGTCCCTAACATATTGATTTTTGTTTTGTTTGCATTTGCTTTTGTTAAGTGAACAGGTAGTTAGAAAGTGATCTTTCAACTCTGATAATTTTTTTGGCATGAATATATATCATTTGTTTGAGGGTAAGTTGTAGAAATATCACCATGCTTTTCCCCCCCACCCTAAAGCAATAACAGAAAATGGCATATTGCTTTTCTTGCTGTCTGTCTATGCATCATTGGTTACTATGTCAGTCCAAAAAGCATTTTAGCACAATGGCACAGAAGCTGTTTGACACTGAGCTTTGAAATTTTATGCACTTAATAGCAGTCATGAGAATCGGAATTATTAGATTTTCAGGCCATCACAGCAGTTTTCTATTTTATTCAAAAATACATCTTTTGATACTATTTAGACAAAAGCTTTGTTAACACTGTTTAGAAACAAACAAAGCAGATATGAAATAAGGTGTGCACGTTTGTTTGTATAAATACAGGATCTGATTAAATTTTCATGCTATAGCAATGTTTCATATTTTCTTAGTTTTTATTCTCACCTGTCTGTGTAGTCAAGTATTGTTTTGTCACTCCTATTTGTAAACAGCTTTTGGGAATTATATCAGATAATGACAAATATGGAATAAAGTCTGTATATTTTGAAAACTGTTCAGAAAATACTGAGTTTCGAAATTGTATCTGTAAAACCCCAGGCTTCAGTATTAATGCTGGACACTCCAGCAACTTCATCCAGCTGATAATTTGTATGTATGTATATATATTAAAAACATAGTTTTAAAAAAAAAGAATACTGAGATATTGATATGATATGTATGTGTAAAACTGTTTTCTTATCAGGCATTATTGTCATACTTGTCTTAATTTTTCAAATATTAGGCCTGTCACATTTCAACAATTTTCAACCATACAGGGTTTGTTTGATCCACAGATGCATTCAGTTTAAGAAACCAAAAACAATTCCATGGAACAGTTTTCATGTGACATAAAGAAATATCTTGAAAAGTCTTTTTTTGTTGCTTTTCACGTCAACATGTTTTATATAAAAGAAAACCAAACCCCACCCCACTTCTGAGTTTCAGTGACTTGTAAATAATTGACAAATTTACAATAACTAATAATTTGAAATTTATGCTTTAAGTGGAAAGGAACATTTACAATTTAGATTCCATTTATTGTCATAATTCTAAGACATCTTTTTAGAGTAAGTATTGAAAAACTCAAGTTTCTATGTAAGCCAGAAATGGACTGGTTAACAGCATGTTCTTCTTATTATTCACTGGATTTGCCATTGGCTGGCCAAATATAGTTTGATACTCTCCATAAATAATTCACTGTTATTTGATTAGTAAGAAAACAGACTAATTCCAGCCAGTTAATGTAATCATTCATAGAAGAGTTTTGAAATATTTCCACTGAAACAAAATCTCTGCATTCTCACTGATCTGAAGATAGCATGTGATGTCTATATGTTTCACACGAGTTGAAGTTTTGATTTGAGATGATAAAGGAATGAAAATTGGACAAATTATTCACAAATAACTGATAATAATGGTTTTTATGCTTCTGCAAATATGCTGACCTCATGAAAAACTACCATATTTCAAAATATTTTTTGTCCTGGGAAAACTATCTTGTGAAATTGTTTTTTGTTTCTAAACTACATTCATCTGCAGATTCAATGAGTGCTATGGTTGAAAATTGCAGAAATTTTTTACCAGTGTAATAGTTGACAAATTAAGACAAGTTACCAAGTTACAGCAATTATGCCAGGGAAAAAGACAACAACCTGATATGTGTGTGTGTGTGTGTGTGTGTGTGTGTGTGTGTGTGTGTGTGTGTGTGTAGAGGATGGTAATTTTTGTTTGAACATATAAACATGTAAAGAAGAGCATCCAATGATACTGCGTGTAAAAAGTGTAATATGAGATGAATCATCTTCATACAAGACAATTAAAGCTTCATGTTCACTGTCTATTGGGGAACATTTTCCATGTTTGCTGGCAATAAAAGAATTTCGGGCATCTTTTAATTTTACTATTTCTTTAATTCCTTCATATAGTATACCTATTACCTTATCTAACTTGAAAATTATTTTTCAAACTTACATGTTTGACCCTGCTTTAAAATTTCATTTATAATTTCTGGGTATTATTATTTAGGTGCTTTTAAACATTGATCTTAAACCATGTAAATATTGGGTTTTTAATTCAAATCAACTGTCATGTATACATGGTCATGAACTTTCAAAATTCGCTTCAATGCATGGTCATGGGTGTCCAAAATTAACTTCTCTGACAGGTGGAGGTATGGAAAAAATCACTTCTGTGGGTGGTCACCCTTTTTGCATGTGCTTCCCATCCTCCCAGGGGTAATTTTAAATGGAATAACCATAATCAATAATGATCGAGATCCATGCATATCTATGAGGTGAGCTTGCATGTGATTGGTTAAGCTTTGCCTTTATATGTGGAAATCGGAATATAAGCTTAAATCATGAATTTGAGTAGAGCTTCACAAACAGGCAAATTCATGTATAGTAATTAGGTAATTTTGCACCTGATTGACTAATCTTGTTTTACTTTTGATCTGTTCGTTAATCATCATCAGGGTTGTGAATGAATTGATTATGAGCAAGAGATTGCATATTAATGATGCCATCATCTTAAGAATTTTTCGATGGTACAGTAAAATAGTTCAAATCATGATAGAATGTTTAGAGCATCTGCCTTGGATGTGGGAAGTCACATGTTTGATCCTTAGCCGAATCATACCAAAGACTTATAAAACATTAAGAAGTTTGTGTTAGGACTTTTCGGCTTGGTGTCAGGATAATGTGACTGGGTGGGACATGATGCTAGATGTCTGCAGCATGATGCCCCTATGTTAGACATCACTATAAACTGCCACACTGCAGACATCGTAGTGATTGGACTGAAACATTGTTAAAGCTACATAAAACTCCTAATCACTCACACACAATCACACACACACACACACAAACAAATCTATCTAGTGAAATGGAGATGAGGTGAGCAGTATCAAACGATGCACCTCTTGGTAAATTTTCATTACTGTACTCTTTTGTTCTACATTGATGGCATACATTTTTTGATAAACAGATTTTGACACCAGTACTTTGGATACTCTCTTGATTGTTGCATCTTGGGGTTCTCTTGTAATGATCAGGGTATGGGGATTCATTAAATTTAGGGGTCACTGGGCACATTGACTGTTATCACTGTCTTTGGACTTTCCATATGCACAAGAATTTCTTTAGTAAAATCCTGTGCTCTTGTATGTAACTCATTGTTCAGTCTTAATTTTTAAGTATATTGTTTTATAGTTTATTAAATGTCATGTTTTTCAGTAAGTCTGAATCAACCATAAGAGTGGTGAGAGTCCGATTAAACAATAATGAACGTGTAGTAGGGGTCAGGTATCCAGATGTTCTGATTGCAGAGGTTGAGAAAGCTTTGAAAGAAAAGATGTTGATAGAGAGTATTCAGCAAGCACAGATAAAACAGATAGAAGCTCATGAAGTAAGTACAGTTAATGGCTATTCTGCTATCGTTTTTTTCAATTTCTGAATGTACAGCTTTGAGGATTTAAATTTGTTATATTATTATTACCATGAGGTAATAATTATGGAGAATGTTTTTACATTGTTTAGACTTTGAAATAGGTAAATTTGTTTTCAGTGAAATTAAAAAAGAATGTAAATAAATGAAGAATAGATGCAATCAGAATGCAATTGCTCTGGTTGCCTAGTGGTTAGAGCGTCTGCCTTGGATGTCGTGTGTTTGAACCCCAGCTGAGTCATACCAAAGACTTAAAAATGGTACTAACAGCTGCCTTGCTTTGCACTCAGTATTAAGAGGTTAGTGTTAGGACTGGTTGGCCTGGTGTCAGGATAATGTGACTTGGTGGGACATCATGCCACATGTGGCATGATGCTCCAGAGTTAGACATCACTATAAACTGTCACACTGCAAACATCATAGCGATATGACTGAAAAAATGATAAAGCTATGTTTATAATCTAAATCACACACACACACACAATCAGAATACAGAATGAAATTGAATGAAATGAAAAATGCATTTTTAAGAAAGCTGAATACAAAATTAATAATAAAATATTTTGAGTCTGAAACATGTATGCACATTCATAAATGGATTTGAAATCAGCTGTTATCAGGTAGCTTCTAAATTTTCCCTGCAGAAAACATTTTTAGACAGTCCAAAATGAGTTTCTTTAAACTGATGCATTGACATTGATTTTTGTGTGGGAGATAAAAGCATCCAAAATTGATGTCATTATATCATCACTGGTACATATAAACGGACAAATCTATTTAATGAAACAATTTTTGAAAAAACATTTGCTGGAAAATACTTTACAAATATACATTATTTCACCTGGCATTAAGGCTAAATGAGTTTTCAGTATGGTCCTTCATCCATCTTGTATTCATTGTCCATTCAGAATTGTTTATGGACATTTCTTTTAAAAAATCACAACTAATGTCCATTATTATCTGGGAGCATTTTAACATCAAGATTTACTCAATGAAAGTCAATTAATCATTGACTCTGGACACTTTTACTAAGGATAGAAAAACCTTTAACCCTTTACTGTGCAACAGTCGGGAGGTTTAACTTCAGATTTGCACAGGAATTGTTTAAATAATTTGGCATCCTGTTTGAATTTACTTCTTACACAGTTCTAATTTTCTTTATAGTGGGAAATTTGTTGTGGACTCTGTAGGAGCATTGGGTATGCTTTATTTCACCATGCTGGAATGAAATGGTTGCCATGACAACTAAATTTAGTCTAGAATATCCAAAAAGAATGACAAAATTATATCTCTTTATAGCATTAATTGATATTAAGATAACTACTTTTTTGCCAAATCAAAGAAAGTGAGATTTTTTTAGATATTGGGCTTGGATTGTCAAAATTCCACCACATTTAGGCATATCAATTGTTTTGTTTTCAGAATAGTGATCAGATTGAAGAGTTAAAATCAGTAAAGTTTTTGCTGTATATTATGTGTTTATATATTTCTAGAATTTACTCACATGGTCTTAAACATTTCAAAAATAAAAATGTATTTATGTCTAACATTTAATTCATTGAAATTTATTTTAAATTCCCTGGTTACTAAGGTAACAACAAAAAATGCAGCAATAACGTTAAAATATTAGAGACAATGTTATGCCATGTTTTCCAAATATGATTGCCTAAGTTCACATGAAAAAATCTTGAAAGAAAACTGTTATTCAGCAGTAGAGTATTGTGCTTCAGTCTTTGCTCGATCAGTCCATATGAACCTAACTTATATCCAGCACAACACAACAATGTGCATGATCTCAGGAATGCTATTTTCTACTCCTTTAAGATGGCTGCTGTTACTTGGCAGCATTCCTCCTCCACACCTGTGTTGCCAGGAAGCAACCACAAAATTGCTGGCTAAGGTTTACATTAGTGAGAAATTTTCTCTGTACATGGACATCAGCTCACATCCAGCAGTCCACTTGGCTTCAAGACATCGAATCTGGTTAGGTCCTTTACTGGAGATATTTCAGCATGGAGTGATGAGTAGTATTCAATAGATGTTGTTTACCATTACCTGATAGCTGAGCAATGTGTTGTCCCTTCAACCTTCCATGATATTTGTGGACCACACTGAACCATTTCTGAACATGACAGAGTCATTGTGCCGTTAACCTTGTCTAATGGGGTCAGGCCACTGACTCTTCCTGTGGCTGTGTTGCTCTACATACTGTGTTGCATATTGTGAACAACTGTCCCATGATAAAGTTTCCTGGGGGACTAGGCTCTGCCCCTTGCCTGTGATGATGCTGTTAAATGGTTGGGCATGCACTGCACTTTATAAATAATAATAATACAAATAATGTTATACAAATTGTGCCAATCCACCTTCAAATTTGGTTACTGCTACTTAAAATAGATAAAAAATTTAAATGACTTCTTCACACAAAATTTGACTAAAGTTTTATATTTACAATCCTGATATGAAAAGCTTTAATCTTGTATACTTTATGCCAATTTGCCATCAGATATTGTCACCATTACTAAAAATGTAACAAAAAGTTGAAATTAATTTGTAGTAAAATGAAAAGAGACCCAACTGATTTTGGCTAAATTTGACAGAAAGTGTCCTTGCATAGATGGTTTTCATGTTTGTGCAAATGATGCTGAGCCATGATCCAATATAATAATATTTCTAAATGAGAAATAATGACTTCTTAACAGCTCCCAAATAGGCCAACATTTAGTAAAATAATTCCCCTCCCCTTCAAATTAGACAATTCTTGAAAGGATTTATGAAGAAAAAAAGAACATAGAACAGAATTTAACCAACTGTGACAAAAAGTGTCTTGAATAGATGGCTTTCAAGTTTATAGAAACATAATTTTTCATCAACAAATATAACCATAATTAAAAAAATACTATAAATATTATGAACTTATTCTCATTAACCTATGAACAATTTTAAACAGATTTTACAGAAAATATACTGGCATAAAGACTTATCAGGTTTATACAAATATTCCTAAGTTCGCCTGTCATTAAGGCCAAATGAGTTTACAATATAGTCCTTCATCCATCTTATATTCATTGTCCATTCAGAATAGTTTATGGACATTTCCTTTAAAAAAAAGCATGTCTTATGTTCATGATTATCTGGGGAGCATTTAAAAATCAATGTATATGTTTCATTTCATTTTGCAGTTAATTATGACCATAGTTGTTAAGATATAAAAAATTTTGAATGACTTCCTCAAAAACCAGTCAAGAGAATTTGACAGCACCTTGACCTGCAGGACATCACATGTGGTAACTGTCTCTAAGAAATGGAGAAACTGCTTTTCTAAAGCTGCTAAACTGAATTTAACAAAGAATCCTATGTCTCAAAGCTCTTCATTTTCTTAGACTTTCTTCCATTTCAACATCAAATTCATCCACCAGTTCTAAAAAGAGAGTCATCTTATAAAACAGTTGAACAGATTTTGAGCAACTCTAACAGACAGCATCATGGCAAAATGGCTTTCAAAGGACATTGATGTGCTGTTGGGTATAAAAACATATAAAATGTCAGGTATATATTGAACATATAAAAATTTAAGAAGCCTCATAACAACTTTTTCATATGCATTTAGCAGCATTAGAAGAAATTCCACCAATCCTGATATTTTGCCTTCTGCTTTTGCTTTTGTTTGTTCTGTAGATGTTAACCTGGTTAAAACTATCTGGACCCCATTGGTCTCTTGTTTACAATTAGTGGAGTTACAATTTTATATTTATGATAAAATCAATGCTGTCTTTTGCTGCTTCAGCACCAGCTACTTTTAGTAAAACAAGGTATGAAAGCAGTTCTTATTTATCTTTAAAAATCTTGAAAATGGAAAACTAATTTCCTTTGCATTCCAAGTAAATGATAATGACAAGAACTGTTCAAAAGAAGTGAATTACAACAATAAGAATGCATTTCTTAGACTGTAAAATGATAGTTTGAATGCAAACAGAATGCAGGGTAATGAATTTTCAATCCTGATATTTTGCCTTCTGCTTTTGCTTTTGTTTGTTCTGTAGATGTTAACCTGGTTAAAACTATCTGGACCCCATTGGTCTCTTGTTTACAATTAGTGGAGTTACAATTTTATATTTATGATAAAATCAATGCTGTCTTTTGCTGCTTTAGCACCAGCTATTTTATTAAAGTACACTTTTAGTAAAACAAGGTATGAAAGCAGTTCTTATTTATCTTTAAAAATCTTGAAAATGGAAAACTAATTTCCTTTGCATTCCAAGTAAATGATAATGACAAGAACTGTTCAAAAGAAGTGAATTACAACAATAAGAATGCATTTCTTAGACTGTAAAATGATAGTTTGAATGCAAACAGAATGCAGGGTAATGAATTTTGAATGCATTTCAAATGTAGAAGTGAAAGTGAAATGTACATTTGGTAAAGTTACCTGTTTCATGGCCTGTAAGTGGTGAAATTACAATAGGTGGTTTAGTAGCAATCATAAAGTCTGTCAATCTGTTTATCTGTTTGTAGTCGAGTATGTTTTCTATAGATCTGTCATACAGTGGAGCATGGCTTGTTATGATGTCTGTCCATTTGTCTGTCAGCATATCCATGTGTGGTTTCTCCATTTAGATTTTGGCACAAAGCTCTTGTTATCCGTCATACACCATTAGCAAACTTGGTAAATAGCTTACATTTCTTTTGAAAATAGGTCAAAATTCAAGGTCATAGGGACTGAAAAAAGGAAAACACTTTCCATTCAGTAACTTGACCTGTATTCCAGCTACCATGACCAAATTTTTATATGGTTTCAGCAATATATATTGGTGTCTTTATCACCTGATTTGATGACCCATTTGATTGGCTTGCCGTCTTGATTTCAAAAGTCAAAAAGTGGAGGTTACAGGGACTAAATGAAGGAAAATGGATTTTCTACAAAACTACTTATCTTATTCATACACTGTTTGTGTAGTGTCCCTCTTATAGAACAAATCATAGAGATGTGATATTGGGCTGATTGCATTTCTGGCACACGCATGCACTAAAATTCCTCAACTTACAAGCATATTCTTATTGGTAATGTTTCTACTAGATGCCTCTAAAAAAACATTTTGTAGATGGCTTGCTTTTCAGATAAAGACATATATTGATGTTTAGGTTCAAAGGTCAAGGTCATTGGGACTTAAAGAAACAATGGAAAAATATGGTTTCCTCAAAATATCTTGATTCCAAATTCCACAAGACTAAAACCAAGACTAAACATTGTAGATAACTTGCATTTGCAATAAGAAAAGCTTTTATTGTGTTCATAGGTAAAAGGTCCTTATTAGTTGGCTGAAACGTGCCACAAAGTCATTTCTCAACTTTTTGTTGATGGCTTGACTTGATTTTTTGATTAGGTCTATTGATAATGAAGGCAAGGTTACCTACAAAGGAAATCGGAGTTTGCATACAAAGTTTAGCTCATGACAATTGATTGTGGAGAGCTTATTCTTAAGATAAAGTGAGAGGTCTTTTGAGCTTGAGATCAAATGTTACTCGAAAAAGATCAAAATTATGTACAAAACTTTTCTTCTGGAATTATTTCCTTGATTAAGCTTTTTGGATAGCTTGCATTCGTGGTTGTAAAGGAACATTTTGATTTTAAGATCTATCTTTCAAAGGTCAGGGTATGTCTTGTAAGAAATTAATGACTTTTTCACAGTAATTTTCATTTACAACTATAAGTTGGTCAGAGATCAAGGTCATGAGACCTATTGTTCGATATTCATTAAACAAAAGATGCGTGCATATTATGTCATTCATGGTACTCCATTTTGGCATAACATTAAAACTTCATCACTATGTCATTCTGAGAAGACAGTAAGTTTACAAATGTTTATTAATATGTTTGTTGTTTTGTTGAAGTGGTGAATAACATTTTCCAGACAGAAACGGCAAAAACTTCATGGCTAGACTCTTGTTGTTGTTTTTATTGTTGTCATTATAGGTTTTTTTTCCATTTTTCAGCATAAGATAGGCTATACATGGTAGCCAGTATAAATGGTAGAGGAAGAACCCAGGAAAACCCCGGAAAGAACCACCGACCCATAAGCAACTGGCAAGCTTTTCCACATGCCCACATTATTCCAGTCCAATACTGGAACCAACACAGACAGAAGTGAGGTGGCAGTAATCCGCATGTTGAGCACTTTAGACCACTTGACCACTTACGGCCCTGGCCATACTCTTGTCCTCTTCTTTTAATAACATCCTAAGGGTAGAACTTGTTATTAATTTTAATATCCTACATAATCTACTTTATCTTTTTTTTTGGTTGTTTTTGCAGACATATAAATCTAACTGTCAACTTGAGTTTAGCTAATGTAAATTATTTTATGTATTATTTTTTGCCAATCCACAGAAACATGGAATTTCATCAGGACCTGATGTCAATAGTCTGAACGATGCACCACTCGATGCAAATGCTCTAATCAAGTCTTTAAAAAGGTCTGTGATAGAAGAGGTGGCTTCTGTAAACCAGAAATGCAAAGCTCGAGCAATGAGGCCACCTGTTACCATAAAAAATTTCTTCAGGCCATCTGTTCATGACAAGTCTTCAAATTCCATGTCATTAGAGGACTTAGAGTGCCCAGTGAGGAATTCTCAAGAAACTCCAATAAAGGAATTGAATTATGAGGTTTTTATATCTCAGACTGCAGAAGATACAAATAGGGATACAGATGAGGTTGAGGGAAACCTAAGGTCAGATAACATGCCAAAACCTTGTACAGAGACAACTGACACTTTTAGTATAGAGAAAAAAAATGACAGTGAAGATTGTAAAAGTCTGTTGATGTCTGCCATAGATAAAAAAAACTTGACTACATCACCAGTAAGTTGTAATAAGGATTTGCTCAGTAAAAATCCAAAATCAAGTCATTTCAAAAAGAGGACAATCAACTCAACAAGTTCTCAGCCAACCAAAAAACAGAAGCAGGTCAGCTTGATGTCTGCTTTTGCCAAAGCTACAACGAAAAAAGAGGAATTGGAACACCAGGTGCTGTCTTGTCCAATTTGTGGCCAGTTGTTCGAGAAAGGGATATCTAATGCTGATGTGAATTTCCATATAGACAACTGCATTATTGACTAGAAATATATCACTTAGGTCATGTGTAGGGATTCCTATTTATTATGTTAGATACATACAATATCTTATTTAAGTATTCACTTGATACACCACGCCCCTCGATAACTCGTCCCCTGATTACTCTTGAGCCTGCATATAATGTGGGGATTGTAAATGGATCTAATTTATTTTAATTAGGAAATATAAAAAAATATTTACCCATTTTGTTAAACATGATGAAAGTCATGATAAAAGTTGGTAAATTAAATCTTGATATATTGCTCTTTCTTTTGTCAATAATGGTAGGTAGAACCTGGAAATTTGAATCAACATTTTGAAATTAATAGCTTTTCATAAGTCATGTATTTTCTTAAATTGTCTTTCTAAACTATATATTTAGTATACTGTCAATAACAGATGTAATAAAAAATTTATCAGTGAAAACTACTGGAGGCAGCACTTAAATTAATAAAGACCAAGTAAATAAAGAGAAATTTATCAAGAGAAATTCTTGTTTTTGTTCTTTTAATTCAGTTTAAGTGTAATTAACATAAATGTATTGTGCCTTCTTGTATTCAAATAGTAAAAATGTGAATCTACTGTGACATCTATGTCCACATATTTGTCTCTGAGATCCTTCTTAAGTGCCTACCGTGTTTGATATCTGACTTGCAGAAGTATTTGTCATGTTGCACTGAACTAATAGTTGACCTGCTTAATATTATCACATTGATTACATCTTTTTTTTTCAAATGGTGTGGAATGAATGAAATATTAAAAGTCATGAAAATTGTACCTGCTGAAGAGCTAGAGGCTCTATTCTGTGTCAGGTAAACTCATTATTATTGATCAACTAAACACTGGAAAAAATACTATTGTGAACTTTATTTCTTTATATAATTAAACTACTTTAAAGTAACATACTGATTTATGATCAAGGATAGCTTGGCAAGCAAGTGAAATGTGTCAACCAGAGATTTTCTTAAGAATGAGAAAAACCTTAAATATTACCTGGAGTGAAATAGTGGCATTATTATTTTTGTAATGAAACTATATTAATATTGAATTTTGATATTGACCTTTTTAAATTAATAAATGTCACTGGTGTTTACAAAAAAAGAATTTTCTTTGGTTGTGAAGTCTGGTTTCCTGTTTCTTATGTTCCCTGCATTGCTGGAAGCATACAAATCATGGAACCAAATTGATCAATAAGAACAAATAATACTAAGTGCTTTGCACATACACTAAAAGGTTGTTGCAACCTGGAATAATGTTTATGATTATAAAACAAGTATTCAGCTATTAAACAGTCCAGTAGCTACCCCTTTCCCCTGTGGTTTTCTTGATATCCATTGAGGCTAGCAACACCCGATTTTAGGAGGTCCCTTTGTAATTCATGTTCTTGCATATAGTGTTACATTTTTGTAATTTCATTGTCCACTAGTTGTTGATGAGAGGTTTATACAGGTAAAAAAGAATCAATGTTAGCTTTGCTATGTCGACTGACTTTATAAAGCAGTACAGTGCTGTTATAAGCAAATTGGAAATAACATTTGTTTTGGCAAAGTTTTTGTTTGGTTTGAAAACTTTACAGGTATCTCAATTCTCCTGAAGTCACCCACTCCTACTGGCTGTCATTCGGGGCTGACCACCCCCTCCCCTGCTGCCCACAAACTCCTTAGTGCACCACTGTTCCACTGTTCCACATTCTGCTCCTTTTGTTTGTATCACTTGATTTTTATGCTGCTGAGCAAAGTCTTTTGGATTTTGTTATTACACGATTACTGAGTCAACATTTTGGGTCTCCAGCAACCAAATGACATTAGAAGATGATGTTGTATGGCAATTTACAAGATTCTATTGTAAGACAATATTACAAGATTCTATTGTAAGACAATATTACAAGATTCTATTGTAAGACAATATTACAAGATTCTTTTGGATTCCATTATAACAAGATCTGTTGTATAAAAAGATTCTTTTCCTTTTTTTGTGGGTGAGCAACATCTGAATCAGCATCAGTCTCCACATCAGTGGAGCTTGAGTTAGAATTGTTCTCCAGTTTCAATTTGTTTGTTACTGAATTGCTTATTAGTTCTTCTGACATGTACTAAGCTTTGGGACAGTCATTGCCAACACATATCTACCCCATCACATTGTCATGAGTAACCCATATCTCAATACCTTGGATCTTTGCAAATTTCTCCCAAATAACCTCTGAATGAATAGCATCCATTCACTATACACTTACAAGTTACTCTCATCATCCATATCTCCAATGCTTTACATGACCACTCATCCAGCACCCCTCTATTATCTTTGGTGGGAATGCTGCATGCTTTACAGTCTCTTACAATCTTGCAAACTCGCACTCTTTATAAAGGCTGTGATATGTTCTCCACTGTCAAACACTGACTCTCTTGACCGCTTACATTAATTCTGAAGAAAAAAAACAACTGATTACTCCATGATCTATTGACTGGATTAAAGATGTTATATATTTAGGGAGATATTCCACCCAGATCTTTCAATTGGTTCTTATGAGTGAATCAGTAAGGGTAGATGGCTGGGCAGTTATCTAACAGCTGTAGAGATCTCTACTCTGATCCCTGTATCATGGATGGTTTCTGATGGATAGGACAAACACCTTGATAAATTAGTATACTTGCAGTCATTCAAGCATTTTCGCTATTTCTGTATACATATGAAATGTTGTCCACATTCATTTCATGGAGACAATGAGCAGACTTACATTTGCCATCAAATAATGAACAGCAGAGAGGGTATCCACTTTGCTTGAGACCTTTTTTTTGAAAATATAATGGTTCCTATGATGCTGAAAAATACCATCGATGATGTTTTAGCAAAATAATTCTCCAAGTGTTCAGATTATTTTTTGAACTTTTTGTTTTTCTACGCTTAGTGTTGGTTATTCACTCTCTCTGCTGCTATAAATTAAACAGCCAGTATAAATATTATCAATAATGAGTATTGGAGAACCACACTCAGATACATTAGCTCGAGAGAGAGACTTGAGGCAATTAAAAAATATTTACCTGTTCGTGATTCTGTTAAGAAACAACTACAATCATGTCAGGAATATCAAGTTGAATGTACAGAATGTACAGAACAATTATTTGAACCTATTAATGAAACTACTAAAAGTCTTTTTCCTATGTTAGAGAAAACCACAGAAGCAACTGGAGACATAGCAAGAAGAGCTAAGAAAACAAAAACGAACTTTCATAAAATATTGCTGCTGCTCAAACAATACAAGTACCTGAAGGCGCTGAAGAATTAGCCCTCTGAACTAAAATCAGCAGGTCCTACAGGTATGGCTAAATTGATAAAAAAATAATGAAAATACTGTTAAAGTAATTATGAATGACATTTAAAACCTACAACAATTAGCTCTATTTGCTATGGATGGTTTTAGTCAAAGAGATAAATTAATGAAACCTGAATATGCTAAAGATATTAAAACCCGTGAAGAATGGCAAAAATCAATTTTATTGCATGAATATGAATGTTGAAGAAGCTACAGCTGAAGATCCACTATATCAGAAGTATGTTGTGGAAATTAATTTAATCCAATCAAGAAAAGAATAAACAAGACAGACAAAGTAAAGAACAAAAGAAACAAAAACCTCCAAGACAACAAAAACAACAAAAAAACATTTGAACAATTACTTCATGATTACCCGGAATCACCAAAAACACCATTGAAACCAAGTAAAAAAGCACCACCGAAACCAGTTAAAGAGAAAGAAGAAGAATTTCAAGATACTCCCGGCGCAACTGGAAGTGGTCTAGGAAGTGGTCTTGTGTCTCAATAATGTTCTTGCTGATGTTGATCGACTACAAATCTTCATTGGAGGAAAACGAGCTGGTAACAACTCATCTGAAATCATTAATGAAGCAGCTGATATTTGCAAACAATTATTTACAGGTGGTATCATGAATATGAATGTATATTGGTCCCTCATTAATGAAATCGCCTATGATTACCACAGTGATTGGATACAATTAGTGATAAAAACAATGATAAAATGATCATACATAGTGCTCAATAGCAGGAAGTGATCTTCGTGTTAAATGAAGACAATAATAATAAAGATGTTTAAGCATTTATCTGAACCCTCTTTTGACATTGACACACCAGTTCTCAAAGATAAATCCGTTCGGGATTATCAGTATTATTCTTATGACGCACATGTACCTGACGAATATGGAAAAATTGAATTACAAGTTCTTACCTGCTGAGGCATTTATGAAAGTAGAGGATAGACTTTCAAAGTTAGATAATACAGATTACAGAATTGGTGATCGAGTTGGTTTTGTCAATAATAGTATTATGGCATTATTCAAAAGTGCTGCATATATGACTGATGGACATGAGATTGAGATTTGTCATGATACATCGACGTTGCCACAATGATACTTGGTCTTGCAAGATACAGTGATGATTATTCAAGATCAGCTGGTCCATCAATGATGTTTGCCGAAGATGCAACTGATCATCCAGAAAACACAAATGTAACACTAAATGCAGCTGGAACTGAATGAAGTTGCATCAATGAATTAAAATTTTAACTTGGGATTTGCATCACGTCAAGCAATGATGGGAGACGAAATTTTTTAAGTGCAATTCCATTGTCACACAATTTTTGATTTTGTAGAAATGTTAGAAAAGTTACTTTTGGAGCTAAACCTACAGTTGTACTAGTACAAAAAGGTACCAATGATGATGATGATGTGATGCAATATTGCACGAAAAAGGAGTTAATGATTCTGCAACTAGGGCACTTCATGGTAAAGTAATTCTTACAAAACTTTCGCTGTGGATGCCAACAATGACTCCAGTCTCTGCACCAAGGCACATATTTATTGCATTTCAAAATGCTGTACGAGTAAATAATCAGACACAAAGTACATGTATAATATTTGATAAACTTGGTATTTCTGAAGTTTGTTTGACGATAAATGGACATCAAGAACTAGCTGAGCATATATATTTAAATGTTGAACAAAACAGCGTTGCCCATGCGTATCATCGCTTAATGACATATCATCGCTTAATGACATTTATGGGGCGTGATCAAGATATTGATACTGGTTTACAAATATCTCAGCGGGATTTTACAACACTATCCAATTTATTTTTTTTTCACTGGAACATTTGGATTGTTTAGACAGTCAGTCGTTGACATACTTTCGCGCTTGTGTGAATAGAGGAGATATTGCAAATTATAGAGCAATCACAGTTATACTCAGCGATAAAACGATATTACTAAAAGTTGCTGGTGGACGAATGAGAGTCGTTGATATTGAAGTAGAAAATATGTAACATGTAATTAAATCGCTCATAATATGTCATATCATCATGTTAGTGTCAGTCTGACTCCTAGTCAGATTAAAAGGCAACAGTTATCATAAAAAATAGTGTGGTAAAAATAGCACTAAAGCGAGAACAAATCGCAGGTGGTCCGATTTAGCTATTGTTATCAGAACGTCAGTAATAATCACTTCAGTGAAGCCAAGCGATCAAAGACTGGGGTATGACTTAATCTTTCTGCAGGCGTTATTAAAGACATCACTTAGATGGGTGGTATATTTCCACTTCTCGCAGCTCTACCAGCATTAATAGTTGCTGCAGCCCCAGCTGTTGAAAAAGCAGCTGCGTTAGGCGTCGTTGGACTAATGCTGGAATGGCATTATAGCAACCGGACAGGGAATAAAGTCCTCCCCCAAAAAGGAAAAAGGTCTAAGACTTCCAGGGACCCCACATTCATATTATGGAAAAGATCGAAGACTAGGGACAGTTCGATGATTCTCTGTCTAATTTTGATTTGCTGATCCTCCAGTATGTGTTCGAGAAGTACTTAATGTACTTGACGCTGTATCTAAATCAAGAGCTCCACCTCATAAAATCGTGCATGAATATACTACGATGTCGCATTTAAACAGAGATTAGTAAACATAATGGTAGATATTTATGGAGGATCTTCTCGAGGTAAAGCTCAGCAAGTTGACTTGTATCAGAGCCAATAATCTCAGTGTTGTTGCATGTGCATAATCTGTTATTATCAAGAATACAATCAAAATTACTGTCTAGAGTGGCCGCATCTTGTACTTAAGAAATGAAACTCTAAGTATGAATCTGTATTTGAGATCATAATTCGTTTTATATCACAATGCAAAACAAAAAAATATCAGAGTCTATGCACTTGTCAATCGTGGTATGATAACAGTTTGAGGTATCCACATAATGTGTAGGTTAATATTTTATTGCATTATATTTTTAAAAAGTATAAAGGATCATAATATATATTTTTCCTAGGCAGAATATAAATAAATGAATGTTAGTTTTCCAGGGATTTTGTTTAGCCATTATCACAGTCACTGGTCCACTAACATGATTGGAATTTCTTGAAGATGTCGTGAGGAGTTGTATCGAATACGGACACGGTGGATTGTGGGATACTAAATATGATTACAACGTTATCTCAATTGATATGATAGCGTGTTATCATGGACGTTTTCTTGGATACGGATATATTTTAAGAGATTTGGACATCCTACACACAAGATGACCAGAGTTGGGATAAACGGATCACATCCAGATGTTAACATAACCGGATTTGCCTGTATATAGTCGTTCGAGTTTTACTCAAATCTCCATCCGATTGTTTGTACGTGGTTTGGAAGACATTTTTCAGAAAAAATAGTACTATTGCAGTTCATGATTGATGCTGGAGGTTTAGTATCTTTAAGTGTAAGTGAAGCAATTATATCATACCGTGTGCAGAAACAAGTTTGGTTGCCGGAACCTGATGTATTTGATGCTAATCCTGAAGATGATATTGTCAAGCGCGAGGAAAAACTTGCAGAAAATAATTAGTAAATTTACACAAGGAGGAAACAAAATTAGGTACTATTGTGAGTTATAATGATGGCAAGTCATTACAGGCTACTAATTTAAGATCTTCTATGCTAGCGTACGTTTCGATAAATATAGTATCGATGGTAAACAGATTTCCTCGTTACGCAGTCTTAGTCGCTACAGATTCATTTTATATAAACAAGCAGCATACGGATTCGTTAAAACCGCTACTCGGTAATGGTGAAGAGGAAACGTGGAGAATAAAACATGAAGATATACTTAGTTATTATGAATTGGACGACGTTGAAATTGAGGAGACATACTGCAATAATAATAATAATAAAGTATCAAAGTCATCGGTACCACCTGCATATGATCCTGTTGCTAGACATAAGGCAGTTTATCTTAATGGATGTACAGGTTCGGGTAAAGCAACTCATGCGATTAACTTATTTATGAGTAATAGTTCAGATATGATTATTTTCACGCCGACTTATAAACTCGCCAGGGAAATAAAAGAACGAAGAGTAAAATCATGTACATATCATAGTTTCTTCAGATGGTGCGGAGATGCATGGACTCCATCACGAATGGGTGAAAAATACATTCCTAAAACAATTATATGGGACGATGCACGGTGTCGCAAGAGGTACTAAACTATTTCTTGATTGGCTGTTACTAAAGAATACTGCTGTGATAATGTGTGACGATCATGGTCACCCGCCACCCTTTACTGAATCGTCTCCACTTGAATGCAGAAAACATTTGCAGATTATTACGAGGAAATAACTGATAACTATAGGCTATTGATAAACCGTCGAAAGAGTTTAAAAAGTTATACGACTACAACCAGATAAAATACAGTGCAACATAATGCGTAAAGTAATTCCAGAAACATCTATGAATGATTTTTGGATTTTATGGAGACCTGAAGATTTGATAGTTGCGAGTAAAAAATTAGTTCGAGATGAACTGCAAAAGAAATTATTTACGTTACATCAGGAAAAATGTTCAAATCTACCGGTTTCTTTGTGTTATCGCCCAGCAGATATTAGACAACAAAATGTTGATGTTGAGATTCCTGGTGGTGGAATACAAAATTTTGTGCTAAATTATATTGTTTTAGTCGTTGCTGACGTTGTTGAGAGCGCGTTAAACATGGATAAATCGCAATGGACAATAGGATACGCTATAACAATTTACTCATCGGAGGGACTAACTGTCGCTGATACTAGTATTTGGATCGTCTATGATCGCATAGAGTGGTCAAATTTAGTTTATCTTACAGTATCTCGAGTCAGAAGAATATCTCAATTGAAGCGGGCTGTCATAGATCGCGTAATAACCGAATAAATCACCAACAAAGTCGATATCAATAAAAATATTAACAAGCTATAAGCAGTGTGACAAAAATAACCGCGATGTTGATATAGATGCTGAATTTATTATAACGTTTCAACAAAGACAAAATCATTGTGCAAGTTGTAAGGCAATAATGTTGTGGCAGTATTCGTGCAATAACCCACGACAATTTACTATTGATAGAATTAATAGTAGTTTTGGTCACGTGAAAATGTGATGCTGACCTGTTTTGAATGTAATCGACGTCGGTGAGCGTGTTTATAAGTGCTTGGTGGTAATTATGTATCCACAGGAATTATTTGTAATTGTATGCGTACAATTCCACGCTGAAGAGCAGTTGAATTTAATCTGTAGATTGCAGGTCTACCTGTGGATCTTACCACGCTGGAACGTTTCATGTGTTTGCACTCCAGATAGAAACAGTTGCTCTTTTTCTGCCTACTTCAAGTTCGCCAGGTTCATAAACACACACACACACACACAAACACACACACACACACACATATATATATATATATATATATATATATATATATATATATATATATATATATATATATATATATATATATATATATATATCTTACGGTAACATTACCTAGTACTGGTTGAGAAAAAGATTCATGTTTTATAGGTATATATTTTTCATAAAGGTTGCACGAGCAATTTTCTTATTCAATGTAGCTATCACACTTAGTAACCTTGCAACCCATTCTCGGGATCTATCCTTTGTCTTATTTCCTTTGCATACTGATACCAGAATAACCGCTCAGCAAGTGTTCGATTAAATCGTTCAACGATTGCCTGAGCACGATGAATTTCTGTGTGTTCTTGTCTGTTTTGTACCTTGTGTTTGTTCATCAACGGCGAAACTGCACCTAGAAATTTTTTGTCAGGATCAGCCAGTAGCAACTGTGGCCCTCGTAAGGGTCCTCACTGATAAATTCGTTTAAACGCAGATGCAACTTCAGTTGCCATCTTTATATCTACTCGCAACGTCAACGAGAGTTTACGCGTATTAGTATGTATATTGACGTCTGCCAATTTTAATAGTTGCGTGTGGTAAGAACAATATATCCGCTTAATGAACTTCATTGGGTGTGCTGACATCGAAATGTGCGTGTTAAATTTATTTAGGTGAACTTAAAAAGATTTGCCATATTGTCTTTCGTGCTAACCACGCTGAAGCAACATGCCGTGAAACTTTTGCTGAAGCAGCAAGTTTGCTAATCGCTGCTTTGCCTTTCCAACACCCTCTCGAGGAATAATAAACAGATTCCATTATAATAATCTGTTGATTAATTACCAGCCCCTATTTTGCCTTTCATAGCAGATTTTACCTGGAAGCTAGCGAGTTTCTCTCTGAGAGATTTATTAGGTATGGAATTTAACACATGAATCAATTTCACTTCTGCGAGATGCCGTTGTTGCAAATCTTTACTTTATACTCGACATCATGAATGTGACACGCTTGAGCAATCATATTTACTGGAATCTCTCCAGGTTTTGGTTGATCTTGGTTATCGAGTCAGATTTCGAGACGAGTTTCAGGACCACAATAATTATATCCAGGAAGGTGATTATCGCCGGGGTATTTAGCCATTGGAGCTCCGGGCAATTTCCCTAACGAAGCAGGTATATCACCACCACGCGCTATTTGCGACACGGAAATATGTATTTGCTTGTACCACATTTCACATACTTGCCTGTAGGTGCGCGTCTCTTATTTTTTGTTGTTATCGTTGTCACTCCAACGGTTGGGGTTGTTGCCCTACATAGAACACAATATAAACTTATATCATTATTATATGGATATAATTGTCTTTTCAGCGACACAAAAACAAGAGCCAATTAGGCACCATCCAGCGTTACCAAATTTTATCAGAATAATTACAATAGGCCCATCTAGTCTGGTAAGACACAATTATTACTTAATTTGATAATGCGATTGCTCAAGGGGAAAACATTATATTTAGTAGCGCCATCTGTAGATGATCAACAATGTTACGAAGTACTTAAAGATTTTAATCAAAATGCGAAATTACTGGACGAAGACAAAAATGATATCATTAATTTAATTACCGATATCGATGAAACTCCATCCGTAGATGACTTAGATGGATTCATTAATAACCTTGTAGTATACTACGATGTGATGTTAGACAAACAATCCAATCCAGCTAGAATATTTTCTCGATGTAGGCTTAAAAATACTGACTTGATTTATGTTTTTTTTTCAGAGATACCCAATGATACCTAAAGTAATCAGAGACAACTGCAATATTTTAGTTGTGTTTAATGGAGTATATAATTATACTTAACAAAATATGTATTATATTAGGTGTTCAGGGGTTAAATTTAAAAATTTCTTTTCGACAGCACAAGCTGTTCCGTTCGGATTTATAACGATAAACTTACATGATCCAAGAACAAAGTATCGTGTAAGGTTAGATATCTTTTGCCCTTGATTTTTATTTTATAGCAGCAGAGAGGGTGGATAACCAACGCTGAGTGATCAGCGCGTAAAATAAACAAAAATGTCGAAAAATAATCTGACTAATTAGAGAATATCATCGACGGTATTTTTCAGCATTGTAGGAATCTTTAATATTAAAATATAAGGTCTCAGGCAAAGTGGTCTGTTCTTTGCTGCTTAATGGTTTCATCTTGTGTGTGTGACAGTTTTGTTGACATAAAAGCGTTATTCATTGTTAAGCTTGAAGCTCCCCATTATTGTGTCATCTCTAGTAAGTAGAGATTTGTCAGACATTGATAAACAGAGATCAGTGTCACCACAGTTGTAAACTTTGTCTTCTGCATATCTCATGTATGAGGTTTCTCTGCATTAGTTGGGATGAATTCACACAACCATCTGATTGGCCCACTGGATCAACAGTAAACTTTGATTTGTCCATAACTTTTCTGGTGTCACCAAAGCCATTAATAATTTTTGCAATTTCTCCGCCTATATCCTTTATAGGGGGTATTTGTTGAGGTCAATCATGAAACTAAATACTTACAAGTGTGCAAACTTTGCCAAGCAATGAATTATTAAAAAATAAAAACGAAACTAGAGACCAATGAAAAAAATGATATTACTTTTGCCAGTTGATCGAAAGAGTACGTTCTATATACAAATCAGAGCAAGATCTTTTTCTTAAAGCTATTTGAGAGACAGAATTATTTTCTTTAAATATTGTCCAGCCTGCTTCCCTCTCCATTAAATAGTCAGTCCCTTAGCATTGTCAGATTTGTTCTACACAAACACATATGCACACATTCATATAGTCATAACCGTACCGATATGGTATAAAACTACACCATTGGATGGTGGAATAGTTGAAACTAACTGTATTCTTAACTGCTCAGTGGAGTTTGTGTCAGTGATGCCGCTATCACTAGAATTCATCTTCGGGCTGACTAGAGATTAGATAGTACATTTGTTCAAACTTGCACTAAGATTTTTTTGAAGTTTTTCTCAGTATAGAACATTATTTTTTGCATCTGTTTTGCTGTAAGATAGTTTTAAACATGCACTGATAATACTACAGTGTAGTTAGAATATTTTGATGTGTTGGTTACATCGGGATTGAGTTCTGCATTAATGCATTGTCCTGGTTTTGATTATGAATAAAAAAATATTGTCTATGCAAGCTTGCCTAATCTCGACATGGGGTTTGCAGTATGTGCAAAGGATAAAAAATTCACTCCCATGCTGCTCTGCTGCATAAGGTAAAACAATGACTTTTCAAATTTAATTTTCCTGATCTTTGCTCACTTAGCCTGTTTCCCTAAAACGCATCCGCATTTCAACATTTTGCCATCAAAACCGGATCATACTTCTACACTGTTCCAACTGTCATAAACATTGCCTTTGAGGAATATTGCTGCTGATTATGAACTGCCAAGTAATCTGATAAAGTTGGTTTTATTATTATCATGAAATACAAGAAAGGGTACTAAAATTTTATGGCTTCACAAAACGTCTATTAACGTAAGAAAAATAGGATTTTTCTATGTACATTGGCGTAATGAATCCTTCCACAAAATGTCAGAATACAGCATCACATTAGATATTGTTGGTCGGTTGAATGACCTGTACAAAAATTGATTCATTTTCCACATGTGTATGTTTTAATCATCGTGGTGACAATTATCTATGGAAAACTGCTCTTCTAATGTTGATAGTTACCCAAGATTATCAAGCAAGACTCTCTCTCTCTCTCTCTCTCTCTCTCTCTCTCTCTCTCTCTCTCTCTCTCTCTCTCTCTCTCTCTCTCTCTCTCTCTCTCTCTCTCTCTCTCTCTCTCTCTCTCTCTCTCTCTCTCTCTCTCTCTCTCCACTGCTCCGCCTAGGGGTTAGAGCATTCGCCTCCGATGAGAGAGGGCACGGATTTTATCTCCAACCGAGTCACATGTCACATCAAGGACATACAAATAGTACTAACAGCTACCTCGCTTGGCGCTCAACATTAAAAGTCTGGTGTTAGGACTGATCGGCCTTGAATCAGGATAATGTGATTGGATGGGAGATCATGCTACATGTCTGTGTCATGATGCCCCAGTGCTAGACATCACTATAAATTGCCACACGGCAGACACCTTAGCGATATGACTGAAAATGTTTAAAATCTACGTTAAAGATCCAAATCACACAATCGCAAATTGTCGCCAATATATTCTGTTCAGAATAATATTACTTTTGGTCACAATATAATTACCCTGTGTTTTCGTGACTCTAAATATATCGGCCTATTCTGCACATAGCTTTAAAAAGCTGTAATGTTTATAAACATTGCTTTTAAAATGAGTCTCTCTCTCTCTCTCTCTCTCTCTCTCTCTCTCTCTCTCTCTCTCTCTCTCTCTCTGTCTCTGTCTCTCTGTTATCATTTAAGCGAAGGAAATTGGTAAGGCCTATAGCTAGTTTCACTAAATTCAACGTAACATAAATGACATGAGATATTAAACAAACTAAACCGATCTTGTAAAACAGCATTAAAAGTTCAATATTTTATTAAAAAGATAAGTTATTATGTTTAAGAGAAACAACAACGAATAGGATGTAATGAGTTTACAACGTCTCGTTTATGGAAGAAATTACTAGATTTTAGAAACAGACTATACGTCAGTGAATTTCATTAGAATCCGTTCGAGCGGCAATTTGACAAGTTTGATAGCAGACGATAAATTGGGTGTCGTACAACAAAATTTAAATTTGGGATCACAAGTTGTGTAAGTGTATATAAACACAAACAGAACTCCCTCGACAACTCGCGCCCTGATAATTTGCGAATTCGGGGTTGGGCGTTGATCCCTTTTATTAAAACAAAAACAAAAAAATACCCTAAAATTGATCCATATTTGTATAACTTTAAGAAAATCGCGATCAAAATAGGTAACTGAAGCTTTGATATATCACTCATTATATCAGCGAAAACGGTAGATGTGACCTGGAAATTTTAATAAACATTATGAAATTATTATCAACTTTTAAAAAGAAGTCACATAATGTAAAATTTTTCTTCTAAACGACATTCTTAGTACACCATAATAAACGATCAATGAAAATGTTATTTACGCCTAAATATTTTTTAATCAAGTGAAATTTGTGTTTTAGTTTTGTCTTAAGTTTCTTTTAAGTTTAAAATTCATAAGTGCAGTGTGTTATCTTGCATTTAAACGTACAATGTGTCAATCTACCATAACAGCTATGTCCTCGAACGTTCCTCTGAGAACTTAATTAAGTGCCGTCCGATATCTGACTGGTGGAAGTAGTTGTCGTATTGTTTCACTAAATATCATTACATTATAGCTTGCAAGTTTATGAAATGTGCAGACGAATTAACATTAATTTTAACTGTTTATCAACTTTCACATACCTCAGTATGTATGTATGTATGTATGTATGTATGTATGTATGTATGTATGTATGTATGTATGTATGTATGTATGTATGTATGTATGTCTCTCTCTCTCTCTCTCTCTCTCTCTCTCTCTCTATATATATATATATATATATATATATATATATATATATATATATATATATATATATATATATATATAATTTGTATTACAATAAACATTCATGTTTGAGCATCGCAAACAAAGTTTGAGAGGGGTTGAATATAACTGTTCGTTTTAACTTTATGTTCGTGGTCTTCATTACCTATTAAATGTTGTTCCGTACGAAAAATGATTAATTCAAGGTAAATGGAAAATATCCTGACATTATTGCTTCTCAGAGTAAGGTAGCGCTGTAATGTATTTGCAGCAATATAAAAAAATACTTAATTTCAAACAGTTTCCCCTGAAGAACCCCGTGTCGATAACACTGTCCAAGAATTGGGAGCTAAGACATTGAGGTTTGACGCCCCATATATAATACGGTCTGGAACAGAAATGAAGCCTAACAAGCTTTTCGGTAAACGAGGAATGGACTAAGTAACATCGATGGTTATAGATAGAGAACTTAACTGAAATTTGAGTGTAAATATTTACAAGACCAGGAGTGGCGTTTATGTCGAACGGCACAGACTGTTGACGACTTACAAGTACATAACAAGCAGGATGGTTGTTTGAGGTACAGAGAAAAAAATATTCATGGTTATCCAAGATGCGTATGACCAACATTATTAGCGCATTAGGTTAAATAATAAATATGTTTTGGACATCACTAGCGTATGTATTATCGTTATGTGATATACTGTTATATGTCAAATCTATATCGTTGAAAAAATTATTTAGATTTCTCTGCCTTTCTATATATGTTGCCTTCAAAATAAAACAACTTTATTTTATTTTGTTAATACAATGGTAATGTTGTATTTTTAAAGTTGTCTATACAGTCATTTGTACATTTTTCTCCAACTTACATACGCATGCATTGATAGGGACCCGCTTTGTGGATTGCTACTTATATGTCTCACGTCATGAAATGAAGTCTTAGAATCAACACGCTTGTGTCTGTTCCAATATATATATATATATATATATATATATATATATATATATATATATATATATATATATATATATATATATATATATATATATATATAAACTTTGGATAGTTCATAACAAGAAACACACCAGATCTGATCACTAGCTTGAGAGGTGTACACTCTTTTGGACTGTTCATTTGGCCATTTGGTTATTGTTAGCACCAATATTACTAGCGTTAGCACCAATATTACTAGCATTTTGGATAATATCTTAAATTTTATGAGTGAATGCCTCCCTTAAAAATATGTAACAATGCGAGTAAATCCCAAATGTTAACAATTCTTAAAAATGCATGATTAAAAGAATCTTGATTATAACTACATATAGCATTGTAAAAGTCAGATAAATGTTATAAATAACCTAGAATATAAAATTAGGAAAAAATTATATTTATTTGATCAAAATTCCGCCGTCGGAAGAAGCAGGCTATGTCCATTAATGAACTTAAAATCCCACCTCAGCATTATTGAACAGATAGGATATTTGGCATAGTAGTCAGTGAATGACTGAATCGAGAATGTGAAACTTAATCAAAGCTTACGGTAGTGAAAAATATTATTTGCTACTAAAGTATAGAAACGACATTACATGTGAGTTGTTCAAAATGGACATAATAATCCTACGGAACAGTTTCTAAGCTTGTTATAGAAGGTACGTCTCGGCACAGAACAATATACACTTGTAGAGAACAAATTAAGCTCAGAAATAATCAGCTGATTATTCCTTATACAATTATAGGCAATATAGTTTAATTATTTTGATTTCAATACGACTCTAATAAAGTGTAGCTGTCAAAAAGATAGGTAAATAACTAACTAAGGCTATTTCCTCCTGCCTCGCCTTTTTGTTCTACTATCCCCCCCCCTTATTTTCACAACAAGTGGATACGCCATCCAACCCAGATAAACTCCAGGCAGAAGCTCGGAAGTTGCAGCTGGAGAAGAAAGTATATAAGTTATATGGCAATGGTTAATTAGCATTGGGTTCCAGTTACAGTGAGTTTCTTTTTAAAATATCATTTCGTTTTCATGTTACGTATATTTATTTATGTACTGTTTTGTATTTGTTTTTTGTATTTAAATTAGTAACTGAAACAAAACACTTGGTACCGTGAATAGTCACTGAAACCTGTTCATAGAAAATTCATTGAATTTTAGTTGTCCTGATATGAAAGAATCCTGTTATATAGTTTCTAGTCAAGGTCACAGACTGTAAGACGAAAAACGGTTTCTGTTCAACAAAATTAGTTACACCTCGCAGACCTTGACCATACTTGCTGGCTTATATTCGGCTTCAAGAAGAAGTCCATTAACTTTGGGTAATAGGTCAGTGGTCAAAGTTACTGTCGCTGAAAAAAGAAAGCGTTTGAAGATGGCGTAGTGGATCACATTGTTCTTGTTGGTGTTGATTGTCAGTCTGCTAGACAGAAGCATTGTGACGTTAACATCTTGAAGAAAACATAAAGGCGTACTACAAGAAAAAATATTAGACTTTTGAAATTTTAGTTGTTTTTTTGAAGGATTTTACATGTGTCACCTTTATAATTTTGTTTTATGAGCATTATGCAGAAATTTAAGCTTTCTTGCGTTTTTGTTGTTACTTTATCTTTATGTATTTCACATTAACGTTTGTTTTGCATTGTTTACCTTCCTACGGTTTTTCTAAAATATATATATATTTTTTTAATATCTAATTTTAGTTGGCACCATATAGCCACTATTGGTTAGATGTGACCATGAAGCGCTACTTGAAACAAACATTATCACTTGTTGCATAAGAATGATTTACTGATTTTGTAGTCACTCAAGGTCACTGTGACTCAAAAGAAAAAGACAGCTTTCGCAGAGTATATTTAGTTCTAGGCTACGTATCTTGCTTACGATCTTTTAAGGAATTGCAAATAGGGTAGACATGAAAGAGGCCTATTTGTTTTGGGGTCATCAATGGACTTGCAAATAGGGTAGGCATGGAAGAAGCCCATTTATTTTGGGCTCATTGGTCGACTTGCAAATAGGGTTGACATGGAAGAGGCCCATTAATTTTTGGGTTATCAGAGGACTTGCAAAATGCGAAGGCATTGAAGTGGCCCATTGCTTTTGGTGTCATCGGAAGAATTGCAAATAGGATACGCATGGAATAATCCCACTGATTTTTGGGGTCATTGGAGGAATTGCTAATAGTGTTGGCATGGAAGAGGCCCATTGATTTTAGGTTCATCGGAGTTCTTGCAAATAGGGTAGGCATGAAAGTGGCCAATTGATTTTTGAGTCATCGGATGTCTTGCCAATAGGGTAGGCATGGACGAGGCCCATTTATTTTGAGGTCATTGGAAGAATTGCAAATTGGGTTGGCATGGAAGAGGCCCATTGATTTTGGGGTCATTGGAGGAATTGCAAATAGGGTAGGCATGGAAAAATCCCACTGATTTTAGGGTAAGAAAAGTCAAAGCTCAACGTCACTGTGGCTCTTGACGATAAGAAAAGAAAATATATTCTGGTATTAAAAGATGCGAGATTACGGTCATAGCAATTCCATAAAGAAAAAAACAAATGGCGGTATCAGCATAATATCGTCATCTCTAGACCACATACCTTAACCAAACGTCCAGGTCATTGTGTTTCGTAGGTCAGTCATCTCCATAGTCCACAAAGACAAACTAGTGCTAACCTCGAGGAAAATGAAATATGGGAGGGGCATATCATGTGCTGTTATGCAGCGTACACACGCATACACGCTGAAATAAGGTTTCGTCAAACCATTTCCACATATTTAAGGAACCTACCAGGATACAGAGGTATTATATCCAGATGATAATTGTACTAAATGTAATAGTATAGATCGTTATCTACGTCGATATTATGATTAAAGATGAATGAAAAAAGACTGGATGACAACAATAGATAAAATAAGATTCAAGTATTAGCGATGAAATATTGATAACAAAGATATGGCGGAAAACAGAAATGAATATCTTATGTTCTTGAATCACCTCAAAAGTATAATCAGTTTTGTTTCATTGCTATGGATCAGTTGGTTGAGTCGCACAAGATTGGAGTTCCAAGTTAAAACGTAGTTCATACGTTTCAAAACCCTTGACAGTAAAATGTAGACAGCAGCCCTGAATTTGAAGGTTAGAGATTTGATTGAAGGAATGACAGACTTATTCAAAATAAATGATTGGATTATGAATTTAAGATCCTGAATGGATTACGAAGACCATCAGAAGGAAGAGAAATTATACAATATAGTTCGTCATTGTGACAGTGTCAGTGAGTCAATTGTCGTATTCTGTTCACTATGGTGAACCAGTGCTGAGCTATGGGCTTTTTCCGGCTTTCTTGCTCAATTAGGAGAAACTTGAAGAACGCAATGAGAATGATTACATGTTTTCGTGCCGCCAAGTGGTTACCATGCCATTCAATTCGCTTCATTAATTCATTATTTTCATAAAGTTAATGACTTGGACCATCAGCTTTCCATGAAAATAATTACTTTACTTTCAGCTTCGTGTCTTTAGTTTGATCTAAAGAAATTTAGAATAATTTTCTGTGATATATGTATTACCCTAAATTATATCATTATGTCAATTATTGTACTCCATATAAATGATACCACTATTACTCCTCCCTACCCCCCTCCGTACTCCCCCAGCATCATACCTTTAATTTATTGGTTAAAAGCAGTATTGATACATTGAAACACTAGATAGGTCTGCAGATGAAAACCCATATAAATGTCATCTACACTGTAATTACAATTGCTATTAGAACGCTTAGATGTACATGGGTTTATTACGTGACTTACGCTCGACGAGGAACTGTCTTGAAAAAAGTGCAATTAACATGCAAAATTTTATTTTTGTCACTGACACGTTTGCATCCGAAAACATACCGAGAAATTACATGTGTAAACCAGGGACGTCGAAACGATTTTATTTAACGATATATCGATCTCGGAAAAGAATGGGGTAGCTAACAACTAATAAATTCATAATTTACGATGTTTAGATGTCCATGACAGCACAGTGCCTCCGTTACAGTGACCTTGCTAGTGCACCAAATAATGTGCATTTTTACGGTGTGCGAAAGGGGTCGAACTCAAGATACCAAAGTTCGATCATGGATATAAGGAAGATGAGATTTCCTTGTCTAACCAGCGATAATCATTATCCGGGGACGGTGAAGAACACCAACAAAAGCCCCATACTAATTTAGCCAGTGGAGATCAGGATATTAGCAGTTCATATTAGGTATGCAGAACAAACAAAATCAATCAACACTGACAGAACGTTTAGACTAGAATTACCTTCTAGTCTTCATATATTCTCTATATTAGTTAATGTCATGGGAAGTATTTGAAAGGTCCCAATACAAGTTGGTAATTTGATGGCAAAGGTTTGGACAATCGGCCTCATGAAGTCTGGCTTGTATGCAGCGTTACATTTTCCAGGGAGTTCCTCCTCTACTTGACACGAAAAAAATGCGTCTGTTATTGGTCGTCAAGAACTTAAGATATAATTATAAAACAACAAGAAGGAAAATTCAAACCGTCTAACGAACATGAAAACTTCAATCTCGTCTGTATAGCCGACGATCTTAGGACATATTCGAGTGCACGACATTTTACTAAAATGTTTTACGCTATATAAGCAGTCTTGCCGGCAAATCTATCTAGCTTTGTATGACGAAGTAAGAGAACATTTGATGCTGGAGAGCGAAGGTATCAGAGGATCCTAAAATCCAGTTTCTTTAAATATTGTTTTTGTCATGTAGAAAGGGACCATTCTCTTAAAAATAAATTCTAGGACAATAATTTTCAGACAGCAAAGTTTGATTATCTTATATACCCTAAAACTTATGTATAAGAATAAGTGATATGAAAACACGTGCCCACTTAAACTATATTATGTATCCAAATATGTTAAATACTTTTCAATATGAAATTAAAATCTAGTTTTGAAACAAGAAGTTCAAAGAAAATAACATCAAACTTCTTTCTTAATCTAGCAGGAGCCATGCTTTATCAATATAAAACCGATTACATGGCTCAGAGATTCAGATTTTAGTATGTACAAGTTGTGTGACAACTGCCATACACATTTTAGAGTAATTTCTTATACGCGAGCAACAAATTCGGATCACTTTTCCAATAGTATTTAGTATGACTTTCACTTATCGTCGTTACAATAGAGCAAAACCTTTCTAAATTTGCGAGACTGCTGTGCAGGATAAAAGTAAGCTAGACATAAAAATGTTATTGGATTATAGATAATATTATATGCTAACATAACTTTGAAGATCTGCATTGCTCATGAAATTATTTGGCATCATTAGCAATCAAATAAAAGGTTTCACAGCATTGACTCCATATGAAATCTGTTTCCGTCAAATTTCTATGAATAATTATATACAATCTACGCTACTAGGGTATTAATTACCAAATCAACATGAAACTGTCCTTAGAAGCTGCATTTTAGGTAAGATTTCGAAGAAACGGGAGATGTTAACATCTTTATCTTTTAGATGATGATCCATGACGTAATCTAGCGAGCGTATGGGTAGAATCGTCTGTCTGTGAATTTTCCTCCTACATATGCCCATGCAGAGGTATAAATGCGTTTGTTCCGATTCAGATGAGTTTCGGCCAGGTCAGGTTTCATTCTTTCTGTGCGTTAAGAACAAGATTCACATACTGTTTGATGACAATATCAGTCTTGAGATTATGACGAATACCGGCTCCAAAGAGGAAGAACGATTGAGACTTAGTTTAAAGTTGTATCATATCAAATACAGCTTCGTTTATGTTGTCGATCATAAAGGCTCGAATATTAGAGACTGTAATTTTCGGAGTTTTGCGCATTTCGGAATGTTACGAAAACCATATTTGATACCGGATCATTCTATAAAGTAAAACTCACAAAGCTCATGTACGCACTCTGAATCACTTTTTGCAGCTTAAACTTTAGAGAATTTTATGACACATAACTTTAAATAGCATCTCTTCACTTTATCTCTTAACTTGTCCATCAAAATTCCATTGAAGGCTATTAAATAAATCCTTGAGGAAAGCTCAACGGCAAATTCAAGGATTACGTATTTCGATATTTGTAGACACAGCCTAGTAAGTCAAGTGATCCTGTTTAAACCGGCTTTTGTCGCGCGCTGTGATGTAAGAGGAAATGCACCAGTGCTTGGAAAGGATATGCACCATAAACATTAGACTCGACAATGTTATTATTACAAACAAAGCATTGGAAAACACCGGCAGGATAAAAGACACACAAGTCCAAACATTTGGATCAGTTATGTAACTTCGAATATATATTCTGTATAGCATGAGATCAACGAAAATGAGTTTTTGTTCACGCGATTGTACCTAGATTCTCCCTGCACTGGTACTAGTTCAATCCAATATCAATTTTATTGACCCAGTCCAATGAAGAACTGCCATTGTAAAAGTCCATATAAATTGACAATTTTCGTATGGATTTTTTTTAAAAGCAAATTAGTGTGTAGATCATTTAACACTAATTTTCTTTATGCAAAGTCTATTCAACCCTGATTATCAAATGCTTTGCACTTTAAATGTCATCAAGAAATTTCCAGACGAAAATTATCGACAGCATTGGTCTTTTACAATGGTGGCCAATTATAAACTTGGGTCAGGAAAAGAGCACGTTGATTGGAATCGTCACAATATATGGTAGTACGAATTTGTTTATCAATATGAGTAGCATTCATCGTGACATCATAGAGCGCTATTTTTAATCCAGTCTGTATTGGATCACATCTTTAGGCTTTAGGTCCATTTTGTCCAAAAATATATACGTTCTACGTACTTGAACATTGCTTCTGCCATATGTACTTCTCTTGCCGTCTAAATAATGAGCTTCGAAAAAAGTATGGATGTATAAGAATCCAAATGAAGTGAATACTTGCCACTTAAAGGAAATTTGAATCAATTTATACAAAAGAAGACCATTACTGAAGTAGTCGGTTTTGAATGCCTGTATTTCTCATGTGGCTTTTATTATCAACGATGGGCTGTTGATGTCTTGTCTTCCATTGTTACTGATAGTTGCAAGTTTTCAGGCCTGTAGTCAGAAACTAAGTTAAATATCATTACATGGTAAAAGTTTCTCATTGCAGAATCTTCCGCCAAAGTTACCATTAAAAAATGAACAAGCTTCTTTCGTTTTGAATAATTTCACTTTGCACCATGTGTCACGCAGTATATATTCTGCTAGTTCCAGTAAAAATGAATTCCTGATATCGTAACATGTCAAGCCCGTGCAGCTGTTGGTAGTTTTGTGTATATAAGTCTCACTTTTGCAACTAGACTTAGGGCTATTAGGGTTGCACAGCTCGAAATATTTCTTTCGAAGGTGTGTCACGAACTTCAGAATGAAGTTTTCCAAGATAGAAACATATTTATGCACAGTTCGTCTATTCTCTAAGTGGTACTGGTTTTCTAAGGCTAATTTGGAAACAAGCATGAAGCATTGCTAATTCTCCAAAACTTTATAAATTTATGTTGTTAACTCCCTTTTCACCCAGCATCCTTTAAATGACACGTGCGTTTCGATGTATTCGTATATAGTACTGATCTATTCGCTCTCTTTCTTTGAGTTCGGGACTTTAAAATCTTCAGAATTTCTTTTCCCAATGTCAAATTTGGGAATTAAACGATTTGTAAACAGATAACACTTTTTGAATAACAAATATAATATAATATGAAGTCATACGTCTTGCTTTGGTCACCATTTTGCAATAAATTATTGAGCATTGCAAATTACCCTGTTCAATCTGAAATAAGCTATAGCGGAATAGTATTTTTTTCTTGAAAATTTTAGCTTGTTTAAATATAGTAGTCGATCATTGCTTTTTCGTTTATTTGAACAGGGCATTATGTATGCATCTTAGGAAAGGGTGAAGTTGCATGCGCAAACCAACATTCTTGCACATTTTTGTTCTGAATATGAGTCAGCGGAAAAAATGTGATATATCATTGGAAAACGATGGGGCACTCAGGTCGAGACGTGTTCATACGCCATTTAGAACCATGTTTTTCCCTTGATAACAACATAACGCATATGTGGTTTGGATGGATCTAAATTCCTTTCTTAGGTTTCCAGATTATTTTACGCATGCGGGATGAATAAAATTTAAAACACTTTGGTATTTAGTAATGTCCATTCAGTCAATTAGTAAAATCCAACTATGCAAGCTTGGACGTCAATGAAACATCCTTGCTACCTGTTTTGTGGTGATGGTGGTTGGTGGTAGATATTGTGAGCGAGCTTCACCTTGTAACCTCGACGGATTTCGCAATTATGTTTCAATATGAAAAGTTAAATACTAATATCTCATAATGTACAAAATTATCAGAAAGTACTTAAGTGTCCAAACATGGATTCCTAAAATCTCAGGATTTTGATACAGGTTGTATAGGCGTATTTCTGTAATCTATTGGTTTTTCGTCATAGTTTCTACGATATGAAACATACTAAAGTCGAATGATGTAAGATTTTGAAAAGTGTAAGGTCAACCTATACATCAAATGTACATCGATATATAATTTATTTTTTCCCGTAGAAATAAAGAGCAAAAATGGTAATCAAGAGGATTTTTCCGCCAAGTTTCAAGTTATGAATTGTGTTGTAGATGTTCACCGTACAAAAAATCCTACTATAGCATCCGCCGCCAATAAAATGCACTTAAGGTTGCTGCTCTCTCTTCTTTCAAAACGCCACTGCCAGTTGATTTTTTGTTGTTGTTTTGATCTTTACTCTATTTGTTGGATGGGTTTACATGACTTTTTAATAAATGCTGATTTGGTAATTTATGTATGATTGTAAAATTCTTGTAAATATTAGGAACCAGGCATATAATTTGAATGGGTAGTGTGGTGAGAGGTTGCAAAAATTGGTTTGGAAAAAACAGCTTGGAATACTCTTATTCTGAAGAGGAACAAGTTATATTCTTCAAATTAGCTGAAGTAAACTTATCGTGAGATATAGTGTACAATATCCTAATTTGAATGAAACTCATTTTTCTATTTCAATAGCACCCCACATCCACCAAGCCGATGGAGATTGAAAGGTAGCTCTACTGGCTAATAGTACATTCACTGACATAACATGAAACATGTAGGTCTTATAAACGTTACCAATTCATTTTAGTAAAGGACATCGTATTTTATATAGTCTACGTTTACTACTGTATAATACCCTACGCTGACTAACGTATAATAATCTACAATGAATACTGTATTATACCCTACTTTGACTACTGTATAATACCCTAAGTTGACAGCCGTATAATTCCCTACGGTGACTGCTGTATGATACTTTACATTGACTACTGTATAATACCCTACGTTGACTACGGTATAATACTCTACGCAAACTACTGTATAATACCCTACCTTGACTAATGTATAATACCCTAAATTGACTACCGTATAATTCCTTACATTGACTGTTGTATAATACCGTACATTGACTACTGTATAATACCTTACCTTTACTACGGTATAATACCCTACGTTGACTACTGTATAATACCTTCCGAAGTCCCAGGCTCTGACTCCATCCTAGCGGAAGTCTACTCATCTGGTGGTCCCCGACGTACGCATAAGCTTGTTCACCTCTTCGAGTCTATGTGGATCAAGGAGAGAATTCCGCAGGAGTTCAAAGTCGACTCTATTGTCCAGTTCTACAAGAGAAAGGGGAACCGATAAGCACGCGACAACCACCGTGCCATCTTCCTATTATTAATTGCAGGGAAGATACTGGCCATAATTCTGCTACATCGACTGACCGTCCACCTGGAACAAGCTTACTACCGGAGAGTCAGTGCGGTCTTAGGCAGGATCGAGGCACAGCGGACATGATTGTTGCAGCCAGGCAACTCCAGGAGAAATGCCAATTGAAGAACGTCAGCTTTTACACTACTTTTGAGAGTCTCAATAAAGTTTTTGACACTGAGAGTCGTGAAGGTCTGTGGAGGATCATGGCAAAGTTAGGAATGCCATGAAAAGTTAATCACCATGGCCAGACTATTCCATGATGGTATGCTCAATAGAGTACAGGATGAAGGAGAGTTCTCCATGCCCTTCCCAGTGACAAACGGTGTCAAACAAGGCTGCGTTCTAGTTCCGTCTCTGTTCAGCATGATGTTCACAGCGATGTTGACCGATGCTTTCCGTTAGGGTGACATTGGCGTCGATATCCGGTTTAGGATTGATGGGAACATCTTTAACCTGGGAAGGTCCAAAAATGCACCATCTGAGACCTCCCCTTTCCTGACGACTTCGCCTTGAACGCTTGTACTCAGTTTGACATACAATAAAGTATGGATTGGTTTTCCAAAGCCTGCACAGACTATGGCCTCACAATAATTATGACAAAGACAAAAATCATGCACCAGCCTGTACCTTCAATTCCCTACACTGAACCCAGCATTACTGTTGATTTCCAGAAGCTTGCTGTTGCTGAAAAGTTCATCTACCTTGGCAGCACCCTGTCACGCACAGTCACATTCGATAAAGAGGTCATCCTTAGGTTGCTCGTGCAGACTTCACAATACTATGTGGAACAAAAGAAGAATAAAACTGAAAACTAAGATCAAGGTGTACCGTGCAGTAGGACTGTGCTCCCTCTTGTACGCCTGTGAGACATGGACGGAGTATAGTCGCCATGAAAGACGGTTAAACTCCTTCCACATTCGCTGCCTCAAAAAACTGCTCTGCATCAAATGGCAGAACAAGACATTTGACACAGAAATCCTAAAGAGAGCAGAAATAACAAGCGTCCATGGCATGCTCTGAATGTCACAATTACACTCGGCTGGCCTTGTCTGCCGTATGCCTAATGAGCGCATCCAAAAGATTATATTTTATGGAGAACTAACTGAAATCAAGCGTTACAGAAGAAGCCATAAGAAACGGTACAATTACACGCACAAACCCTCAACGAATTCATGTGGCATTGACCGAGACAGCTGGTGGCAGGTTGCCGAAGACAGCGCTGCCTGGCGTCACCAGATCAACTCAGGTCCAACTGCTTTTGAAGAGCGCCAGATCAGCGAGGCTAAACATAAACATCAGCTGAGGAAGAGCAGAGCCAGCGCAAACACTCCAGGCCCTGGCAAAGTCCCCGCCCTATTTACCCTAGACTCTTCAGAGCGTGCAAGCCGTCTGCGCACTCACACAGCAGCCTAGACGTGAAGTTATGGTCGTATTCGAGAACGAAGGACGAACAACAATACCCTACGTTGATCACTGTACAATACCCTACGTTGACTACTGTATAATATCCCACGTTGACTACTGTATAATACCCTACGTTGACTGCTGTATAATACACTATCTTGACTATTAATATCATACCTTGACTACTGTATAATCCACTTCGTTGAGTGCTGTATAATATAATATAACAATGCAAATTTATGCACTTGATCAATATCAACAATATTAGCCGATGTTCTGCTTCTAATAAACTATCACAATAACTTTCAAAGAATGTTGTATACTTAGTCAAAGAGCTTAAAAAGAGAAGACAAAAATTTGACTCGCAGCTTAGCTGCAAACGTTTGCTGGCTTTTAATCGAAAGGTGCAAATCAACGTGTTTAGATATCTAGTTGGTTGGTTATAATTTTCGGCGGGCCAGCACAATGAGGCTCTGTATCGCCATACAAAGGTTATGTATTTTATTATTTAAAATTGGTAACAGGGTTTTATCGACCAGCGATATGAAACCAAATAGTTAATAGTAAAACGAAAAAATGGTAAAGGTGATAAATAAAGTTTCTCGACCTAGGTGTGTGTGTGTCTAAATAATGTATGACAACGTAAACAGTTGAATGATAATTAAAATTTAGCGAACGTACATATATAGCACATAAAAATGTTCAAGGTGATAATATAAAAGTGTAGCTTATGATAAATGTGTATAGTAGTCTATACTATAAGAAATGCTATCTATATTAAAGAGATATCTCTTGTCTTGCACATTGTAATATTGATTACATTCCAGCATAAAGTGCTTAACAGTCTTCTCCTTTTAGTGTGTAGGAGTGGGTTACATAAGTATGACCGATTCGAGTTCTTGCAATGACTACTTCCTCCCTACGAAAGTCTCTGTAAAAAGGAGTCCATTCTCCTACGCTTGGCTTGATGGCATGCAGTTTTTTATTCACGGCATCAGTCTATGATGCCTGCAATTTCTGACGTAAAGTCTTTGATACTACGTTTAAAATCAGTATATGGTGTTCTAAAAGCAGATGGTTCTAATGATAGGGCTATTTTAGCAGAATGGTCTGCTTTGTAATTACCTTTAATTCTAACATGTTTGGATAACCAAGAATATTCTATATTGTTGCGAGGTACACAACTAAGTATGTTTAAGGAAAATGTTAGCTAATAATGGATTCTCCAGTTTTATATTATATAGTGACTGAAATACTGATGATGCTGTTTAAAATACACTTGCTTACAGTGTATTGCAAAGCAAGATCGTTTGCTCTGACATCTGCTGAAAAAATTGACGTACCATATGGCAAGCGAATTTTTGTTGTGTGTTTTCCACTAACGAAGGCTGCAGCAGCCTTTTCCTTTTCCTTTGATCCATCAGTATATATTCTTGTATAACTTTCAAACTAAGAGAGCAGTTCATGTTAAGAGTTGGGGAAGATGGAAGGGTTTGTCCCCGATTTTTTTTCCATCGTGTAGCTTGAAAACTACCCTTAGTTGCTGAAGTAGCCAGAGAGGTGTTTCGGAGACGTCGTTTTCAGAATTTTTGAAATATCGATGTGGGTAGTTTCAAGGAATTATGACATTCTAATGTATAAACCGAGTATGACTCTCCTATCAGCACCCAAGTCACTGTGTGCTATTACTTTAAGTAAATCAAGAGACTTCAAATATTTGGATTTCAATTTTTTTATGTGTGGAATAAAAGTCAGTTTTTAATCGAAGATAATACCTAAACATTTTGCTTCCTCAACAAGTGGAATAGGTGTTCTGTGCAGTGTGAGTTTAGGTCCATCATGATGTATTCGTAACTGACATAATGCATACAGACAGTTTTTGATTTCGAGAATTTGAAAAACAATTAGTATTGGCCAAATTTTGAATCTTGTTGATTTTTTGCTGTCATTGTCTTTCAATTAAATGCATGTGCTTTGATCGGTAACATATTAAAAAAGTCATTAACATATAGGGAACAATCCACACCTGGCGTCAAACACTTGGTGATGCTATTGATTTTATGTTAAAAAGCGTAACCGATAAAATACTGCCCTGGGGCACACGCATCTCTTGATCGTGCCTATCAGAGAGGGTGAAGCCAACTCGTACCATGAATTCTCTGTCGGAGAGGAAGTTTGATCTGAACGAGAGCAGTCGGCCTTTCAGACCTAAATCATACAGGTCATTTAGTATTCCGTACTTCATTGTTTTGTCATAGACCTTTTCCAAATCAACGAAAACCGCTACTAAGTGTTCCTGCTTGACAAAAGAAACAAAAATAAATGTTTTGAGTCTAACAAGATGATCATTTGTTCTACGACCATAACGAAAGCGACATTGGAAAGGAGATATTAAATTATTACTTTCCAAATACCATACATGCCGAGAATTGATCCTTAGTTCCATTGTTTTGAATACGCAGACAGTTTATGATATATGTTTATAGTTGGTAGGATTAGCACTATCTTTGCCTGGTTTGGAATTGGTATTACGGTTGCTTCATTTCAAAGTTTTTGGTACATTACCAGTAATCTATAAATCATTGAAGATTTCCTGAAGAACTGTTAAGGATGGTTCTGGAAGGTGTTTCAAAAACTGGTAATGTATATCGTTAGGTCCAGCGGATATATCATGAGCCTTATTCAAAGATTCCATAAGTTCCGACAATGAAAACGGTTGGTTATAACTCAGAGCTATTTGAAGTTAATTTCAACCTTGCTTTTACTTTTTTACTTTTAAGTTTTCGGAAAGCTTCTTAGTAATTAGACAATGAATTTTTTTGAGAAACAATCAGCAAGTGTATTAGCTAATGTATAATTGATTTTAAAATTGTTGTTATTTAGCTTCAGATGTTGGAAGGAATTGTATTTTCCCTTTCTGTTTATTTTGGGGATCGTGTCCCAAACTTTCTTTTTTGAAGAACGAGAGTTTAAAGGTGAACCATATTTTTTCCATGATGTTAGTTTACTTTCATTGATCGTGCAGAAAGTTTTAGCATGAACAATATGGTACTCAGTTAAATATTCGGGCGTTGGACTGTTATTAAAATTTGTTGGTGTTCTTTGACAATTTGGCGATGAGTTAGGAATGGATTCTTCTGCAATCTCAATTAAGACAAATGTAAATAGTCGAAAAGGATCATCATTGTTAAGTACGGTGTTCCTGGTAATTCTGGCTGCACATAGTGTTTCAAATTTGGCCCAGTCAGCCTTCTTTAAATTCCAACGTTGGATCGTGTCATCAATGGGTAAAGCTGATGTTCTTAAGAGATAGGAAAATGATTATTGCTAAGACGTTCATCAGCGACCATGCAATTATAATCTAAAAGTAGTGAAGGAGAACAAATTTTTAAGTCGATACATGTGTATGTACCGATTTATGGGTGCAAGTAGTCGGAAACTTGGTATTAAATAGACAAAAGTCGTTTCTATTAACAAAATCTTCAATCTGTATGCCTCTGTCGCGAATGTAATATGATCCCCATACATGTTAGGGGCATTAAAATCACCAAGTAAAACAAATGGCGCGGGAAGCTGTTGAACAAGCGTATCTGTCTCATTTTGTGATAAGTTGGTGTTTTGTGGTTAGTAGATGTAGAGTGACACTTACAGCAATGGCTTGCAAATTTGTATTTAAAGGGATGATTCTGTGAGGGGCTCTATTATGCATATCTAAATAAACCCCTCATGAGACCTTGCCGATGTTCTGTAGGTAGGTGTTAAACAGGTAGTATTTTGGATCTATGTTAGACTTTTTTTGAGAAAATATGTAGGGTTATTTATCTGGAGGAAGTACGGGTGTGATTGTTTTGTTAGGTCAGGAGCTACTTTAAGAACACGGAGCAGTATCTTCTGCATCCATGCTCTCAATGTCTCCAAAACTCTTGTATATATGTAGTTGAGACTTATTAAACGTCGTTTGGTAAATGCCGTCGATATTTATGCTTGGTAATGTGTGTGTGTGTGTGTGTGTGTGTGTGTGTGTGTGTGTTAGTTTTTAATGATGACTCGGGTGCATCTGTCTGCGTTTGAGCGTCCTTCTGTGCCTTAGTAGTATTCTTTGCTATAGTGGAGAAGGATGGGCCAGGAAGGGGTGGTTTTGCCTGTACAAGCTTTCTAGCCTCTGGATAGGGAATGTTGGATGTCTATTTAACCCCCCGAATTTCCTTCTCTTGTTTCCAGGTATTACACTTGCTGAAATTGGCGTGGTGTTCTTTTCCGCAGTTGACATAATGCGGAGTTGCTCTGCACTCAGATTCCTGGTGAGAGTTATTACCGCATCGACCACATATTTGGTTTCTTGAACAGCGGACTTCATGGTGTCCATATTTTTGACACCTATAGCATCGAAATGGGTTTTGAAATATATACGTTAACCTTCCCTTGGAGAAAACCGTCTTGAACCACTCTGGGTACTGTTGGTTTATTGAAGGCGAGCATATCAAAGTTGGTGTCCTGCAGATTGTTGTTACGTTTGATATGTATTGGACTGCAGTGATTCCTTCATTTTTCATTCCTTCAATTATATCTGTTCGGTGACTCCAGCCAAGCCACGACAGCAAATGACACCTTCAGACGTATGTTGTGCGAGCGAACTACGACGCTGGAATATTGAAAATGATTTTATTTTTTTGAGGTTTTCTGTTTGACCTATTCGCTCATATTCAATAAGTAGGCATCCCGATTTCAGCTGTTTAACACATTTTGGCGTTCCAATCAATCCGGTAATTGTCTTTTCTATAACGAACTGAGAAAGTGCGGTAAGCGGTTTTGAGGCATCTTTAGACTGTATTACCATGAAGTGTGGAAATGAATCCACGCCACATGGTTTGTCATCTGAGTCAAATCCTGGTTTGGTTTATTTTAACTGATTATTTTTTTTAAAAATTCCATGATAGTCTGTTTAAAAGTTCAGCATCTATGCTCCCCACCCACCAAGGAGTCCAACAAGAAGACACTTTTAAAGTGCCGCGGATACGCAGATGTTATACTCAGTTCGTAAAATCCCCTTCCCGTGAGACATACTCAGCCGACAAAATTACCCCACGAGTTACCCATTGAGTCAACGACTTCTAGGAAGTCTTCTAAGATGTGGGAAAGGAAACTTTAAAGAGATATAATGCAGGGGTATGGTATGAAGAGAGTTTCAAGAATAAAGATAAAGAATTAGAGCGAGCAACTAACGACCTCCTAGAGCTCGACGTAACCAGTCGATATGTCGAGACCGGGCCAAAACCAACCACCCGTCTAGAAGAAGTAGAGGCCAAAGTTGTGTATTGCATCGGAAAGCCTCCGCTCAACTAATAGGATCCTTTCCTCCTCCGACACGGGACGCAACCCACGGCAAACAGGTTTCCTCTACTTAGTCACCTCTTACGACATGTAGCGATGCACGTGGGACCAATTCTAAAACCCCGGACCGGCAGGTGGATGTTTAGATATCTTAAGTTTAAGCAAATAGGATGTTTTTTCTGTTAATATTTATTTAAAAATATGAGGAAAAACATGGAGGATAACAACCGTATAACTGCATATACAGTTTAACATATGGATTGAAACCCTCTTTCCGGGAGATGAAAAAAATGCGTTACTTGGAGCTCTTCAAGGGTCAAGTGTGAAATCTTCATCGTCAGAAATATTCCAATGATTGTACAAATAGCTAAGAAAGTAGAAGATAAGCAATGTACCGCTTGTTTGCGCCACGAAACAAAAAATCAAGTGCATTTCATAACTGTATTTATCTTGAAGTTACATTACCTGCAGGTTTAAGTGCCCTGTGAATCAGTTTCCAATGAATGAATATAGATTCAGATCACATTTCATGAAATATATCGTCGCCCTATGGCATCAAAGTTTATGCTAATAGTGTTAATGCCCCATTAGTTATGGGCACCGTTACTGAAATTGGAAACGTTATTAGATAGCTTTACCGCAACAACGCTTAAATAGGATGAAACCAATTCATCGACACGTGCCTTGTCATAAGCTCATTTCAATACTGAGTAACGAAGGCTACAGTACAATCAGTTATGAAATATGTATGTATGTATGTATGTATGTATGTATGTATGTATGTATGTATGTATGTATGTATGTATGTATGCATGCATGTATGTTGTTGTTGTTGTTGGGCTTAACGTCATTTTTCAGCACAAGATAGGCTATTTATGGCTGCCAGTATTAATGGTGGAGGAAGAAACCGGGAAATCACCGGAAAGAACCACCGACCCACGAGAAGTTATTGGCAAGCATTCTCACATATCCACATTCGCCGAATCCTACATGAACCCATGCAGACAGAGGTGAGATGGCAGTGATCCGTAACGGACAGCGCTTTAGACCACACGGCCACTCGGGGCTCCTGTATGTATGTATGTATGTATGTATGTATGTATGTATGTATGTATGTATGTATGTATGTATGTATGTATGTATGTATGTATGTAGGTAGGTAGGTAGGTAGGTAGGTAGGTAGGTAGGTAGGTAGATAGGTACGTATGTATGTATGTATGTATGTATGTATGTATGTATGTATGTATGTATGTATGTATGTATGTATGTATGTATGTATGTATGTATGTATGTATGTATGTATGTATGCATGCATGCATGCATGCATGCATGCATGCATGTGTGTGTGTATGTATGTATGTATGTATGTCTGTCTGTATGCATGTATGTATGCATAAATAAATACATGCATGCATTGCATGTAGGTATGTATGCATGTATGCATGCATAGATTTTACTAGCAGAACATGTGGATGGAGGGAGAATATCTCTTAAAAAAATGAAAATAAGATTAACATTGTAACGATTGTTTCCATAAACTATAATACCTCATTTGAATACATATTTACAAAGAGAATCATACTGACCCAGTTTTCCTCGCGATTTGGTTATTATGCAGATGTTAATCAGGAGATTGCTTTCATGCCCACCTTTGCGTCTTTTTGCATTTAGCCTTGTTTATCAAACAAACTTGTGAAACGTTATGGATATATTCGTCTTGCATCGTAATTCTCATTATGGTCAAATGCAACAGTAATCTACTTTTCACATCCAACGATTAAAAGACGTGTATGCATTTGGCTCGGTTTTTCTGAGATATTTATGTTTTCAATCATGACTCTTGATGGGGTATTTTCCTCTTTAAGGGTAGCACCCACCATGTACACATGGTAGTAATAATGACCCATTAACGATTAAGTTATTGTTTTTCAGTTTTCATTTTCATCATTGTGTATACAGTCATGACACGCCATTGGTACGAACGTTCATCTTGGACGATACATAATGTCATGATGAGTTACATTTCCTGTCATAGCAGTTAAAATATATTCTAATCAAATTATGGAACGTGCGCTTAATGCTGAATTTAGGAATATTAATAAATTTGTGTTTATCAATGGCTGCTGATTTTGTTTTTCCCTATTCGAGTATTAACGGACCTAAGAGCTTCTCAAAGTCTTTATATTTTCAGGTACTTTGACTTTGTCTGAGAAGTCTTTTGCTGGGGAAAATATTCTTATTCAGTGAGTACAGTCCGGCTTTGTTAATATTCCTATACATTTTGTACATTTGTCATTCGGCTTATTATCAGGACCCGTGACTGATATAACAGTGGATTATTTGTGCATTGATAGTATTGATTTATTCGTGTGCAATAACCTAACTTGAGATCGGTTACAATCCACTTATAACTGACAAACCTTTCTTGAGTTGAAAATGTAATCCGTTTGAGATTGAAATAGTTTTTTTTAATACTACTTGTGCAGTTGCTATGGCAAAGATCTCTTGTGACTTGTATTAGACAGGAAATTATATCATTAACTAACACATGTATTGGACAATCTTTTGATAAGGTCAGATTGCATCTAGTTTTGGTCAACCTATTCTCCCCACTCTAATCAGGGTGACAAAAGACAAATTATCATTGACTGACAGGAATAAGACATCTTAGATCTATTGCCTTTTTGTTTCAGAAGGATACCAATGAAATTTATGAAGTGCTAGTGATTTTCCAAGGAAACTCTGATATTGAATGTGTTGAGTGCCTAATGTGATACTAATTACCTGGAGTGTGATGATGTCTTAAGTCATTTGATCCATCAAAATGATATGATCCAAAATGTAATTTACTGAATTTTCTATAATTTAAAATTATTGTTTTAGTCCAAGAATATTGAGGACTTTTGTAATTCCAATGGATAATAATATGAGTAAATCAATCAACCAAATATGAAAGCTCAAAGCAACACTAATGCTGATCCTTTTTCAGATGTGAAGGCGATTATATAACTCTTTGCATGCCGCAATTACCATTTTCATATTTCTTTAAACAAGAAAATAAGCACCAGTTAAATTACTTAATAATCAAAAAGGAGTGTTTGGCTTTGATATATGCTTGTAGTCTTTTGAAGTTTATATCAGGTCAACTCGTCTTCCAATTCTTGTATTCTGTGATCTTTACCTCATTACTGTCATTGGCCAAAATGAGATACATATAGATTTGTTGACGTGGAATTGGATGTTGGAGTAATGAAGCAATGTTATCTGGCACTTCAAAGGAATAGTTAATCTGACTGCAGATGAACATCCATGTGCATGAAAATATTATATTGCTTTATTATGCAAAAATAGTTTGAAATTCATAATACTTTTTCTATGCAAACTTAATTATTATAGTATCATGTATATTTGACCAATTTGTCAAAGAAAGCTTTATTGTATAGTCTTTAATTTTTATAAACAGTGGTGTTATGTATATCTATATTGTTTGCTTTTACTGGTACTCAGATATAGCTTGAGATGAATCATTATTTAAATCATTTATTGGAATTACTAAAGTGCTATTTGACTAGATTAACACTATCTTGGGATCATTGTTAATTATTTTAGAGACTTTCTGGAACAAATCACTGACACATCAATATTATTCATATGTCAGCAAATGCAAGACTGGAAATCATTCGAGACACTTATAACACTTGGACCTGTGATAGAACTAGTGTTACTTGGGATGTACTTCCTGATGATGTAAGCTGTTACATTGTTTCATTTCGTAACTTTGAGAGTTAAATTACTTTTTGATTTTAGAAAAATTATTAGCTTTGCTTCTGTCTCTTATTTAAAGACAACGGACTCGTAACTCTTTGCACATGCTCTATTTAAATTGGGCCCAGATTGTCTTACCGTAGCAACGGTGCATCTTCCTCTCCAGCCGTTTGGGAAATATTGATGCAACTTGTCGTTAATGGCTGATCCAATTTTAATCAAGCTTGGTTGAAATGGTGAATTGGTATACGCTACTAAAATATTGTTTATTGTATAACTTTTAGCGATCGTGTAGCTTTCATATTAATCATGTGGAAAGCTCTTTTCAACATGTTTTCCAGATTAATTGAACCGATTTGGATCAGACATAATTTGACTCATTTCAAGACATGGTATTTAGAAGGTTCTTGTTGGATGGTTATCCTAGCAATGATAAAAAACTGTTTTTAACTTTTTTGATAGATTGCTGAATAAAATCTGATAAGATCTGACAGGAATGTTTATAAGAACTTGCTATTTTCAATTACTTCTCCAACATGGCATTACTAATCAAACCTTGTATGGCTGCTTACCACGACAAGGTATCAAACTTTTATTCAAAGTAGCTGCTCTAGGAATGGTATATTCTCAACTTCTACAGATTTATTTTACACACACGTCTTTTCAGTTACGTAGTTCTGAGGAAATTCCCTGTCAAAATTCTATATAGAATGCCCCCCCCATCAATGATGCGTCTTCGATCACAATCAGATGGGAAACCTAAAATGATCATTATCTATCACAAGTATGGCTGTTAATTCTAAACTTTATACTGTCAGAAAACGAGGTTCTCTAAAACAGTGCCATTCCATATTTGGCCATCTGATGCGACTTTGGCGGAGAAGTGTGACCATGCTGAGAATTTTGGCCTGTTGACCTCGTTGTTTGTCACACGAGCGCTCCAGGTGTTTCCGAGTATGTTCCCGAGTATGCGACGGAGGAGACAACGCATGTGAAAGGCACTCAGTCTTTTTTACTGAGAGGCATTCAGGTTTCGCTGGCGTATAGGACAGTGCTAAGGACGCAGGCACGGTACACGGAGATATTAGTGTTCAATGTCAAACCAGTAATTGTTCTTTGTCTGAGAAAGTATCCATCAAATATTTTGAACGTAGCTTTACGTAGCGGAACAAATCAGTAAATCGGGCTGTCAAAATAATTATCGCTGGATGCATCGAAAATGTTTACTTGCATGACTGCGAACTTCAAGATCTGACATTGCAGCTTTGCTTTCCATTCTAGATCCTCAGGGGTGTGAGCTTAGAAAAAGAAACAGATTACGACGAAGGAATTATCAATCCAAGAGACGTAACTTTATCTGACATCTGGATTCGTACGAAAAACTTAAACAATGCTGTTTATGCATAAATGGCTGTCACGGTAAATCATTGTGTGCAAGGTAACGCGTTGAAGCATTAATCCACGCATTATCGCAGAACATTACATCCATGCATTTCAATAACTCTGTGCATGCACAAAAGCGGTAAGATTTTCTGACTAATACAGTCTTTCATATTTGGCCCAAGTACCGCTAACCAACGGATAAAATCGTTTAACTTATTGCATCCATATTATTGTCCTGACTACTTTTTGACGTGATAACTTTATGAATATATATATATATATATATATATATATATATATATATATATATATATATATATATATATATATATATATATATATATATATATATATATACACACACACATATATATATATATATATATATATATATATATATATATATATATATATATATATATATATTTCGGTGTATATATATATATATATATATATATATATATATATATATATATATATATATATATAGGTGTATATATATATATATATATATTTATATGTATGTATGTATGTATGTATGTATGTATGTATGTATGTATGTATGTGTGTGTGTGTGTGCATGTATGTATGTATGTATGTATGTATGTATGTATGTATGTATGTATGTATGTATGTATGTATGTATGTATGTATGTATGTATGTATGTATGTATGTATGTATGTATGTATGTATGTATGTATGTATGTATGTATGTATGTATGTATGTATGCCTGCATGTATGTATGTATGCATGTATATATGTATGTATATATGCGTGTATGTATGCGTGTATGTATGTATGTATGTATGTATGTATGTATGTATGTATGTATGTATGTATGTATGTATGTATGTATGTATGTATGTATGTATGTATGTATGTATGTATGTATGTATGTATGCCTGCATGTATGTATGTATGTATGTATGTATGTATGTATGTATGCATGTATATATGTATGTATGTATGCGTGTATGTATGCGTGTAATATATACCATAAAACTTGTTGCAAGGGCAGATTTCTTGAAACCCTAATCAATATTTTTTAGCCAAAAATTTGGACGTATGTCTTATTTGAATCGGAAAGATTCATAATTTCTGCAATTGATTTAGAAAATGCCACAATGACAACACAAACCCAAATAACGTCTTTGTTTTACCGCTTTTATTGTGTGTTCTTGCCAAACTTTTAAGTCCATTCATGTTGCACTTTCATTTTGTCTTAACTCTCAGCTGTTTTTTTTATTCACTATTAATCCACTCAGATGAATATGTTCTTTAATTTTTGGCGAGCGGATACGAGATCTATACATAAATTATACAATTTTTTAAAGAGATCATTTACTTCACTTAGATACTCGTCCATTGAACAGGTTCTTAATACCAACCACTGATGTATAATGAATAACGGTACCAATTGTGAAACCCGATTTGGGTGGAACTTAAGGTAAATGTACATTGTATTCAGAAAAGAAAACAACAAAACTAACTGTGATTGGTGCATTATGTAAGAGTTGTACTATTTGTTAGGCTTAAAAAACATTGAGCCTCTTGGCAACATGTGCGAGTATGTTAATTCATATATTGATAACATTCTGTATTTTTAAAGATATTTTATTAATGTGGTACACATGACTGAAAATGTGTATTGTGTAACTATATAAATCTTACCTCTGTCTAGTTCCAGCATAATTATCTCTCTTAAATACAATGGAGTGTCTGGATCTGTCAAGGTCAAATTGACAATTTAACATTGTTTTCTGTGACCGTAGGTGACATGCATGCAGAGGTAGGATAGAAAGTATATTTATTTCGCAAAACATTATCATTGCGGTCTATGGAAAAGCAATTGTTACCGTGATACTTAAGGGAAGAATAACCTCCCAGTGTATCCATAGAAACGCATACACGTGGGCGGCATTTATGAGTTGTGCTCGTTTGCTGTCGGAAAACTAATGTATGTATAACATTTCTGGTCCGATAATGTCAAACGTTTAAGAATAAAATGTATGAAATATTCTGAGAATAGCATAAGTTGACTTAGGATGGGGCTTTTGATGTGACAAACATAAACTTGTATTGCCTGATGATTTTGTTTTTGTGTTATCAGCTCTAAGATTGATAAAGAATTAACAAAGTATGTTATATAAACATAATATAGTTGATTTTGAACAAATATTGAATATTTTACCTGCCAAACATAATAATCATATATAAAAATATAACAGGTCCAACATTATTGAGCGATAATCATATTAGTCACATATTGCCCATTTCTTCCATTCAAGTAAACAACACTGTTCTTCAAGCTTTGCATCACATCGCAAGAATCCAAATTGGCATGGAATCATATCGTCATGTCTATGGAAGGCTGTACTCCACATGTCGGTATTGATGACGACATGAACTATGTGAAATCAAGCAAGACACAACATCTCAGAGAACAATATTACATCACTCTTGAAATCTCCATTACATAGAGAAGCCTGAATGTTAGATTCCCACTTATCAGTAATATGTTTTCTGGATAATTTAATTGCATTGAAGTTAATATATGTGTTCATAAAGTCATTTATTTTACATGGATAATTCATTGTAGGAAATAAAATTACAACGCCTTTTATATATAAATCAGTTATCTTCCTTACACCAGACAAAACTTTTTCAATGATTGGTTATGAAAAAAAGAGAAGATATGTGAAGTACTATAGTAGCCTTCAGTCTTGATGAAAATATAAGTAGGAGCAATATAATAACTTCTCACAGTAAAGTTTACAAGTTTAAAACCCGATAAAAATGTTTTGTTTGGTGTAAGTATTTTTCTGCATAACTGGACCCAATTTCTGTTAATTTCGTATGTAGAAAATATATAAATTATATGCATCTATATTTTCTAAATTGTCCACCCATTTATATCAGATGGGAATGAACACCACTTCACTTGATAATTCCAGTGCCTGCAAGACACGTTATAGCACAGGTGCCTTCCTTTATCATAAGCTACATCTCCCTTTTAGATACACACCTTCCTCCTATTTTGACTCCATTTGACTCACCATACTTATTGTTTATCTCTTGCGTTTTTCTATTTTTTCCCTCATATTTCACCCACAATCCAGCATAACCACTTATACGTTGTGAATGCATCATTATAATATAACTTACATCATTGTTTATAAGGCAATACATTAACAACTTCACTAAATGAATATGCCACACATATGTGCAAAATTAAATTTGTAATGTTGAAATGTCATGAGCTTGAATTAATGTATTGTTGCTACAGTGTCAGATGTGATTCAATTTAATTTATAAGTTAAAATTTCTTTCTGTCATCATGATATGAAAATGTATCAGTGTGTTATTACAATGTGCCTATAATCTTGTGTTAATTTTTATAGATAATTGGCTACAGATATTAATAGAGAAAGTATGCAATCATTTCCTTTTCTTCGTCGAAAATAAATATTATATTATTATGATATATTAAAGGGACAGACTTTCTCTTGAGCAGTTTATGTATATGTTTATTGACATTCCATAAATCGAGCTCTTTTAATCAGTTATATTTTACTGTCATTCCCGTAACTCCTTTCTTGTCTCACGTATGTAAAAGGCTTCATACAGCACATGTATCAATGTATAAATCACATTTCTTGTCTTGTTTACCTTTAAATAGCTTACCATTTAAAATTTTTATTGGCTTACTTCTGTTACATTGTAACAAATTTTGTATCTACCCGTACCACACTTGATTACAAAGGCATTTCTTTAAATGACACTAAATTTGGATTTGGTAAAAATTTGTTCAAAAGTTTAGGATTGTCTCTTACTATTAATAAATTTCCGTGTTTCCAAGGCATTTTTCATTGCATCACAACTTCAGAGTAATTGTTGCTATGTTGGTATCAGCGGCATGATATTTGTATTCAGTGGAATTTAGGTTGTAATTAAAGGAATTTTATTTCATGATGGGTTTATGTTTTAATCAATATGTCCATTGATTGGTCCATTTCTTTTCGCTTTGAGTATTTCTTGATTGATACTTTATTCTTGGAAACTTTGCTTCCGAACTCTGCCAGTCTGTGTTTTTGAGAATTTTCTCTACAATTGTTATCACTCTTGAGGTAAAGTTAAAAGAAATATTCACTTTCTACGTTTTGCACGATAGATTTTAAATTGAGATAATTATGTATTTTTGTTGGTTTACGAGAGCGTCAAAGAAAAGGAAAGTTCATTTCATCTCATTATTTTTGAAGTTTATAGCTGGATGCAGGTTATTAAGTTCCTGGAAAAATTCATCTATTGTTTATTCCATATGGAGAAGCAGTCATCTGAGAGTCGTTTTATACTTGTGGAAGTTTTCATCATCATTATGGAAGATACGGGCATCTTATCAGTGCTCCCTTCATACTTTTAAAATGAAGTCAAGCATTTGCAGTAGCATGTTTGTTCCACTGTTCTTTTTAAAGACGTTTCTGATTACTACATTTAATTGAAGACTGGAACTATAACATATTTCCAAGACTCTGCCATTTTGCCACTCCAAGCGTTCCTGTGGGAATTAAGCTAGCAGTCAGTCTGTTGAGCTTTGCTATATTTGATATGAAATTTGATAAATTTTATGGAGTTTCATACAGATTTTTCAATATTTCTGAAAGCAGTTTTGTTTATGTCTATAACTGTTAAAGTTAAATCTTTGTCAATTACAAACCAAACTCCATATTTCTACACAACACTAAAAAGATATTTTGTGTATAAATCTCTACTCCAGGCTTCATAACAGAGGTAGAACTGAAGTACAATAAAGGTATAATTGATTCAAGTCAATAAAGATAATAAACGCATACAATGCAGTAACAGTTACATATGTTTGCTCCAGTGGCGCACTGTCTCCCTGGATGTATGCATATCTTGAAGTAAGATGACAGTATGGGCATGCACAAATATATGGGATTACATAAGTGACAATATTTCATCATAGGTTATTCTCATTCTTTACTTGTTTAGGAAATAAGCAAGAGTTTAGAATATATAGACTTAAATGAAAACACAATAGCAATTATTACAGATAATTGTGCCACTGATTGAACAATTCTAGCAGTATTTAAAAAATCTCTTGTTTTGGAAATCATATAACAGTGTATGAATAATTCTCTTGTCATATAAATATTTCAATATTTTACAGTGAACCTTTTTCCATTAAGATTAGATTTGTCTTATCAACAAACAAGCTATCAGAAGGTAAATATGAAGCTGCAAAAATCTTCCTTACACATCAACACAACTATCATATTTCTTACCTATAGGCAAAGACGGGTTACAAATGTGTAAATAAAAACGGATATGAACCTACACCTTCTGATCACCATGAAACAAACAAATAAAGTAACTTCACATTGAACTGACTTGTGTCTCATATCGAAATTTCAAATAAATCTTAATATCGTTCCTTACACATTATGGGTCTTACATATTTTACACATAAAATGAAATATATTTAAAGAAAAATAAAACACAACTTGAAACAAAATGTGGAGCATATGATAAATACAATGAATTCTTGACAAATTATAGGGACACAAGTGTCTGCTGATCAGATCTGTAACATCTTTTGATATCTCTAATTCTAATTTTTATATCCAATATGCATCACAACACCCCCCCATTACTTAAGCCACTTAGTCCATACCTTACTGTCAAAGGCAACCATTATTTTTACATTTGACAAAAGAGAGGAGGCAAATCTTGTTTCTTGAGGTTTACAGATTATCTTCTAACCAGTCAAGAAATAATCATAATGTTCAGAAAAAGACAATCCAGTTTCATCTAAATGATGTCCATTCTTAACATCTTGCAGTCTATAATTTGTGAACGTGTTCAAAAAGAAGAAAGTTGTTATGACTAGTGGATAGCTCTAGTACACAGCCACATGTCTGAGCAATTGGTGTCAGGGTAAATGTAGACATTGATTTTGTAAATCTAACTTGCATTTGCAAGTGATCAGATCACTTCTAGTGCAATGCCACAAACAATGCTATTTGTCTTTACTACAGCTTTTGATGTATTGTCTTAAAGCATCAAGTGTGAGCTTTTCTGCTGTTGAAATATCATCTGGTAATTGAAGCAACTTCAAAACCTTTCTGTTTGTCACATGCAAATCTCTGTACACTTCCTCAAGTTTTGTGTTTGATAGCAATGATCCCAAATAACACTGAAGTAATGTTGACCAGCACTCTATTACAAATGAAGGTTCCTGCACTATCTGATTGTGAGAGATGTCTCTAACTAGTTTTCTGATTTCGTCTTTTGTAGGCATAATTCGTGCTTCATAGCTTGAAAATATATCGCAAAGATCCTCTTCATCCACAAAATCATCCAGTGCCATTTCGAAGATTTTTCTATCCACAGCAGAGAAAAAAAAATGTATTCAACAATTTCTTATCTTGGAATCCTTTCCATCAATGCATCTCTGAAGGAAAACTTGTGAATGGGCAAGTATCTTTCCTGTGTATGTACACATATGAGAATCATGGCTACTGCCTCTCAATGTTCTCTCCTCATGATAGGCTTAGTTGCTAAGATTTTGAAATCAGACCCAACTGTTTGTTTGATAAAGAAAGTCTCCTAGATTTCTGATACAACATCTCTGAAAACACTATAAGCATTCTCTCCTCTTTTATTCAGATACAAGTCCTATCTGTAGTTGATTTAATCTAGGATCAAAGCTGGCATCCAGATTTTTTTATCTTATCATGAAACACATGACCTCTCTTAACTATTATTTTCTTAACAATGTCATTCAAAGGAATTGTGTCATCTAGTTCTGATGGTGTATTAAAAGGCTATCTCAATAATGAGTCGGGCACTGAAAGGAAGCCGAAGTTTGGCTGAAAAATACTTAATGGCAAACGAAACTGACCCATACTTCCCATTGAATCTGATACTGTCACGCTCTATGTATTGGGCATAAAGCTCACGCCTTCATCTATTAGATGCTAATGTAAGGAAGAAATAAACTGTCTTGATTGTAAGGTTCTCAAAGGAAGCTTGATCCAAAGGTTTGGGGTGGAGAGAGAGAGATAGGGGGATATTTAGAGACAACAAGATGCAAGTCAGGTTCCATTTACGTATTTGAGAGTGAGAGGTTGGTCTTTGCAAATTAACATACCTGATCTAGTCTGCTAAATTAGAATCTATCCCAATGAAAATCTGAGAGTTGGAAATGATCAACGAATTGCCCTTTTTAGTAAAAATCCGAGTATTGTTTTTTCTTCATAGAAGAAGAGAAAAATGTTTAATGTACTCACAGTGGGACAACATGGATTGACAGGTTCTATACTTCACCAAACAGCAAAGATTGACACATTTTATACTTCACCAACCAAGAAAGATTATACTAGATGAAACATGTCACCTGTGGAATTCAACATCCCCAGCAGAGTGAGAAAACATTCAGTTTACAGTGCAGTCTAAATTATGAGTGTCTCCAATGGAGATAGGATCCTGTTTAAACTTGATAAGAGGAACACATATCAACGCTATATCTGTTATGAAATTTACCCACACATAGAATAAATCTTGAGATAGATTGAGCTTTGATTTCCCAAAGTTGCATCGAACTATGTTTACTATGGGCCAACAGCTAGACATGTCTAGTCTGAGGGAACAATAAATTGTCAAAATATTGAAATATAGTGATACCTAATGATTTTAAATGGGATGCAGCTGCTACCAGAACTGAAGCCAGTAACCGTCTCTTATGTTAGAAAGGATCCAGTCATCAACCATTACACCTGACCAAGAATGTGAAAATGGTTTAGCCTGGCACCCAAACAGTCAATATAAGTTATATTATCTACAGAAAAGAAAGCAAGGCCCTAGATATATCCACCCTGGTACTCCTATTTAGAGCTCACATGTCAAGGTGGAACACTAAATTAGTGCTCTTGTTTACGCAGAAGCTGCAAAACTTTAAATCATTTAGATGATGGGTCCTTAGAACAATCAGAACGATTGCACTTCTTAGCTGGTTTTGATGAGCAAAAAGTGTGTGCTATGGACAAGTGTTGATGGTCCCTCCTAAGAGAGTCTTTGCCTTCAGGGTGGCAGCCTTAAGAAGGTTATTACTGTGACCAAGTAAGTGTTTGGAAGTTGCCACTGACAAAGGACAACTCATGTCGAGATGTATATGCCACTGCATCCAGAACATGATGGAGAGCCAGTTTCAACAGTGATTTTTCCAGCAGTTGACTGAGCGATCCTGCTGAACAAAGGTCAGAATGCTAGGCTAGACTAGGCTACAGTTACTGGTTATCTAGCACATTTTATAAGGATTTCAAAGATTTCGCTGATCTTCACTAAAATACTTACGATCAACATTCATATCCAAAGTGGGGGATTAGTGGGCAAAGACGGGAATGGACCTTGGAGTTAGAAGCAGCATTCAAATGTTGCAATGCAGAGAAGGCGGATATTGGTTTAAGTTGTTTAGCAAAAGCTTGTCCCTTGCTAAGCCTCTGCATGTGTTCCTTCATCATAACAGAGTGACGAATGAAAAAGAGATCTGGTTGCAAGTTTGTCCCAGAAAGTTATCCAAATTGGAAAGAATCTGTAAGTAATCAGAACCAGAAGAGTTGGAACACAGCCAGCCTGGCTAGAGGTGGTAAATTTCATTTATCGAATGACTCTAGGATTGCTCCTCTTCTGCATCCATAACCAAAGTTTAAGAAGTGGCCGGGAAGCGAATTGCCACACTGTTTCAAACTTGTTGGCTCCAACAAGGACAGAAATGACACCAATCGTCTTGCACTCTGCTGGTAGGACGTGCTATGTGCTCCAATGTCTCTCTGTTGAGAGGGAGACTTCTGGACGAGAAACTTGAACCGGCAACTCCTGCCACTTAGATAAATGGACTCTTTAAGCCGTGGGCTTCGCTGGTTGTTTCAGGTGAATTTTCACCCACCTAGACTGTTTTCGAAATGTTATATCTGCTGCCTTTTTATAGATTCAACCTCGTAAGACGATTTTGGTCCATGGCAGCATGCAGGGAAAGGGCCATCGTTTTTAGTTGTGCAAGGACCTATATCCAATATGGATTTAAGGTAAAAATAGAGCAGGTGATGACAATCTTACCCTCTACCATAATATGGCATCTGTAAGTAAATTTGTAGTCAACATGGGATGAAATGATAGTCTGGAGACTGGATAGGGACTTAGTCCAATTACAATCTCTGTACCATTGTATATCTAAAGCCACATACATAGTATACATTATCTGGTGTCCAGTGACAGGTGCCCGGTGCCCATTGACAGAGCAAGGACTCAACAGGCAATTCAGATCTGTAGGAAGATTTATTTCCAGCTCTGACAGACTTCGATCTGAGTAAACCCTTTGTTATGGGCGTTGATAGCATCGATGACAATGGTTTCTTGGGATTGAACAGATAGTGCTCCCCTCTTAGGTATCAGCTGCACAACTGACACCCCTTACTAGAGTTTTAGTCAGTAAACTATGCTTCTTTTCCTTACTGTTAGTTCAGCTTCCTCTCTATAATTTTGGTTGCGAAATTGTGCTGGAGGTAAGTGCACAACTCGTTCTCTGCCCTAGTGGTAAAAACAGGATTCCGCTCCTATCTCTTGTCAGTGTGCAACTCAGAAGAACTTTGTCTCTGCCCTCACGGATTGGGGATAGTGATGCTTATCTCTCTTGGGACATTGTGAATCACCCTCTATTCAGTTATAATATCCCTTGAAAGGAGCCACAATACCAGTAAGCATCTCTGAGACATATGGGACTTGAAGAAGGAAAACATGTTAAAATCTGAGGGGGTGGGCGCTCTATGCATATTATAGTATGTACTTCTGAAAGAAAGACACAATTGAGTTAAAATTGTTTTCATTTGCAACATTCTCAATGGAGAGAATGTTTGCATATATCTTTGATATTTTCAAGTCAACCCAGCTTAAATACAGCAATGAAACTTTAAATTTGCAAAATAAATCTGATAGCTAGAAAGAAACAACAACCTCTGTTCTATAGCTCTGCATGATAGATGAACTGAAAACGTGGTGTGCAACCTGGTCACAATGTATAAATTGTCAACATTCATGATATAGGTAAATTGAAGTAATGATTGGCATATGAGTCCATTGATTTCAAAATGCAAAGAGAGGAACGTAAAAATACTTACTGCTGCACAGATCTATATATTTTAGAAATAAAAAACAACTAATGCAACACGAGTAATGCATTGATGGGGGCAAAAGATACAAATTGAAATATGACGATGTCCACTGCATGTACTGATCTAGGAAACAAATCTCTAGAAAGCTTAAATAAACATATATCAATCAATCAATCAGGATAGCATGCAATACAATCATTCACATACTACTACTATTCCTTATGCCAGTAGATATTGCGCATTAACAACTGCATTAATACTGAATTAATGGGAATGGTTGTAAACACATTAAACAACACTTACACATTAATTTCGTTATTTATGAGACAGAATGTTTCTGAATTTAATTAGTTCAGATGTGGAACTATTATAAATTTAAACCCCATTGGAAAAAGGATGATTCAAAATAATTTAATCATATACAATTATAATCTGATTCTTCAGATGTTGCATAAAGGTAGCCAGACACAAACTGCATTTATATAGATAATTTAGTCTGAAAACTGAAACGATTCAGATAGAGATAATTATATTTCCTAAACTTTCAGTCAAATTAACCTCAGAAATAACGTATTCTCTCTGTCTGTCAGTATATACTTTTGTGTATTCAAATATGTCATCAGTTGTAACTAAAAGAGCATTCAAATAGGCAATTTCTCTTATAGATGGCTATGCGCTCAGAGTTAGAGTTTGAGTGTTTATGTATTTGAAACCAGTTTATGGATAGCTCTGTGCCATGATATTATATGCCTACATGGCCTGGAACTAAGTAATAGAAATGATCGAAACCAAACGTTAGTAATATTCAACATGAAATTTATTTCCATAACACTCAAATTTACAGTATTTTGACATAAATCCAAATATTCTTAAACGTTTTATCACAAATACAAAAGTATAGAGAGTTCCGAATGACTTCAATATTGAATGTGTTCATGTTCAAACAAATTTGTGTTAATCCAGTCGATGTGCACTATAATAATTCCAATGAATGGTTTAAATAACGTTTTCACACAAATTATATCTCAACACAACTAAAATTTATTCTCCTTGACTGATTAATGAAAAAGGAACTAATACATTTGTTTATCAGAACGTTATATACCGCTCCGGTGATCTAGTGGTCAGAGAGTCCGCCACGGATGCAGAAGTGGTGGGTTCGATTTCAGGCTGAGTCATACCAAATACTTATAATAATGGTACATAGAGCTGCATCGCTTGGCACTCAGCATTAGGAGGTCAGTGTTAGGACTGGTCGGCCTATTATCGGGATAATGTGACTGGGTTAGACATCATGCTACATGTCGGTGGTAAGATGACCAAGTGTTAGACGTTACCATAAAACATCCACACGGCAGTCTTCGTAGTGATACGAATTAAAAATTGTGTAAACTACATTCAAAATCCAAATCACACACAGACACAGACACAGACAGAACGTTATATAAACACCTAAAACTTAATAAGATGACGAGGATGTGGGTAATAAGTTCGGTTCCTGAGCATTATAAGGTCAAAAGACAATACTAACATGTCAACACGTTACAATTATTTTAAACTTTAATTCATAACCATTTAGAAAGTTAGTTACCTAAAGACTTGTTTATAAATGACCATTAGTTTACAACATAACCTATAATTATTGATAAAAGTTAAGCACACACACATACACACACAATCCATCCATCCATCCATCCATCCTCCCTCTCTCTCTCTCTCTCTCTCTCTCTATCTATCTATCTATCTATCTATCTATCTATCTATCTATCTATCTATCTATCTATCTATCTATCTATCTATCTATCTATCTATCTATCTATCTATCTATCTATCTATCTATCTATCTATCTATATCTACCTATCTATCTATCTATTTTGTGTGCATGCTTACATTTTATCCATGATTGTAGGTTGTGGTGTAAGTTATATTGCAATGTAGATATTCCTATGACAATGCATACAGTTAATGAAACTCCAAGTTATACCTTTCCACTAAAGTTAAAAATCACTCTATTATATCATCATCCAATATTGTCTCAATCGCTTTATTTTTCTTTTGTTTCTTCTCTTGTTTCCATAATCGGTCCTTTTGAAGCAGGTTTTCGAAGAGTAAGAACTAAGCGCTTATTTGTTCATTTGCTTTGCATATTCCCATAGTTACATTTTGTTGAAATACCATTATATAATGAAGAACCTTTGAGTTTGTGCTGCAACGAGATCGTTTATTCATGTTTTTACTATAACAGAATATTCTGTTCAGTATTTCAAGTGCTGTTTTTTTTTATAATTTAACGATTCCTTATAATAGTACAAGATGGATTTGGCTTTCAAAAAATACATTTCTAGTGTTAAATATATTTGTCTTTTAAGCAGATTATTTTTCCAATATCTCTGGTCTCGCTAAATATCTGGTGGAAACATGGGATCCTTGGGGTAAGTGGTTGGAAGGAATACTGAGGCAGAAAGTCTAGGCAAGAAAAGAAAGAACGAGATGATATACGTCTTTTACTTGATTAGATAAAAACTGTCTGCGACTTCTTTGAGTCGCTATACCATACACAGTGCCTTAATTTTAGACATGATACTTAGTGACCATAAAATTATTTCGGCATAAACGTAATTAATTTTAAAACAAAGTATTTAACTATAGCGGTTGATTGCTACTAAAACGAGGGATATATCTTTAAACCTTCCATAGTAGCCAACCCTGATGAAAAAGAGTAACCTGAAAATCAATCTTCGAGAGAGAGAGAGAGAGAGAGAGAGAGAGAGAGAGAGAGAGAGAGAGAGAGAGAGAGAGAGAGAGAGAGAGAGAGAGAGAGAGAGAGAGAGAGAGAGAGAGAGAGAGAGAGAGAGAGAGAGAGAGAGAGAGAGAGAGAGATAGAGAGAGAGATAATATATAATATATTGACTGATTGATCGATCGACGGATCCGTTGATGACGTACTTGTTGTATTGATTAAGCATTAAAGCACATTGATTACTTAGCCAGTTATTTGATTATATTTATTGTCATAACGTTATGTGCTACATTGTCAAAACAACTTGTATATTACCCCAGTTGCAATGAGTTCTTCCAAATTATTGCCAGTTTGGTCTATTGACCATGCTCCAGCTACCCATCTTTTATTATTTAAAATCAAAGATTTGCAACTTTTAAAAAATGCTAATGAATATCTTGGGAATCATTTGCCAAAATAGTACAAAATACACAAGCATATTCTACTATGAACTCCTACGGCCTGGATATGAAACTCTCGTTTAATAGGACTCCCACAAATAAGAGTTATAGAGGTGACAAAGCAAAGCTAGAACTCTGTAAGCATTGTGAATAGTCGATGACCCTTTCGCATCAAGAATAAGCTAAAACTGATGGACAGTTATCAAGAGCTCAATTTTATGCATAGATGTTCATCTGGTTCCCTTATATGCGGAGTCATTTATTAAGAGTAGTTAACTTACTGAACATTTGTTGCAAAGGTGATATTCTGGTAAACTTGTATTAAAAAGAGGTTTGTTTTAAATTTTTATCAAAATATTCAAATGCCAGCTAAATAGTGTATGTGTTGACAAAATAAAATCAATGCGTGACACAGACCGTCTTTACGTAAATGCGGTCCAGAATGTTCGACCTGGCTTGTTCCAGTTTGGGTCTTAAAAGATTAAAAATCTGTTTTTCACTCTTGACCTGACTATAGATCAAGGTAATCGGGCGAATTCATGGCACATATTTTATTGAACAATATTTATGGATATAGTAGCATTATTTCCTTTTACTTTGTTGACACATGCAAACAAATATCTTATTGTTATGCATTTCGTAAACCTTACAACAATAAAGATCTTATTTGTCTTCTGAAGGGACTACGCAGATAGGAGAAGCTTAATAATCTGAAACAAAACCACAAAAGTGCTGTGAGTGAGCCGTTATTTATTAACCTTGTCTAAAACAATATACTTGCAAAGAAAACAAAATTACCACTGACTACTTAAATCAGAGTTTTGTTAAATATAGGTAAATGCTAAGCAAAGAAGGTAAACTAGCCGAAAAATATTTTATAAACAAGATAACTACATACTTTGCCTTTCATCCTCTTTAAAGGTCGTAATTTTCAAATTTATTCAATATAAAATGACTAAAAACAGTAAAAAAAAAACTTGCGCGAAACAGATTATTAACTGAATGCATCACATTTAGGAGATAAAAGCAATAGCTTTTCATACCAGGTTTGTCGCTTCTTTAAATTCCCAACAAGTAATAAATAAAGCACAACACCTCATGACCAACAAATTTGTACTAGATATTTTGGATGAATTAGAATGTAGGACGATGTGTGCTACACTACAGGAAATAAAAGGAGGTTTAGACAATCTAGCACCATAGACGTTCAACATTTGACAAATCTTGCTTCTATTCATGATCAAAAGAGGATATGCAATTCTTTATTAACATGTTGAATAAAACAATGAAGCCAATCAAGTATGGTATCATCATGTAATACCTGCACAAGGTAGAAAAGACGGTTAAAGAAGTTAATTGAAAGTAAAACGTTGTAAGTAGAACGGAAATTAATAAGGAAAAAACTTTAAAATATCTCTTGCATCTATACCCATTTATTAGAATACTGAATATGTAAATGAGACATGAGGTTGCAATCAGGGTAATAATAAGAGAGGTACTCAATACGGATTAACGATCTTGCGTTTATCGGGAGGAAACAGAGGTAGAGAAAGAAAATATTGGAGGCTGTGATAGTAGATGTGTGAGACGTAACACATTATCGAAAAGTTACTACACCTAGCAGGCAAACACATGTATATTAAAGGTAGCGTCGCTACTTTGTAGACAAATAACTTTCTACGAAATGGATTATTTTGCGTCCAAGAGAATAACCATAGCATGTAAATATATCAAGTTGCTGATACACATACAAAAGGAAAAGTAATACCCATAAACACATTCGCAGACTCGAAAGGAACATGAGTTATATCAATTTATTAAAAAAAATATATTTATTATTAGCGGTTGAAAGAATATGCTTAACTGTACCTTTTGTTCTTAGAAACCCGGACACTTCAGAATTGTATACATCATCTATGAGAAGAATAAACAATCGTTCGAATTGGGTATGATGTAGGTTTATGACCCATACGTTAATTAATATGGAGGCTTTTTAAAAGCATTCGATTTTCACTTACAGCTAATTTATAAGAGGAAATAATTGACCGCATCTCAATCCTGATTTGAGTGGAGGCAAACCATGCCATAAGACATCAATACATCTTTCTTCCCCAACAACTACAACAGCTGCCTGAGTATATTTATCAGCACTCTAGATATCATTGTATCATCTCCTGCCTCTTCTACGATATTTATTTGTACAGCAGTCAGATGATAAGTTCGATCTCGCATTGCTCTTGATCATCATAGAAAGTGACATTGTGTATATTGGAAAGTGAACTCCAATATCCAGAAAATTGATAATGTTTATGCTAGAATTCGTCCTGAATTGTCCTAGAAATGGCATTGCGTATAATAGGAATTGACACTGAGCATCTTAGAAAGAGAGTGTTGTTAATCTGATTATACGGAGAAGTAGGATTCAATAGACTTTTAAATGGGAAGTCTGAAAAATTATGCAGTTTATTGGGAGGTTAAAAAGGGAGCAATTATAACATAAACGGCTTTATAACTGACACAAATCAAGTATAATGTTTTGGATTTTCCAGTCAATGATCAATTGTTATTATATATATATATATATATATATATATATATATATATATATATATATATATATATATATATATATATATATATATATATATATATATATATATATATATATATATATATATATATATATATATATATATATATATATATATATATATACTTGCTCTATTACATTACATGGTTAATTTATTTACTTAATTTGGGGGAGCAAATTCTAAGTTCTTTATTAGGCTTTGATATCTGTGTTAGTCTGAGAACTTTAATTGGAAAAATTCGAAAATAAATATAATACAACACGGAGAATATACGTGCATCAAAAACGATAGAATGTATCCCAATGCACATAAATAAAAGAAGAATATCATTTTAGTATACACCATTAAAAGCTTGCAATATGTTTACCTTCTCTAACTACATAGGAGTTCAACCATGCTTTTCTTCTCCGAGGTGTATTTTACTTGTAGGACAAATTATAATGGTCTTCATGCAACATTTGAAGAGTGATAAAATTCAAGCATCCAATCATTCTGAGAACAATTACTTCTCGTTACAAAATGTTCAGTCTCCGCATTGTTATGTAATAGATATATGGAGGATTTGATTTAGGTACGACAAGTTGTTCCATTGTGTTTTGTAATTATCCATTTTCTCTGTTGAACCGAGATTAATATGTAAATATAATTTGATTAAATTAGGAAAAGGCAAATATAATCTGATTCACATTGAGATAGGCCTATTCTCATCAAGAACCAATATTTTTTTTTGCTAAAAAAAGTAAACTAAAAATATATATTGATACCAATCCTCAATCTCTGCTTTACGACACATTTTCGTCTGACAAATTTGGGACTGAATATGCCATATGTAGTAGAGTAATACTGGCGATGCCAGGTTTGATAACAATATAAAAAGACTTGTATGTTTTGAATCTGAACATTTTGCGTCACACTTTTATCAGAATGTATGGAATGTGTTAATGCTGATACTGCAAACAACATACACGATCCTTACGGAAAACAGACGTATTATATTGACATCAGTTGAAACGAAAGTAATATTTACCTATGCTTTTGACTTTGCATGGCTCCCACAAGGAGATGAAAGTATTAGTGTATTTCTATGAACATCTTCTTTAATAGTGAAGTATTGCATGAGAGCAAATTAGCTTGATTTTATTAAACAGACCCCAAAATGTACGTATTATAAATATTTTGGGTGTTAGTTATCATCTTTAACAAAGTAGTTATCTCTTCTCTCTCTCTCTTTATATATGTTCTAAACGTTGCGTAGAAAATGATACACAGAATGGCGTTACTTCTTATATTGTTTGCAGTATTATTATTATCGTACTAATTTAGATCATGCAGAAAATGAATAACATGCATTTTTCATTTGAATAATATTCTAAAAAATGTAACGGACAATTATTTACCGAATAAGTGATATATTCATTCAAGTCTCCAAACAATTATATCCAATTATGTTAATTCAAAACAATTTTTTTTTATTCATGGACATAAAGGTAAATGCAGTATATAGTAAGGACATACTATTTATATGTGGCCATGAGATGTTAGAATTTGTCTTTTTTAAATAGTAATGGGTCGATGGCCTAGATAGCAAATCAAATAATCTTCAATGATCAATAGTTTGATTATGTCTTACTGCATTCCATGGTCCGTTGGCATGCAAAACTTTGATCATTATCAGCAACACAAGAGTAATTAAGTTTGAACCAAAACAGCCTTGCCTATCTATCCTTATCTAAAATACTTGTATTGCGTGGATATACACAAAACTGGTTGAATCATCCATCTATCTTTTCATCTACTTATTTGTGTGTTTTAATGTTCTTTATTTACACACTCCCTCCTCCATTTCCAGGACAGATAAATATTTAGATGGCTAATCATTAATCAGGTTAAGTTTCAATCCACAATCCTTTATGTTTATAGGATGCATTTACCGAAATAAAAATATATCGATTTTTCTTCTGTTGAAAATGATTTATTCTTTTGCATTCTTCATCACAACATATTATTCTCTTTTCACAGAAGTTTTACGCCTCCAGATATGTCGTTCGAGCCAGGCAATCGGTGTTGCTGGTTTTATACAACATCTGTCAGATGACGATCTTCCCAAACAGAATTTATACAAGTCAAATGACGTGAGAAGTCTTCAAGTCCATTTTATATATCAGCATATAATTATGTACAAGCGAATCTTACAGTTTGGCGACTTTACCTAAATACCATAGATAATTGTTTATTGTTGACGAGGTAACTAATGTTTGAAAGAAGCAAAATTTCTATTACTTTGTATCTACCAACACATACATCACACACATCCAGCACTCTTCCCAGGAAAGCTAAAATGATCCAAACATGTAACAGATGAAAATGCGAATTCCATCATCATAAAAGGATTGTGCTTAGATGTGCTTAAACACAGGACCCCTGTTGGCCGGGGTGGGTAGGATCTTGCTTGCTGGCAACACTTTATTTAGGGCCCAAGTATAAGACCTTACAACTTAATTAACACTGGACCTCATTTGTCCTAAATCCTGCACTGCATATATCTAATTTAAATCACATGTTTATTTTTTTTAGTTTTTTATTTTTATTTTTTTTTAGTTATTGTCTCTCATTGTTAAATATACAAAAAGACGTAATATGTACAATCACACATACATGCAAAGATTCACACACACACACACACACATATATATATATATATATATATATATATATATATATATATATATATATATATATATATATATATATATATATATATATATACATACACACATACACACATACACACACAGACACATACACACACACATATATATATATATATATATATATATATATATATATATATATATATATATATATATATATATATATATATATATATATATCTATCTATCACACACATATATATATATATATATATATATATATATATATATATATATATATATATATATATATATATATACATACATACATACACATACACACAAACACACACACATATATATTTGTATATATATTTGTATATATATATGTATATGTATATGTATACATTCATGTATATATACATTATATATATATATATATATATATATATATATATATATATATATATATATATATATATATATATATATATATATATATATATAGAGAGAGAGAGAGAGAGAGAGAGAGAGAGAGAGAGAGAGAGAGAGAGAGAGAGACGTACAAACAAACGTAGATGAATAGATGCATTGATATTTAAATAAACATATACGTGTGTGTATATTTGTGTGCACACATGCATTCTTCTCTTACTTTGAAGTTTTCCTGGAACCACTCCTGAATGCCTTATTCGTATTCGCTTTGTTCATTCCAAATTCATTTAATAAGTTTTGAACAATTTCTAACTCATTCATTATTGATTAACAGTATCTTAGCACGATAAAATCTCATCCTGAAAGATGTAATCCGTCTGTATGTTTACACTGGTTGTTTCATTCGCTTGCTTGTGGAATTTATGTTCTTTTTATGTGAGAGACATTATCAATAAGGTATTCCATACATTGCCCTTCATCTAATTCACCTTGCAAAAATCGTACATTTATTGATGAAATTTCTTTGTAGAACCATTTATTAGCTCTCCACAATTTTTAATTCTGAAATATAGGCAAAGAAAACGATTCAAAGATATGTCTTTCATGCTTTTGATGTGTGTGTCTGTATGGATCCGTGTGTGTGAGTGGTATAGATACGTGGAATTACGAAATAAGACATTATTTTCACGCTCAATATATCCAATAATAAAAACATCGTACAGAATTGTGATATAGCTAAAAGAATAATTTTGTTAAGTATTCGCGCCTAGGAATGTGAGTTGCAACTGTTATTCGATTGTCCTCCACTGCATTGGTAACGATTTTGCTTACATGGAAGCGTGATACTAAAATAGATGAAGACAACACAATACTATTCTCTGTACATGGCATCTCAGATAAACATAATAATAAGAAATATTTCTAAGCCGAAAATTGTAGTTGCACAAATAGCTTTGATTTGTTCGTAATATTTGATTTTACCAAAATATTTACAGAATAATTATGTTCTGTTATATGCTTGAGACAGAATATTGACTGCCTCTTGAAGTAACTATACCATATAGACTACCTTATGTTTTAATATCACAATTTTGACTATAAAACTATTTCGGCATAACACAATTTATTTTAAAGAACATTACTTGTACACTAGTAGTGGCTAAAAGGAGGGATGGATAATTACTATTTCCATAAAAATCGTAATCGGACAAAGACAGTCAACTGAAATTCTATCATTATGAGAGTATTTATTGAATGATTTATCGATCGATTGATTAGTCGATGATTTCCTGGTTGCGTTAATTAGGCACACTAGCACAGGTATAAAGTAATCGGTTATTGTATTGCTTTTAATGTCATAGCTCCTTAAAAGACAATGGCAGATATCAATGTATAATTTAACACAGTTACAATGGGTTCTGCAAAATAATTTACACCATCATTTTTCGAGCAATAATTCAAGTGAAAAATATGTAATTTGTTTTGACAGAAACATATATGCATGACAAATTTTCTTATGTAATTACTGTGCCGAAATTAATAAGTTAATAATTAATAATTCGCAAAGTCAAGAAAATCAGCCGATATAAAGGATTGCCACCTTGATGCCTTTGGTGACCTAATTCATTTTAGAGAAACACTTCTCACAATAAACTTAGAATCAAAATCTAACCTTGGTAGCTCAACAAAGATTCTAAGTTTGGAATTGCTCACCTGAGGCAGTTTTCTTCAACGAAAGTTACTGACTTTTCTCAAACACCATTAACAATTCTTTTAATCTCTGAGGGAAGTTGTGATTGAAACCTTGTGAGACAAATTTTATGTTATCCAAATACTTGTGACATCGGATGGCTAGATTGGTTTCTTTTACAATCTGAGAAATTTTCTTTTACATTTACATAAATATGGTACTAAACGGTTAAATACGATTGATTACTGATTATAATTGAGATTAAAGCACAATTCATACTTTATCTCCATTTGATCCCTCGCAGTCAAGAATTCTTGATTTCATTTTGTTTGCAACACAATGTTACTTCTGTGCTAACCGGTTTGAACATTACGTTTTGAATTTAAATGTATATGAGCGGCTGTCCACATTTCGCTTCCTCTACTTAGGTTGGCGACTATAATTTTGATAGACATTGATTTTGTGTGAAATCTGTCTATTATGCTGCATTAGTCATTTAAAAGTATGTGATGCAAATGTCATCAACTTATATGAGAATTATTCGATTATATTTCATGTAGGTTTAACATCGCGAGCTTTAAGAATATGTACGGGTTACTCGGAGGGGGTTGTTTAAACATAACAAACGTGATCATAGAATAATCAACGAGGTATTGGTTCAGAAGTGACATGATTTATTTAAAATAGTCCTTTCTTGTGATCAAATTATCAATGTGCAGACGCTATTTTCTAATTATATTTATATTAATTACCACTTTGTAAAACGTGCATGTATCAAAGGTAACGTTCAATGAGGATTATACCTTTAAGCCACATTCTCCAGCAAATTATGGCAAACTGAAACAACGGCAAGACATGTTTTATTAAGCGACCTAGATGTAGAAAAATATTTTAGCCAAAATGTAAAATGGGACATGTGAATGACCTAAAGTGATATCAAACACTTATTCGCGCATGCATGTCGCTACGAAGACGAAAACAAAGCAAATCGCATAATAAAACATGCAACTGGAACAAGCTGATCCATGAATCTCTAAAATGACAAAAATGTTTAACATATGATTCGAGTTTCGTCATCAGATTATGTTCATATTGTGATACTGCGCTAAAATCCATGACTTATTTGCATAAATACGTGTACGAGATTTACTTACATACATAAATAAAGAACACGACAAGAGACAGACGTAACAGAAGAAAGCGTAGAGATATATGATGAATAACACAGTATAGAAACTTACATTCAAAGCCCAAAATATTTCAATATTTAAATAAAATGTATTTAACCTATGAGAACTAAAATCATATTTGATGCTTTTTAATATTCCTCGTTAAAAAATATGTTTTGCTGATGAAATTTCGGTGTAAGGCATTCTTTATCTTCCCCAAAGGGATATTTTATGTGTAACTCTAATAATATCGGCCGTGACGCAAACTTCCAGGTGCGATAAGGTCAAATACATGGGACGTAGCTTTCCAATTTGGTCATTGTCATAGTCACAAAAGAGATCTGTAAATCGATCCATTAATAAGTGACCTATATAGTTAAGTTCCTGCATATTTATCTTATGCTACGTATCGGGTCGTTCATAGTAACATAAAAGAAACTGAAGACAACAAGCTTTGTAAATTTAACAAAGTAACAAAGATAATTTATTTTCCTAGAAAACATGAAATAATGAAAATAATTTAAGCAAGACTTACGGTGTACAGAAACGATCCAAATTGTTTGTTCAAAATAGAAACACAAGTCCTGTAAAAAGTTCGAAACACAGTCTGAAGTTCAATTCCAGTCCCAAATGGCTGGAAGATAACGTCAGACGAAAGCTAATAGAAAATTCATGAATTTACCCAATAAAGCACGGTTTGTGTTGTCCCGTTCCATTTTAGATTATTTTCGGAAAATATCTTTGTCCATATTTGTAATGCTGTTCTCCAGAAAAACAATTTTTTCAAAAAAAAAAACAAAGTAAAATTTGCTCCTCTAACAAGACATGGTGTTCTACTTAGACATACGAACAATTTCTTCTAGCTCAAAAATACCTTTTGTAAAGTAATAGAAGTTTTATAACTCTAATGTGTTATAATAAACTGACTTTACGACTCACCGACTGTATATGACTCTCGACTATGACTGACGGTCTTACAAAAAACCTCAATATATAAATTAAGCTAATACGTTGGTTGAATTACACGCGCACGATAACGCATGCAATTTTTTAATTCTTCTGGACATTAGAAAGCCTGGCCAAGTATCAGCCAATTGTTTTCATAGTTAGCCCTTAATGTTAACTTGTAATGAATTTGTCATCATACACAGCACGTGCTCACATGAGTCATATTTACGATTCAAGTAAACACGATGTTTTTCAACAATATATTAGTCTGTTATTAATATAATCATATTAATAAGTATAATTAATTAAATGAAATGTAATAAAAAGATTATACAAAATTTATTCCTTAACACACATGCTTTAAATACAGGGTTTTAACACTTATAAATTATTAATTGTCCGTTAACAATATACCTTTAGGTGAATTAGGTTTCCAATATTTTGGGTAATACAGGTATACCGGCGGATGTGATCTTGCCACCGCAAGTTGTTTAATTCTCTCTCTCTCTGTTCTATATTGTTATGAAGGTCACATGCAAATATAATTTGATTCTAACAGTTTAAAGCGTATTCGCAATTAAAATTTTCTTTGGGAATAAACAAATCGAGAAATAATAATACGAACCACAATACCACGTGTTAATGTACATTTCTGCTCGACAGAATACAACCTGAAAACGTTATCTGTAGTAGAACAAAACTGGCGATGCACAGCGTTGGTTCTAAGGCAAAATCTGATTTTGGTTTGGTTCTTAAAGTTGAGGTCACTCCATTTCAGAAAGTATTGTAAGTGTACTTTTCTAAATAATATCAGCGACAATGGACGAATTATAAAGGCATAAAATGAAAGAAACTATTCAGCCAAGTGTTTGGTTTAATATGGATATCGCACGGTGTTGTAAATATTAGTGTGTTCGTATGAATAATTTCTCTAACAGTTCATGGATGTGCGACTCAAACTTGGTCTAATACTATGAAACAATATTCAGAAGTTATGGACAATCACAATTGTAACTTACCAAAGTTACTATTTAATGTTGAGAAGCATTGTTGAACAGGATTAATATTCTATATCCTTAAATAGATGAACAAGAGTATTATTATTTATTATTCAATCTTTGAGAAACAAAATACATTTCAATATCTTAAATCATAAAATATTACCATTCTATGTATTTAAATCATTGAACATCATTCCTATTCTGTCTATATCCGTAACTCTTTGAACAGGATTACTATTCTATATTCGTAAATCGTAGGAACGGGATTACTATTCTATATCATCAAATCTTGGAACATGATCATAACTATTATATATAATGTAGTCGTTAAACAGAATTACTATTCTAAATTTTAAATCATGAAAAACATTATCATTTGATATGCGTAAATTCTTGAACAGGATTACCATTCTATCTGTATCGGTTAATCTCTGAACAGGATTAACATTCTACATCCAGAAATCTCTATCGAGCTTTAAAATGTCAAAGCCGTGGGAAGTGGTGGACACAACAGCTTTACTTCTCATTGTTAGAATTATTTTTTATAATTGTGATAATTTACAGAAAATAAATAGCATGCAGTTTGTATAAGTATCCAGATGATACAGATGTAAGAGAAAAACAAACATGGGTATACTTATTCATCTATACACAATTTATATTGCTTTACGTAATTACAATTCATTTTTTTAAATTCATAATGTTTTATTATTTCCATTATATTTGCGGTCATAAAAATAAATACCATACACGGTATTAATATAGTATTTGTATGTGAGCTTCAAGTGACACATTTTATCTTGATATATATTAAGATATCATGGACAGATGACCTAGATAACAAATCAAAGAATTTAAAATGTTGCATATGCTTCCCCGACTATTTGCTTGTTGCTCTCCATGGTCAGTTGGCATGCAAAACATTGTTGATTATCATTAACCTATGATTTGTCTGTGAATAAGGGTTAAACCGAATCACGACTCTTTATCTGCGAGTTTACCACTCGTTATTTCATGCATATTAACACACATCAAAGGAAGCAAAAATCATCCATTTTTTTAGCTGTCTGCTTATCTGTTTGTATGCTATCCTTCTCTTCTAATTTATCTTATTTCTCCTTTCTCACGGGAGAAAATTGAAAGATGACTCAACCATTTAAGAGACATTGATGTTTTACATTTAAAGCACAATCCTACATTTTAGTTGATGCCTTTGCTGTAAAAGAAAATTGTAGATTGTTTCAGCTTCTTTTAAGATTGATTATTTCTTTGCATTGCCATCATAATCTATTTCTCGCTTTTTCACTAAAGTTAATCGTCTCCAGTTATTTCTTTCGAGCAAAGTCCTCACTGTTATTGGTTTTATAATGCATCAGTTATATGTTGACCTAAAATAGAATTAGTAAAAGTAAAAACTTGCGAAACCTTCAAACCCATTTTATTTAACATGTAATTATTTATTAGAGACAATTGCAATTTGACGTTTTGGTGACTTTACGTAAAGATCGTTGAAGGTTTATGATTCATACCATGATAAATATGTACTAACCACACACACCAAGCACTCATCTCCACCCAACTTCAGTTGCCCAGAGGTAATGGATGAAAGGTAGTTTAAACAATATTCCGAAATGATATTCTCATACCATATTATTTTCATGTATTTGATATTCCTCCTCTTCCCAGAGCATGATCTATACATTATTCGATTTGAAATTACCCCAAAATTATTTCTTCTCTAGAAATACAAATCATGATACGATAACAATCTTGGAAATAGAAGCATGTGATGGCTGGTAAAGTGTTGATGTGTCAACAGTCTTTTGTTATATCGCATTACAGTCCAAGAAGAAATCCGATTTTGCAATTGCCATTTCTATTTCCAAGGTTATCGAATCATGTTTTGTATCTCCAGAAAAGAAATAATTTTTGAGTAATTTCAAATCGAATACTGTAAACATCAATAACAATATTCTGCTCGGATGTAAAAGCACTTACGAATAAGCTTCCAGTGACAATATTATATAGACCTCAGGTCCCATTATCACTTTCTTAAAGTCAGTATTATCTGATGGAAATTAATCTTATATAAACTTTTTAAATATTTGCATAACAATGCTAGTTATAAGTAGAAAGTCTGTTATTAAAATTATCATTTTATATTTGACTATGTCAGGTATGCCAGATAAATTGTAGGGGAATTTCAATAATTTAGACCCAGACCAAAATAAACATGTTTACATCTATTAATAATGATACTGATATTTACCACATACACACAGCATATATTTTAGCTATGGATGAGTTGTTTATATAATAAAACATAGTTATAATTCTTGCAAAGTTGAAAGTAAACATTTGTTTTTAAAAATGGTTAAGTTCACATACAATATTACATTACAATAACATGATGAAATAAAAACTTTAAAACTAAATTAATGAGGAATGCAAAGTAAATATACATAACGAGTCTTAGTGAAAGATAATAATAAACAGTATTTGTAACTAGAGAATTGCAGTTAATTTCAAAGAGGTATATGAGTTTACCAAAACATTAATATCTAAATAATGGGCTTCTATTCAGAACATGCTACGCTTGAAGCTTTATGAAAACACAGGCTAAAATATGTCAGGTTTTATTTGATTAAGCGATGCATAATAACTATCAGATATTTTGCAAAGATCAAGGTTCTTTTCTCTTTTTGAATATATGCTGACATTGTATACATTTGTTTTCACATCTGAGGAGAAGGACTGACTTGTGTTTAGAGATTCTCACTTTAACACCCACACTGATGTAGGCGAGATAGTGTTTATGGTTAGAATATATACAGTAAGGTAAAGAAAGTGATGAAATAAAGGCCTTAATAAAACTATATATTTTCTTGTATATATTAAAGTCAATTTGTTTCATCTTTGATCGTATGGTGATTGGTGATGTGAGAGAATTCATCAATGAATACGATTAACAATCATGCATATTATAACGTTGTTGACAAATGTTCATCAAGAAGCTGTTTACAATAAGTGTATAGAATAGTGTGTTATTTTTGTATTATTAATCTCATTTTTAAAACTTTGGCTAGATATGATACGGCAGCTTTAATTTAATTTAATTACATAAAACAACGACACAACAAAAGTACAGGAGTTGAGAAAGAACATCTGAATATCCAACCATCTACCTATGTACAGTCACGTTGTATAATACATCAAAAGCACAGGCGTTTGTATAAAGTAGACAATAACCTTGTAAAAGAACGTATCGCATTATTTGAGAGAGAGAGAGAGAGAGAGAGAGAGAGAGAGAGAGAGAGAGAGAGAGAGAGAGAGAGAGAGAGAGAGAGAGAGAGAGAGAGAGACTAAATCTAATCCAATATATCTAGTTTAATGACAAATCTCATCTCTACCAATAGCTAACACATCCTTTACCGTAGTAACAAATCCAAAATAAACCCAGGCTAAATACCTGTGACATGGACAAAAATCTGTTACTTATATTATGCGACATCCTGCTCTAATTATAGAAATAGGTAAAATAGAAAGTTTCTTGAATTTTTGTAATCTTACATTTTTTTATCCCAGATACGCAAAGGGAGTAGAAAAATATACTAATCACTCAGCTGCTTACCACATTGGCAACTTATATACCAAGTGTGTAGATAAAGAGTTACTGGAGAGGGACATCTTGACAAAGGGATGTACACAGGATATCAAAATAAAGCATGTAGAATACATTTAAGATTTCTTTCCAGGTGAAACAAACATAACAGCTCAGCTAACCCACTGCACCCCTAAGAAACATTTAAGAGACAATACAGAAATTTTAAGTAACGAATGCTACTTTTATTAACATTAAATAAAAGAAAAATAAGCCACAATTGAATAATTACAGATGCTGATTCTAGTATCACATACAATTAAAATGATTTGTCATGTGCTGCATTCATTAAACCTCTATATTAAGACAGGATTAGAACAAGACTGTAAACCTTTCAGGTTCTTATGTGGTATGTCTGAAAAGCAGTTGTCATGTGTTAGATGTCAACTGTGTAAAATTTGATTTAGGGTCTAAGTCACGAAATTATTAGTAGTATTTAGTCATGGTACAATGCATACGTCATTTGAACAGTCACTAATATCATTATTATTATTATTATTATTATTATTATTATTATTATTATTATATTATTATTATTATTATTATTATTATTATTATTATTATTATTATTATTATTATTATTATTATTATTATTATTATTATTATTATTCGTAGTAGGAGTGAGCGCTGTAAATGGTGTGGCGCTGTGATTATCGGAGTAAGCATTTGTAGAAACTATTTCTGGTTTAATTTCAAAAAGAGCAATACATCATAAACGTGCCCATTTTTGTGTGTGATACTTTATCAAATTTATGGGTGGGAACCAGGAAAGAAGTCCATGATCATTAATTCTTGCTAATAAAAGATTCATAGTTTGACTGAACTAATCGTACATAAAAATTAGACACAAAACCATTGGCAACTATTATTCAAATGCAGAAGATAGAGAATGTTTATGTGATGATAAAGGCGGAAAAAACCGTTTTCTTTGTTACCTGTTTGATCAAGTGGTAAACAGATTATTGATGATTACAAGATATTAATAACATTACAAAATACACATCGGATGTAAGAGAAAGAATATCCCCGATCGGAATATGACATCGAAAGATTCATATGCTCTTTGCGTACTAGGCTATACAGGCATATCCAAACAATAAAACTAAACATAAATTGAGAATTAAACTTAAGACGTTCTTAGCATGAATCACAATGTTAGAATGTATTTAGAAACAGAATAGAGAAAATATGAATTTTCAGGTTTCGACATAAAATAGTCTTAACTGGATTCTTGATAATCAGAGATCATATTGTTTTAGATTATGACATTGAACAATCAACTATTCGATGGTTTTATAAGGTAGAAAGAATGTAAGCGATGCAGTATAATTAGACAAGGTAAAAAACATGGAATCAATGCAAGATGATATCACATTATATAAATTACATGAGCCGTGCAGGATGGATTAACAAGATAGAAAATATATAAAAGCAATGACGACTTGTTTGACAATGTAGAAAATAGGTGAGCGACACAGGATGCTTGGAAAAGGTATAAAACATGCATGCGATGTAAGCAATGCAAGGTGGTTTGATAATGTAAAAATATCTAAGCAATGAAGGATGGTTTTTGAAAATAGGTTTGCCATTCTAGATGGTTTGTCAGTGTAGAAAATAGGTGAGCGATACAAGATGGTTTGACAAGTAAGAACAGGAGTTTGAAGAAAGCGACTGACAAAACAAAAATATTTACAACAAAATAAAAAAATAACAGTTTTTAATTGTCAAAGGTATTTAACTTATGCAGTCACAAGCATCTATACTCATTTACAAGACAAAATGACTATGGGGACGGACATGATGTGGTATGATAGTTAATTATTTAAAAAAACCCAACGGATAATGCAAACTATTGATCAATAGGAAAGCGCGGAACAAGCAAACACTGACAAAACGGAAGAGGCAGAAGGAATACAAATAATATGTTGGAGGTTACGATACTAGATAAGCGCGGAGAAAAAGCATTATTTGGATGAGAAAGGAAAATCATTTGTCGTTGAACATGAAACAGATCCTTAGATCTACTGTTTGTTTCAGAGCGGTATTAGTAAAACTGAAGCAGCAGTTACCAAATATGCATTTTGTTAAAATGGTTTCCTATTAGAAAATGGATATATATATATATATATATATATATATATATATATATATATATATATATATATATATATATATATATATATATATATATATATATATATATATATATATATATATATATATGAGAATTATTTACTAGGTCGTCATGCGAGTGTGTCTGCTACGCACGAGCTTATATAACACCGATTCAGTGCCATCATTTTTTGGCGATGCGTGCTTAGTCGCGACGGTATATGAGCTGGATAAATAGTGCTAAATTGTTAATAGGAAAAGCAAATAAGTTGACATTAAGCCACATAAAAATGTTTGAAGAAATGCGTTAGCATTACAGTGCTTGTTTTAATAATTTTTAATCCGATTGTAATCATTTCTACACAAAGTATTCACGAAATTCATTTCCTTCAAGGTCCAAGTTGCTACGAAAACAGGTATTGTTTTGTTTCTATAACCAATGATATAGCAGGTTTGTGTTGTGTTTTGATTTGGTGGGGAGCTGCTATGTTTGTGTGCATGGTATGAAGGATTAGTTAGCAATGGAACACGTATGGGATATGTTAAAATGAGTGCTGAGAATAGCCCTACTTCCTTCAGTCATTATTATTATTATTATTATTATTATTATTATTATTATTATTATTATTATTATTATTATTATTATTATTATTATTGTTGTTGTTATTATTATTATTATTATTATTATTATTATTATTATTATTATTATTATTATAAAATGCTTGTTAATGCAAGAGGAGACGTAGATCTTGGTGTACTGTTTATTTAAGAAGACAAATATGGTGTGGAAAATCCAATGTGATATTTGTTAAACAAGGTAACAAGCACTAGTGAAATTTTCCACAATCGAGGATTGTTTGGCTTTGATATTGTCTTTGCAGCCTTTTGAAATGTATATTAGGTCAGCTCCTCTTCCGATTCTTGTATTCAGTGATCACATCCACATTACTGTCATTGGCCAAAATGAGATAGAAACATCTAGAATTGTTGACGTGGAATTGGATGTTGGAGTAATTGAAGTATTCGTATCAAGGACGTCAACGGAATAGTTAATCTGATTGCAGATGCATGTTCACATGCATGAAATGAATATATTGCTTAACTGTGTGAATCCTTTGACATATATAATACATTTCCTATGAAATTTTAATTACTGTGATATCATATGTATATTTAACTAATTTGAAAAGAAAACCTTATTGTACAGTCTTTAGTTTTTATAAAGAGAGGTGTTATGCATATCTATCTTGTTTGCTTTAACTGGTGTTCAGATACAGCTTGAGAAGAACCATTATTGAAATCGTTTATTGGAATTAATATTTTTGCGAATTTCCTAGATTAACACTATCTTGGGATCATTGTTAATTATTGCAAAGATAATCTGGAACAAATCACTATGAGATATCAATATTTTTCATATATCAGCATATTCAAGATTAGAATTCATTTGAGAGACACAATACGTTTGGATTTGTGATAGAACTAGGGTTACTTTGGATGTACTTCATGATGATGTGCGCTGTTACAGTGTTTAATTTCATAACTAGAGAATTAAATTATTTGTTGATTTTAGAAATGTTTTTGGTTTTTCTACTTTTCTTACTTAAGAACACGGAGTCACAACTCTTTGCACATGCTCTATGAAAATTGGGCCTAGAGTGTCTCAGGTAAGAACGGTTTATCTTTCTCTCCAGACATGTGGGAATTATATATGAGACCTGTCTTTAATGTAGCTTTCATAGTGACCATTCGGAAAGTTCTTTACAATTGCATTTTCTCCAGATTAATTGTACCGATTTTCATCAAACATAATTTGACTTTTTCAGGATATGATCTTTCGACGGGTGTTGTTGGATGGTTAACCTATCAATAACGTGGAATGAGTAAGAAAAACTATTTTCGACTTTTTTGATGGACTGCTGAATAAAATCTGATCAGAACCAATAGGAATGTATATCAGAACTTGTTATTTTCAGTTACTTCTACAACATGTCAGATCTGATCAAATCTTGTATGGATCTTATCACGACAAGGTTTCTCCCTGCTGTAGGAAAACATATGAAAACCTTATTCTCAACTTCTACAGATATATACGTCACAAGTCTCTTCAAACTGTATGTATGTTGTTCTGAAGATCTGAAGAAATCCCCTGTCAAAGTTCTATCTAGAATGCCATCATCCATCCAATCAAAGATGGGGCTTCCATCATAACCAAATGAAGAACATAACATGATCATTATCTACCATTAAGTATGGCTGTCAGTTCTAAACTGACAGCTGTCAGAGTTCGACGTTCTCTGAAAGAGTGCCATTCCATATAGGCCCAAATGTGATATGTATAGTTCAACCATAAATATTTTGCAAATGTATGCAAAAGATGCAAATGTGCTATCTGGTCCAACAGAATATACGCAAAATAGAAACGCTGTAAATACGCATATAAATTGCTTCTAATTGATATCAAATACTGTATTATTAAATATTTGTTTATTAGATTTCATTGTTATCTTTAATTTCGAAGTTTTGTCGTCTGACTGAAACAATAAAATAATGAGTAACAATGTATATTAGCTTATACCGAGATTCACTTTTGCGCATTTGCGAGCAAAGAGGCATAATTCCTACAGCAGTAACTAGGTTGACTAAGTCAATTATTTCATTGTTAACACTTGGCAAAAATGCAGATATCTTAATAGATGATGTGAACATGTGTGAACGACAAAAGCATCTTCCTTCTATAGCTCCAATTATGATTGTTGCTAGATTAGTCAGTATTTATAAAGGTCTGTATCGAAACAAAGCTGCCCAAAATTATGAATTAGGCCCATTTGAACAGCTGTTAATATTTGTATTGATATTAATTTCCCATATACAAAACGTTCTAATGACGATGAATTGATAAGTTGAAACTCCTCAATTTTAATCGCAACAAGCCTTACAGAGGAGAACCAAGATTATGGTTTGAAAGGTGGCATTCGGCCCAGCAAATTGCTCAGTTAAATGAACTGAACGTAAAGGCTGTGGAAATGCAAATTCTGATATATTCTCCATGAATGCGAAAATAGTAAATATGCTAAGTCAGTTATTTGTTGTTAAAATAAATCGGAAGATCTTATTAAATTATGTTGACGTTCGTGTTTGGCACGCATGTGAAATCAAGGCAGTTTAGTTTCATCTTTCTAATAAGGATGCAATTAGAGTAATCATTATTTTTTACGGTCCCTACCAAAATAGAGCACCTGATCTTTCAGCATTGGCCACAACACACAATTTATAGCAACAAATGCTTTGTTTGCCATTTAAATATCGTATCAGTTTGCTTTGACTGAGAAAAATGTTATGTTAAATTTGAGTAGACTTCTCTCAGCCATTATATTGTAACCGACACAGCAGTCAAAGAGCGGAAAACTTCAAGTAAAACCTCATCTTACTGTTATGCTATGAGATCCTAAAGAGGTAACTGTTTGTTTGCCTTATTCTCATAATTAATAGTTTGTTACGAGATTCAGTCACTTAGCTTGTAAACGGTCGATAGCGCTTTTTAATGTTTCACACCACATCACCGGGAAAAATATTCTGCCATTAGACATCATTGCATTATTAGTGCCAATCTGATGTATGGATCATTTGCAACTCTGCTGTTTATTCATCAATAAAGGAAAACTCAGATCACGCCTTTTGTAGTGGCATTCAGCTCGAATGATTACTCAACTTATTGAAGTAAACAAGACGAATTAAATAGTTTGTTGAATACAAACTACATCTATCCGTAAGCATCTACCCGAAAGTGTGAATTGTCGCAATGTGGATTATCTACACAAGTATCACTGTATGTATGTATGTATGTATGTATGTATGTATGTATGTATGTATGTATGTATGTATGTATGTATGTATGTATGTATATATATATATATATATATATATATATATATATATATATATATATATATATATATATATGCAATAAACTGACGACGAACAGTACGAAACTAGTAACTAACTAGCCTAAGCGCTTTCGATTCTTAATGAGTCTTTTTCAAAAGCAAATACAAAACATATATACGACAAACAAATAAACACAAAAACGTTGTGTTTGTAAATCTCTACATGGCTGTCTCCACATGGGTTAAAACTATAAATACAACCAGCTTGTACTTTGCCTTTAAAAAGACTCATTAAGAGTCGAAAGCGCTTAGGCTAGTTAGTTACTAGTTTCGAACTGTTCGTCGTCAGTTTATTGCATCTATTTTAACCAATCCCTGACACACGTGATCCCTTGGTGGATCCAGTACGCTTGAAAGGGTTGTTATTCGCCATATGATATATATATATATATATATATATATATATATATATATATATATATATATGTGTGTGTGTGTGTGTGTGTGTGTGAATTGCGGTAATTAAAGACATAGTATTTAAATAATTTTGCATGCGTTGCTATAGAATCAGTCATTACATTCGCAAAAAGCTTACAGCATTATGAAAATGTGCATGCAAAAGTAACTCAAGTTTTTGATTGTTTATCTTTATTCACACAACACAAATCCTAATGGATATATCCTAATATTCATACAGCATTTATATTAAAAGAATTAAAGTTGTTCTAACATTGCAAACGGGGAAGCGTGGAGCGGGGCTCTGAGTATAAGTTATTTTGTGATTTTCAGTTTGTTGTCTACATTACATGCAGAAACATTTTGTAGACTCAACAAAGTTTTTGGATGACTTCGTGGAGAACATTGTTGACGGGTTTGTCGATTTCCATTCCGAGAAATATTATTTATTTTACTGTAACTGCTTGAAGAAACTATAGGAAGTCATATCAATACTGGTACTTGTGGTGTTTGTGTTTTAATTTGTTTTAAAATGAAATTTATGACTATCGGTAAATGGTTTATAATGCTTGGGTGTTTTATAGTCAAACAACTGAGACAGTTACCATGTGGAGTGGTGGGAGGAATTCTTCACCTACTTCTACAGGCATAGAAGTTCAAAAAGAGCAGATCACGAAATAGATATTAAAGTAATGGTAGCACAAGAAATGGTTGTTGGACTAAGAATAGCACAAACAGCGGATGTTCAACTTGTAGAACACAATTAATGGATGTCCAACTGGCAGTAGCAATAAATGGTTGGTTAGATAAAAGTAAACATTAAATTTATATTTAACTAATATTATCATAAGACTAAGAAGTTCAGCTAAAAGAAGCAAATGAAATAGATGTTTAACTAAGAGCTGCATAAGAAATTGATATTTAACTAAGAGTTTTACGAAGAAAGAGTGGCAACATAATATGCATCACAATTATTAATTGTTTTAGCGATTTTGGATTGTTTGTGCCTTCACCTATGAAAAAATTATATTTCTGAGGAACGTAAACTACATACGGAATCATCATAAGCGTTCGTTATTCTAGTAGATAGTGATCATTAACAACTATGCTAATACTAAATTAACGGGAGTGGTTGAAACACAATAAACATCATTTAACTAGTCTTTTCATCATTTATGAGACAACATGTTTCAGATTTAATTAGTTCAGACGAAGAACTGTCATAAATATGAATACTAATCTACTAAGGGTGATTCAAATATACGATTGATATTACTCTTCATATGTTGCTTACACAATATTTACGCATAAAGGTAGCCAGACGCAAACTTCATTTATAGAGAATTGAGTCTGAAAACTAGAACGAATCATTCGGAGATAACTAGATTTTTTAAACTCTCAGTGAAATCAATCCCAGAACTCTCGCATTATGTCTGTCTGTATCTCTGATTTTATGTACGTAAATGGGCCATCAGTTGTAACTAAGAGCGCATTAAGATTCTCTCATAGATGTGTACTCGCTCAGAGGTAATATTTGCGTGTGTATGCATTTGAAAACGATTTATGTATAACTCTTAAATTTGTTCAATGATATGCTATAGCTATATGGCTTGGAACTAAGCAACAGAAAGGAGAGAAACCAAAACATTTAATAATGTTCAACTTGCAGTTTATTTCCATAAAACTTAAAGTGAAATTTTAATAGGAACATTCAATATTCTATCGTAAAGCCAAATAATCTAAAATGTCTTATTAGCAGTTTAAAAATATAGAGTTGTAAATGAATTTCAGCCTTGATTGTTCTGATGTACCAACAATAATTGTGTCGATCCAGTCGATAAGCATTTTAATAATTCTAATTAATGTTTAAAATGTTTTCTCTTAGGTTATATCTCAACACAACTAAAAGTGATTCCCCTTGACTTATATTAAAAAAAGAATTACTAATTTTCTTTCTGAAAACATTATATAAATATCTAAACCTAAAAAAGATGACCAGGATGTGGATCACAAGTTGACATTATGACCATTATTAGGTCAAATGGCCTTGTCAAATTCTAAACTATAACCCAAAAAACGATGTAGAAAAGTTAGCTCAAGACTTGTTTATAAATGACCATTAGCTTATCCCACAGACTATAATCGTAGATAAAAGTTAAGCACAGATACACACACACATACACGTATATATATATATATATATATATATATATATATATATATATATATATATATATATATATATATATATATATATATATATATATATATATATATATATATATATATATATGTGTGTGTGTGTGTGTGTGTGTGTGTGTTTCCGTGCTTAACTTTTATCTACGATTATAGGTTGTGGGGTAAGCTAACGGTCGTTTATGAACAAGTCTTGAGCTAACATAGTGGGCACTCTTCGTCTACAGTGTCTGCAGTTTCATACTTTTGATACTTTACGTGAAAAACATATCACTTTATGTGATTCTTATTGGTCCAAAAAAGTCCATGAAATTATTGAGCACGATACTCATTACTGAACGGTGGGGATCGTGGGAAACATTTTTAATATCTCCTTCTGGAATGTTTTGCATTTGAATAAACATGTTTTGGCGGGCAATTTTTAACTCGACTCACGAAAGGAAAGTGAGGAAAGTTTATACCGGTCGTATGAATATGGATATATCTCCCTCACAGTGGTTTGTTATATCATATTTAACAATATCATCGTAAGAAAAATGGAGAAGGAAGTATATCTTTAACATTGATATAGAATCCACCGTATATTCAAACGTAGTTTAAATATTAATATATTTAAATATTATTTCGTAGCCTATATGGGATACTGCATATATCGTAGCAATATGACTGAAAAATTGTTAAAGGTACGTTAAAAGTATAAATCACACCCACACATATATGTTTGGTGTCTTCCGACACGAAAGGAAATTTGTTGATGTCTTCTGTACAGTCTTTTGTTCCAAACCAAACACTGCAAATATCCAGTCACAGATGCATTGCAGTAAATGTGGTAGTTTTTTCACTTAAAAATCGCAACAATGTACCTTTTAGATCTGAAAGTGACATTTTAGAGTAAAAGAGTACTCTACTGTCGGCTTACTGTACTGTGTACCGTATCAAACAATATGGCAGCATCACATCGCATTAATCATTCTGTTTTGAAAAATGATTTTGTCGTTATACAATGTTCTGTTTATTCGGATGGTAGCTTTATCTTTGATTTACAGTTTGTTAAACTGTACAATTTACTTTTACTAGTTCAGCTTTCTTAGGGAATCTATTATTCGCAAAACAAATGAAAGGAGTACAGTTTGTCAGAATGAACGAGATTTTTCGTTCTTCTTTCTATATAAATAATTTCCACTGAAATAATGATTGAGATAGAAAGAATATCAAATTTGTAACAAATTGATATTAAATTCATGAAACTCGTTGAACAATGTCTGGCTTTTGCTCCCCAAGATTCTTACAAAAGCTGGACATTATTCAATTTGTTTCATAAATTCAATATTAAATCATTACACATTTGATATCCCACTCTCTTTTCACCTCTCTCTCTCTCTCTCTCTCTCTCTCTCTCTCTCTATATATATATATATATATATATATATATATATATATATATATATATATATATATATATATATATATATATATATATATATACACACACAAACACACACACATATAAAATAGGCAAACATATACTACTATGAACTCGTACTGCCTAGAAATGTAAATTGTAAGTATTGTGAATATTCGAAGACCCATTTAGATCAAAGATAAGTAACAACTGATGGATCAGTTATCAATAGTTTAACGTATGCACACAATCACACACACACACATACACACACACACACACACACACACATATATATATATATATATATATATATATATATATATATATATATATATATATATATATATATATATATATATATATATATATATATATATATATATATATATATATATATATATATGATGTATGTAAATGCGGCGTTCTTCTTCAGCGGAGTTGACTTACTGAACGTTGTTGCAAAGATGCTATATATCAAACTTGTGTTAATAAGATTTTCTTAATTTTCAGCCAATAATTCAAATGTCAGCTAATTAATGTTTGTGCTGACAGAAATTTTTTTTTACATGAAACATACCTTCATAACGCAAACACTGTCCAAATGTTCCGCCTGTTAAATCTTTCCAGTTTGTGTCTCAAATGATTCAAAATCTGTATCTCTCTCTTGATCTGACAAGAAATCAAGATTTTAAGGTGAATTTTATGATCCAGATTTTGTTGAACATTATTTATGGATACCATTGCACTTTTCGTTTAATTTTGCTGACACATGCATACTATTTTCTTATAATCTTTATTGTGCATTTCTCATTATCCTTTTGTGAGTTTCTTAAATTTTATAACAATAATGATCTTATCTTCTCAAAGGACTACGCAGCTATATTCTCCAACAAAAACCTCCATGTTATGTATGTGCAAAACGCTATGCATACAAAGAAAACGAAATTAGCAACGACTACTTAAATCAAGTTTTGTTTTACATCCGTAAATGCTTTAGCGAGCAAGGTCCACTAGGCAATAGATATGTTGCGAACTAGATATCTAAATTGTTTGCCTTTCACCCTGTCTTAATGATTACATCCTTCAAATTTATTCAATAAAATGATAAACAGTACAAAACTGGTGAGAACCAGCCCAAGAGCTGGAATTTACCGATTTTCTTTTAAATAGCATAAAGCCGCAAAAGAATAATCACACAAATATGAGTGTAACTGATTTAGTCTAGATGGAAGAAGGTATTCCTGTTTGTCAGTCTGTTTAAAAAATGTCTGTATGAAGTGTGTAATCGCACATGTTAGGTTGTTTCCATAAATGTATTGTCTCTGTTCTAAAGTTTGCAGTAAATTTTATTGAATGTGCGAACGTATTTATTTTTATGATGAAATCATCTATCTTTTCCATCCCGTCATTTCTTGCTATTTCTATGTCACCAATGAAATCAACATGCTGGCAATGGTTTATGGCTTACTGGGTCGAAAAGTTATCTTTTCTAATAGGCCCCCAATTATATGTGCGTATGTCCCAATGACTATTTTGTTTATCTAGAAGTTAGCCTTGCCCTTTATATCAAATTTATTGTGTTTAAGAAATAGCTCTGGGAGTTATACGAAGGGTTTCGTGGGTGACGTCTTCACCTGTCTTGTTTCTGAGGCTACTTTACATCCATATATTCCTTCATCATACGCGATGTTGGTTTTGAGAGATATTACCTCTATTGAAAGAACAGATGTCTCTGGTGGGATCGGTTCACTGTCATTTTTAGTCATGAGATAGTTTGTTGAGTCTTGAAGGTAGGATGGTAGAATATGGAAACGGGACCTCATAAAATAATTTTAGTATTGAGAGATGTTCTCGACTGGGTCATAGTTACTAGAGATAACAGACCTATGGGTTTGAGAGTTTATTAATTTTGGGTAGCATATATAGACACCCAGCTTCTGAGATATTCCATGGTATCCTGTTTTTTTTTTGTCCCTCATGGAATATTTCATTAATGTCTTATCTTATTAAAACTTTGGATAAAAGTTTAATTTAAGGTACAATCTGACATCAGTATGATCTCTGTTTGCTTCCTTGATAAAGTTTTCTCATTCCATAACGACGACCGTTAAGCCCTTCTCTGCTTATTTGATTATATAACTCAGTGCTAGTTTTAATAACTTCATATGTCTCTTTGCTTTTGAGTATTTGCTTGTTTGCAATAAATGGTTCTAAATTTTCTTTTCAATCGATGACATAAAACCCCAAGGTTAGCAAACGAATTCTTTGGAGAGGACGAACCTCTTTTGTTCCCTAAATATAGGTACCTTCCTCTGTATATAATTTGGCTTTTGTTATGAATTGGGACTAAATTCGTTTTTGTGTTTGAAGAGGTCGCCTCTATTATAAATCTTGGGTCTGGGACAGACGTCTAGTCCTCTTGGAAATGACTTAGTTTCTGCCATTGTGAGTCTTGCTCTAGAGAGATCTGTGTCCTGATTATTTGTGAATGATTTGTTTTCAGTTCTTTTGTTTAGTTTTGTTTAAAAATGGTTTATAATAAGAGTAATAAGCAGAAAAATATTAACCCCTACATCTAAAATGAGATACATAAATGTTTAAGATATTTCTCAGACCTCTTGTAAATACCTTTTATATATCTAAGATCAAGATTATACTTTTTGTACGAAAGTGATGGAACGTGTAAGAAGGATACGCTGAGAAATTAAACATTATCCTAGTTTGGGTAAAAAACGCATGAAGCTTTCTATAAAAGGGTCAGTTTCTTCTTAAACAGAATACAATATGAAAAAGAAATGATTTTGATACCATACAGGCATAAGGTATGAAATATTAACTATACACATTATATTATATAAGAAACTTCATTTAATATAATCAAGATGGAGAAAGGACAAAGGAACACACACGAATGGAGAGAGAATGCGTATCTAAAGGCAAAAACCTATCAATTATTTAATGAAAATCTATTTGATGTATTAAACTTAATATATAAACTATTGCCAAAAAAGCTGAAAAAGAACTCAGACTATTGAGTTATATGTTTTAGGAAATCTGTTAATGTGACATATGAGTTACAAGTGAATATTGATGCCATTTAGACAACTATATTCATAAACTTGTAAACAGAAACAGGTAAACTAAAAACATGTAATGCTTTTTAAAAAAATGCTTGTTAAATTCTTGTTGGATATGGAGAACAATATTAAATTTTGACTGGTATTAAAAATGTTGAATGATCAGGAATCTTGCTTATTACAGTTAGAAAGATTAAAAAATATCATGGGATAATAAATGAGCATTTAAACTAAAATGAATAATATACCAGAAAAGAAACTAAACTGACGGTCAAAAATATAATAAAGAAATAGTATAGAGATATTAATTATTAAGCAGTATAATTTCAGCATTACGGGAAGCAAGAAAGTGGTTATTTACACAAATAATTCATCACTTAATATACATATGCACTCATTCGATAATGACATTACTAAAAATGTGTTGGGGGTTAAGTCAACAGAAAATTATAAATGGATCAGTAAACTGCTAGTATGGGTATCCCTCAGTATAAAAATCCTCGCATTTTGCAGTGGCACACTATCTTTAGTCACAACTGCTATTACTATATATACTGGCAGTATTATTATTATTATTATTATTATTATTATTATTATTATTATTATTATTATTATTATTATTATTAGTAGTAGTAGTAGTAGTAGTAGTAGTAGTATCACAACAACTTCTAGTACTAGTAGTATTAACAGGAGTGACTGTTTGGGTGAGAATTTGAAGATGTGCAAATCAAGAAAATTAGAATGTAGGACGAAGAATGTTACACTGCATGAAAAACAGAGAGGTTTAAGCAATCCAGCACCATGGTTATTCAGCATTAGAAAGTTGTTTTTTTCCATTCACAATTAATATAGGAGATAACATGTTGAATAAAACAATGAAGTCAATATACAATGAGATCACTCTGTGTTACCTACTCAAGGTAGAAAAGAGGGTTGATGAAGTTGATAAAAAACATTGCAAGGAAAATTAATAATTAACGAACTTCAAAACATCGCCTGCGTATATACTCACCTATTAGAATACTCAATATACGAAAGATGCATGAGGCCACAATCAGGTTACTAAAAGGAGTGATGCGCAACACATATTAACGATTTTCATTTAACGGGAGAAAGCAACGGTAGAGAAATAAAATATTGGATGGTGAGATAGTAAATGAATAAAAAGTACAATATTATCGTAAAGTGACTACACCTAGCAGGCAAGCATTTTAAAGTTAGCATCTCTACATTTTAGAATTTAATTGTTGTATTCTGCCCTGGTTAAGCTGCCTTGGCAATGGTCGTCCAATATGAGACCAGATGCATATTTAATTTAGCTCAGGTTTGCAACTGCTATAACAATAAAATTAAGCTATGTGGGACGTACTTTTAAATAAAGAATCTTATCAGTGATCAAGGCAGAAAACGTAATTTTAAATTAGTGAATTGAGTGACTTACGTTTTTACTTCTTATTTGTGGCGGTAGTTTACTTGTTGCAGTTATCTACATTTATTTACGGCTGTTGTATTTGTTCCTCGATGAATCCACTAGTCTCGAGCAATATAACTCATCATAGTAAAAGCATCTTAGAGTTCACTTCATGCGTAAACATTTGATTTTGACAATATCTACGGCCCTTTCCAATGACACTTTCATATGACACAAGCGGGCAGATTATTTCTGGACTTTTGCCTAACTTTACGTAATAGACAGTCGCATTAATGGACGAAATGTTTGCAAAAAATAGAGTCGTTCATCACTTCGATATCTTTTGTGTGCTGCTTGATGTTCGAGAAATATTGCTTATAATAAACCTACAGGCATATACTTGTATTGAACCCGTCGAAGCCATTTTGAAAAAGTTGTTGACTATTTCTGCTACACACTACGTCTTGTGAAAGTGATACATACTGCAGCAACTTTTTTCTTTGAACGGCTCTGATTATTTCAATACATTAAATGATTTCTTTGAAAGAGCGACCGAGATTTAAACGTAACCGAGATTTTAACCTAACGCAGAACACTGCAAATGATTAAAATGATCATGAAGTATGAAGGTAAGATTATTTTTTAAAACAGTGTTTGAAAATAACTGATGTATGTACATAATGGAAGCAATACAAATTGCGTACAATTGTGTATGTTTATCCTTCAGTTTAGTAAAGTGTTATTAAGAATGCATGATTTCATGTTGGCTGGTATAAGGTACGGTTCTACAGAAACACAGATTTCTGCTAGCCTTTATCAACTTTATTGTTTGGTTTTGGATGGTCCTGAACGCCCGTTTACTTCGCGTGACTCTGTTTTAGCATGTTGCCTATTCATTTCATGGCAAATGATTTCGTTGTAAATCGGACTTTTTATGTTCCATTTTTTCTGATCATTAGAGTGATATCCAGAACGCAAGTGGCACCTTTTTATATAATTTTTTTTTGATTTGGGTTCATATAGTTTTTATATAGAATTCCGTAATTGCGAGCTTGAGGAATATTAACGCGCCATCAAAGAACGTTCATTTTATCGATTTAGTCTCTCCATTCCCTGTCGAGTAGATCAATGCATATATGCTAATTGCTATGGTGCATTATTTTGATAGCATGGGTCTTAAAGCCTGAGATGGTACATCCGATTTTAGTCGAAAATAGCTTGGTGCTAGCAAAACAATTGTATGATGCGTGATTATTATTCAAAAAATGTTATGTACACCCTGGCTTTTTATCAGCTCATAACAGAGTGATAGCCTTGATAGTAACAAAATGTTCCTGAAAAAATAATGAAAATGACAGTTTCGGAAAGACATATAATGTTTAACGAAATGGATTATTTTGCATCAACGATCATAACCATAGCACATACGTATATAATGTTGTTGATACACATACAAAAAGAAAAGTAATACCCATCAACTATTTGCGGACTCAAAAGGAACATGATGTATATCAAGTAATTAAACAAAGTTGTGAATAGTATTACCGGTTGAAAGATTCTGTTTGACGGTAAATTTATTTTCTTAGAAACCTGGTCATTTCAGATTAGTATGCATCATATACGAGAAGAATAAACAATCGTTCGAATTGGGTATGATGTAGGCTTATAACCCATATGTCAATTAATCTAAATGCCTTTTGTGCAGCATTCGATTTTCACTTATAGTTAATTTATAAGAGGAAATAATTGACTGCATCTCAATCTTGATTTGAGTGGAGGCAAACCATGCCATAAGACATATATGCATTTATTTCTCAACACGTACTGACGCTGCCTGCGTATGTGTATCAACAGTCTTGATATCATTGCATCATCTCCTGCTTCTTCTACGACATCGATGCATGCAACAATCAGATGATAAGTTCGATCTCGTAGTGATATTGTGCATACTATAAACTGACATCGAGTAAAAGGAAATTAATATTGTGTATGCTAAAAGGTTTCCTTGATTTTCCTAGGCAATGGCATCGTGTTGAATAGAAATTAATATTGAGCATCTTAGAAAACGAGTGCTTATACGTTGATTATGCTGAGAAGTGGAATTCAATAGGTATTAAATGGGAAGTCCGATAAATTACGCAGTTTGTCGGGAGGTTAAAGAAAATTAAAATATAAACGGTTTATAACTGACACAAATCAAGTGAACAATATTGGATTTTCTAGTTCATGATCAATCGTTAGTATGTTTGATATATTGAGATACTTGTTCTATTGTTATACGATTAATTTATTTACAAATCCTAAGCAATTTATTGTAATAAATACTTGTGCAAGCCCTACGGGATTTGATATCTGTCTTTGTCTGCGAACTTTAATCGGAATAATTTGCAAACAGTTGCAGTACAACAAGTAAATTGACAATATGTTTCCCTTTCTAATCTGCCGAGGAGGCCAACCATTTGTTTATTCTCCGTCGTGTATTTTACTTGTAGGGCAAATAATAATTGTCCTATGCATCATTTGAAGAGCGATCAACTTCGAACGTCCGTTCTTTCTGAGAACAATTACTTCTCGTTATAAATGTTCAGTCTCCGCATTGTTATGTAATAGATATATGGAGGATTTGATTTAGGTACGACGTGTTGTTTCATTCTTTTTTGTAATTATTTATATTATTTGTTGAACCGATAGTTATATGTAAATATAATTTGATTAAATTAGGAAAAGGCAAATCCTTAACTAAAGTACAAATATTTCCTTTGGTAATAAAATATAATAAACAATAATATTAATATCGATTCCTAATTTCCGCGTTGCGACACCTTTAATCTGACACAATAGAGATTGAATATGTCATCTGAAGTAAAATAATACTGGCGATGCCAGCCATTGATAATAATATAATATAATATTTGTATATTTTGGATCTGAACATTTTTGGGTTACAAATTTTCAGAATGTGTGGTACGTATTGATACTGATTCTGCAAACAATATATACATGCCTCACTGAAAAATGACAAATAATATTGACATCAGTTGTAATGAACGTATTATTTAGCGATGGTTTTGATATTGCCTGGTTCTAGGAAGGTGTTGAAAGTATTAATGTATTCCTAAGAACATTTTCTTTCAGAATGAAGTATTCCATGAGTCAAAATTAGTATGACTTTTCCAAGCTCAAAAATGTATGTAATATAAAAATTGGTGGTTAGCATCTTTAACAAGATTACCATTTGTCGCCTACAGAAAATATATAATATGTATATTTCGCTTGAACAATATTATCAAAATATAACAGAAAATTATTTAACCAATATTGATATATTCATTCATCTCTCCAAACAATAATATAAATTTATGTCAACACAGTACATTTTATTATTCATAATGTTGTATTATTTTTTCTGCTTTTTGCTGCATGGACATAAATTTAATAAAATATATGGTAAGGACACAATATACATGTGGCCTTCAGGTGTTGGAATTTGTAATTTGTGTATATTAATGTATCATGTGCCCATGGCCTATGATGAATAATTTGATTATGAGATTATAATTATTACGGCATTTCATCGTCCGTTGGTATTCAAAACGTTGATCATTATTGGGGTTTAAGTTTGAACCAAAACATGACGCTTTAGATCTTTGTCTAAAAATGCTCGTATTGCTTGCATACACAAAACTGGTTCAGTCATCCATCTATCATTTGATTTGTCTGTTTGTGTTTTCATGTGTCCTTATTTACAATCCCTCCTCTTTTTGTTCATCATTAATGAGGTTATGTTTCAATGTACACTTCTATATGTTTATACGATGCTTTTACCGTAAGAAGAAAAATAAAACTTGATTTTTCCTTCTTTTGAAACTGATTTACTCTTTTGCATTTGTCATCGTAATCTATTATTTTCTTTTCACGGAATTTATATGCCTCTGTATATGTCTTTCAAGTTGAGCACTTGATGCTGTTGGTTTCGTGTAGCATCTGTCAAATGACCATCTTCCCAAACAAAATTTATAAAAGTCAGATGACGTGATAAGTTTTCAAGTCTATTTTATATATTAGCGTACAATTATGTACAAGCGAACATTTAAGTTTGGTGACTTTACTTTGCTGTTGGTTTCGTGCAGCATCTGTCAGATGACGATCTTCCCAAACAAAATTTATAAAAGTCAAATGACGTGATAAGTCTTCAAATCCATTTTATATATTAGCATATAATTATGTACAAGCGAACATTACAGTTTGGTGACTTTACTTAAGTACCTTAGAAAATTTGTTTATTGATGACGAGATGGCCAGTGTTAGAAAGATGCACAATTACCACTACCGTATATCCCCAATATACACATCACACTTGTCACAACTATCCAGCACTCTTTCCAGCCAAACTCCATTGATCCAACAATTGTAATAGGTGAAAATGCGAAATCCACCTTCATACAATGTTTGCATTAAAGATGTTTAAAAATATTATTGTTATTCCATTTTGTTTGATATGTTTGATCTTTCATCCCCCCATGTGGTTGCAACAGGGATACTATAACTACAACGTTTCGTGCAATTTCTTCCTGATAGCTTAAATGGAGACGTGGTAATAGACAACCGGATGTACATATATAATGAAAGTACCAGAATGCCTGTAACGTTTAAAATATATGAAGAGTTATTTATATAAAACACTTAACATGTATTAACATAAATCTCACTTTCAGTTATTGTCTCTCTTTTTTATACATACACACTGTAGAAATATGTACAACGACACATACATGCAAAGATTCAACATAAATATATAGAAATGCATACTCATATACGTAGATTAATGGACGAACTGATATAAAAATACACATACGTGTGCATATATTTGTGTGCACACATACATTCTTTTCTTAGTTTGACCTTTTTTCTGGAACCACTCCTGAACGTCTGATTATTATACATTTTGTTCATTCCAAATTCATCTAATAAGTCACAAAAAATTCCAACTCATGCATTATTGATTAACGACAAATTCTAGTCCAGAAAGATCCTAATCTCTTTTAACGAGCTGTAATCCGTCTGTATGTTTACACTGGTGGTTTCATGCGCTCGATTGTGGAATTCATGCATCTTTTATGGGAGAGACCTAATCAATAAGTTATCCGATACATTGCCCGTCATATAATTCACTTTGCAAAAAACGTAACGTTCATTGATTGTTGAAATTTCTTTGTAGTATCATTTATTAGCTTTCGACATCTTTTCAAACTGAAATATAGAAAAAGAAAACGATACAAAAAATTAAATTTGTCTTTAATGCTTTTGATGTATGTGTCTGAATGCCTCCGTGTGTGAGTGGTATTGATTACAAAAAGACAATATTTCATGCTCATTATATCCAAGAATACATACATAGTACAGAACTGTGATATAACTAAAGGAATATCTTTGTTAAACATTCGCCCCCCTAGGAGACGTAAATTGCAAGTGTTACTCGTATCTGTCTATATTATATTCAAGACGGCACACAACACCACTGCTTTGGTTACGCTTTTGCTAAAACATTACATGCAAGCGTGATACAAAAATGGATGAGGACAACTCATTGTTATTTTCGGTATATGGTTTCTTAGATAAACATAATACAAATAAATATTTGTTAGCATAAAATTATAGTAGCATAAATAGCTTTGATTTATTAATAGTGCTTGATTTTACGAAAACATGTATAAAATGGTTATGCTCTCTATATTATTTGCTTGAGACAGAACATTTTCTGCCTCTTGAAGTCACAGTACCATATAGACTGCAGTGCGTTGCAAAATCAATGTTGGTGGCGATAAAACTTATTCGCATAACGCAATTCACTTTAAAGAACATTACGTTCATACTGGGCAACAGTGTGGGTAAAATGAGTGATAGATAATTACTATTACCATAAAAATGTAATAGGACAAAAATAGTCAATGAAATTCGATCATTAGGAGAGCTTTTATGTTTACACTGGTGGCGTCATTCGATTTATATAATTTATACTGATGTATACATGTTTGTGCAGTAAGACAATATCAGTTGATGCTGATGATATACAATACGTGAATTATATTTTTATTCTTTCGTATGGTTTCTTCACCGTTTTAAGTATTGCCTTTGATCGAAGTAGCTGTTTTCGGTAACAAAATAATTGTAGCTCTTAGTACCACTTGTACCATTTCTGCAGAAGTTGTGATGCAAGCATAATAAACTGCAAATTTGGAACCAACAGAGGCAAAATATCATCGTTCAAAATGAAGTACAAAAGAACTGAAACATTATCTAAGGCAAACAAGACTCCAGTCCTGTAAAATTGTACCCAAAAAAAGATTATATTCACATAACCCGTTGAGATAGATATTATGTTTTTACACGTAAATGCTATGCCGATCAAGCATTGACGACGAGGCTATTGACTTGACTAATAAGGAAGGCTGTTTCTTTGATTTATACTGACATATCTTTTATAGGAAATGAATGCAGCGTCTTGCTGTCAGAATTAAACTGCAGATGAATTACACATCAAATTTATATGTAATATGTAATTTAATTAGATTGAAAAAGACATCCAACCAAAAATGCACACGACCTTGTATGAATGTAAAACATTTCTTTCAAAACGAAAATAACTTATGTCAAGATAAATGTATACTGGCGTATAGATATAAAAGTATATAATTACAGACACTATTACGATTAATCGATTAATAAAGTTAGTGGATCTCACCATCCAAATCAAAAGGAACAAAATTCGAAAAAATAAAGAAAAAGATTTTGACGAAAGGTGCAAGGAACAAAGAGATAGAATATTAACGAATTATAATAGAAAGGACTGAAATATGTGTGTGCGTTTGTGTGTGTGTGTGTGTGTGTGAGAGAGAGAGAGAGAGAGAGAGAGAGAGAGAGAGAGAGAGAGAGAGAGAGAGAGAGAGAGAGAGAGAGAGAGAGAGAGAGAGAGAGAGAGGGTTTAGGTCAGAGCTAATTATTTTGTTCGCTTTAACATAATGAATTACATAACTAACGGGTCATTCTTTTCAACCCATACCGAAATATTCGACCCAGCTGTGAACCAGTGCTGGATAGCAAAATTGGTTACTGTTATCATGTGTCATCCTGACTTGGCTCAATGTGAAATCTTTTGGTGGACATTATGGAAAATTGTCTTTAAAATTTCAAGTTTATATATCTGACCATTGATCTCCTAACAGGGCCCTCATGGGAATAAGAAATAAAATTTTGAATTGCAATGAAGTGTTGTATGAGTTTATAGAACTACAGAAGACGGGCTGACTGAGAAACAGGCAAAGAGGTTTTCAAGATATCATTGCTGTTAAAGCCTGGGGATGAAAAGCAAGAATCCTTTTCACACGAAATAATTGAATCAAAATACTAAAGAACCAGACGCTAGAACTCCATGTTAAACCGCATGAAATGACAAATGCAAATAAATATATATTCTCTTGTTCTGAATTGTTAGTTGGATTTTTTGTTTTGGTTTTCAATTTGTTACTTTTCACTGGTATGGTAATTTTGTGCCGGAATTTGGCTAATATTTGCTTAGACACTAGTTTGTAACACTCGTGGATGATCTCTCTCTAGGACAGCAAAATATGTTTTAAGCAATATAATCACAAATGAACAATCAAACTTAGAAATATAACAAGTAGGACAAGCAATAAAATGGATTAGCAATAAAAGAAAGCAAAAAAAAAAAAAGAAAAAAAAGAATAAAAACCCCAGAGTTATTTGAATATGATGTGTACAATTTAATCAATCATTAAATGACAGCAGTGTAGGAAGTTAGAGAGTGTTTAATTATACAAATATGCAAGCAATCATTATTGATATTATTAGAAAGGATTGGTGGTGGGAAAGAACAGGGAAATTATAAACGGTGCGGTAAAACAACGCACGCTTTCAAATAAAAGAAATGGTAATAACCATTTGAGTATAGCAAACGGGTATATTAGTTAACGAACATCAAACTTGTAGAATATTATATACAATATATTTAGTCATGTCTTACATGTATTATGCTCTAAAAGTAACTCCAGTATGAAACTACTGTTAAGGTAACAAAGGAAACTTTGCAGTGACTTTATCATGTAAGAATGAAGTGCGGTATTATGTTAGATTTCTGCTGTACCATATTATATGCAGCATCTTAGTCACGAAATTATTCGTATGTTGATTCTCACAGTTTGCATGGCACAAATCATACGTCCTATAAATAGTCACTATTGCTAACACTATCAGAAGCAGCAGCAACAGTGGTAGTAACTGGGGATAGGAAGATGATAAAAACACGTCTTGTTTTATTTCTGTCAGCGTCGTTTTGTAAAATGGAATTGAACCCCAAATGCCCATTTCTCAGTGCTAGAGTGTATTATTGATAATAAGGGCGAGTAATAAAATACGTCATTTACCATAGTGCTATTTTAAGAATTGGACAGCGCGGTTGAGATCAGTTATAACTTCAGAAAATGCATACACACATGAAATAAAACTTTTACTGATATAGAGAACTCATATCTCAATGAGATCGTTATTTGTTATAAAGAAAGCAGCGATTTGCCGTTGTTTTTTCTGTTAGGCAGAACGGTGAGGAGGAATAAACGAGAACATTGGAATACCAGATGCACTAGGCTGGTAGGCCAGGGTCATAACTTTTTTAAGTACCAGACACAAAAATAACAAAACATAAGCACAACTCAAATAGACAAACAGTTTATACAATCTCGGCAATGATCAAAATGAAGGACGAAGAATGAAGCACTATAAGCAAAAATCAACACGTTTTAGCCTAGCGCCGTAGTTAATAAACAGTAGAAGGATGTTAGTAGCGTTAGTGATAAACAGATGTAACGTCTTCATTAATAAAATTAATAAGTCAATCAAATTAATCTGCAATTAAATCGATCCAAGATGGCTGCGCAATGTAGAAAAAAAGCGTTTGAATACGTTGAATAATAGTCAAATATTGCAAGTACTAAGGAGGAAAAAGGAAACAACTTGAAAATATCACTTGAATATATAATCAATTATTGGATTAATTAGACATAGAAGTCATACACAATATAATAATAAAGTGGCCCAACATTAATTAATTAATATTCTAAGCATAGCAGGAATTAACTTGAGCAGAACAACTCAAAATAGTAAAAATAGGCCACAGAACGTTAATTGCGTTAAGTGTTTGACTTGGACTTAATTTGTACGATGCTATTTTCAATCACACCTCTCAAGGATACAAGTGTGCTGAATACTGCATAAATTTTGGCAGTAATATTACGTGATAGACATTGACAAAATTTGCCGAATCGATTGAATTAAGTTAAAGTCGCAAAGTCAGAGGTAATGTTCAAGAAAATGAGGCATATACCTTTAAGTCGCGTTCTTTTCCGAATTATGGCAAACTGAAACAACGGTAAGACATGTTTTATTTTTTTTATTACGTAAATTGTATTTTTCAAAAATGTAGAACAGGACCTGTGAGTGACCTAAAATGATATCCAGCACTGTGTTTTTCACGCACTCGAAGACGAAAACAGAATACAAATGGCAGAGTAGCACTTGCCACTGTAAGAAGCTGATCCACGATTCTCTAAAATGACAGAATAGGATGTTCAGTACATGATGATAGTTATATGAACAGATTATGTTCATAGTATTTCCAATCCACGTAAAGTCATGATTTATTTGCATAAATACGTTGATGAGCACTTTGTGTTTTAATTTCGCACATAAATAATGAACAAGACGAGAGACAGACGTATAAGTAAGCACAGAGATATATGAGGAATAAACAGAGTATAAATATTTTACGACCGTTAAATTCAAAGCCCCAAACCATTTCAATATTTAAACAAAATTCATTGATTCATTGAACCTATGAGAACTATAAATGTATGATACGTTTTAGTATTCAATTTTCAAGAATTAAAACATACTGTGTTTATTTTGATTTCCCCAACGAGATATTTTAGGTGCAGCGTTAATAATTATGGCCGTGATGCAACCTTTGAAGTGCGATAAGGTCAACTGCATGGGACTCAACTTCACAATTTCGCCATTGATAGTGTTATGCATATATGATCTGTAAACTGATCAATCAATAAACGATCTATATATTTATGTGCCTGTATATTTAACGTATAAATTAAAATAATTGTCCGTTAACTATCGACCTCCAGTTGACTTCAGTTTCCAACATTTTGGGTAATACAGGTATACCGGTGTACTTGATTTAGGCATTGCAAGTTGTTTTAATTTTATTTGTGTGTGCGGTGGTGGCGGTGCGTATTCTACGTTGCATTCCATGGACTGTTGGCATGCAATACATTGGTCATTATCAGTAACCAGTGATTTGTCTGTGAGTGACGGTTAAACAAAATAATTACTCTTTATCTGCGAGTTAAACAACGCGTTATTTTAAGCATACCAATACACACAAAAGGAAAGAAAATCATCTTTTTATCTTTCTGATTATATGTTTGTATGTTACCATTTACTTCTGATTTATCAATCCTTCTCCTTTTTAACCACATGCAAATATTTAAATTGCTCAGTCATTTAAGAGGCAATCATGTTTTATATTAAAGTTTAATCCTATATTTTAAAAGATGCCTTTACTCTAAATAAAAACTGTTCAAAATTGTTTCACTTCTTTTAAGATTGATTTATTACTTTGCATTGCCATCAAAATATATTGTTCGCTTCTACACTGACGTTAAATGTCTCTAGGTATTTCTTTCGAGCAATGTCCTCGCTGTTATTGTTTTTATATTAAATCAATCATATGATGACCTTTTAAAACAGAAATAGTAAAAGCAAAAAAAAAAATGAGAGAAGTCTTCACATCTATTTTATTTATCAGCTTATTATTATTTAAAAGAGACAGCTAGTTGCAGTTAGAAGTTTTGATGACTTTACTATAACTTCTTAGAACTTTTACTGTTGATATGTGCGTCCAAAACACACACACAAACACACACACATACATACACACACATATATCATTCATCTCCACCCAACTTCTGTTGCCCAGGGGTAATGGGTGAAAATTAGTTTAAAAATATTCCGAACTATTATTCTCATAGCATTTTAGTTTTTATACGTTTAATATTCCTCCTCCCGGATCTAGAGTCAATGATGACATCACATCTCATAGATGGTTACTACAAGGATAACATAATTGATGTCTGTGTGTGTTTGTGAGAGAGAGATTTTTAACGTAGCTTTAACAATTTTTCAGTCATATCTCTACGATGTATGCAGTGTGACAGTTTATAGTGATGTCAAGCGCCTGGGCACCATACCGCAGAACTGTAACATGATGTCCCACCCAATCACATTATTTTGACACTAGGCCAACCAGTCATAACATAATTTGAATGTTTGAGAAATTTAATCATGTCAGATTAAAATAGATGTTTCTGCAGAGATGGAGGTTATTTTATAGTCTCTGATATATTTTTTAATAAGGCGATGAGATATACCGTTATACAATATATAATTCATGTGTGAAGAATACTGATATATGGGTCGTAAGAATTTTATTATATACTTTTCATCAGATCTTCATACAGTGTTCTGTATCAAACGCTATACTGTCTTACAAGTAACATTGTTTTGTACTTTGTAGAAAGTGCCTTGACATTAAACATACACATGCATTTCAATTAAATATCGCTTCAGTTATTGTCTCATTTTCTACACATACACACTGAACATAAGTAATGACCCATCTGCATCATTACACTAGTGGATCTATTAGCTCTTCTTTGACTTAATGAATCTTTATGCGAGATACAATTTCTGGAAGTTATACCAAACAATGCTCGTTATATACAGGTAGTCTCGCCAAGTCACATCAAATTTTGTAAAATGTCTGAGCTATTTTCTTTGTAATAGCATTTATGAGCATTCTGTAACCATTCAGACTGAAATATAGACAAAGGAAACGATACATACAGTAATGTATTTCAAACGTTTAGTTAATGTATGTGAGAGTGGTTGTTCATATAATATCGATAAGTGAAATTAGGACAAGAATAACATAATAACATATATCTTTCCAGGTCAAAAAACAAATTAAACACCAAGATAATATTACATTCTATTGTAATGTATGTTTCATTTGTATCGTGTGTGCGTGCATGTTTTCTTTTATTATGTGGTATGCATATATAGTAATCTATCTATCTATCTATCTATCTATCTATCTATCTATCTATCTATCTATCTATCTATCTATCTATCTATCTATCTATCTATCTATCTATCTATCTATCTATCTATCTATCTATCTATCTATCTATCTATCTATCTATCTATCTATCATCTATCTATCTATCTGTCTGTCTAACTATCTATCGATCTATCTATCTATCTATCTATCTATCTATCTATCTATCTATCTATCTATCTATCTATCTATCTATCTATCTATCTATCTATCTATCTATCTATCTCTCTATCTCTCTATCTATCTATCTATCTATCTATCTAATAAAACTTGTCGGTTATCCGTCTTTTTTGTTAGTTAGCTTTAGACTATAGAGCGGTAACAGTATACGTGGCTTTTATTACGAATCTATGCTCTTAAATTAAGTAATAGAAAAGAATGAAAAATAGCAAGCTTTGTAAAATGATATTAAACGCTGAAATATTTAATGTGCATGTGACGGCTCTTAAATTGTTGATGTGCCAACAGTGTTTTGTTATATCACAAAACAATCCAAGAGGAAGCCCGAATTTGGAATTGCAGTCCAAGATTGTTTTCACATCACGTTTTTTATTTCCATAGAATAAATCATTTTTGAATAATTTCAAATCGAATACTGTACACATCAATAGTTTAATTCTGTTCGGATGTAAAATCACGAATGAATAATCTTTCGAATGACATTGTTATGTAGACATCAAGTCACATTTAGCATTGTCTTAAAATCATTATTACCTAATGGAAACTAATCATATAAACACATTTTAATATTTGCAAAACAAAATAAGAGCTGTAACGAAAAATATGTCATTAAATTTATAATTTTATGACCTGGACCGTATCAGGTACGCCAGGTAAATTGTGGGGAATTTTCCAATAACTTAGAACAAGACCCATATAAACATTTTTACTTCTATTAATAATGATACTGATAAAAAACAGACACATCGATGATATTTTCATTATGTTTCATTTGTTTACATAATCAACAGAAAAATTATTCAGGTAAAGTTGAAATTAAACTTTTGTTTGGACAAGGCTAAGTCCAACATACTTTTTCAAACATTATGTTCAAAATGGTTACATAGCAATTACATATAATGAAATAAAAACTAAAACACCCTAACTAATGAAAGAAAAATATACATAGCACGTCGTCGTTTTAGTGAAAGACAATAAACAATATCTGTAACTTGAGAATTACAGTAGCACGTAATAGCGTTAATTTCAATGGGGTACTAGAGTTTACTAAAAATATTATTGTCTAAACGATTGGCGTCTATTCTTTAAGATTTAAGCTTTGTAGTTTTATTAAAGAACGGGCCAAAAGATGCCAGGCCTCATTTTATGAAGCGAAACTAAATATAATCTCATAGATATCGTTTCATGACTTATCGCCTCTCTACCAACCCTTCACACATCCTTTATCATAGCAACTCCAAAATAAACACCGGCTAAACAATTTTGGCATAGACAAAACATCTGTTACTAATATTATGCGACACCCTGCTATAACTATAGAAATTAGTTAAATGAAAATTCGAGAACGTCACTTGAACTTTTTTAATCTTATTTTTGTATATGATAGGCAAAGAGAGGGGACAAACTATACTCCTCTCGCGGCTGCCTACCACAAGCATCTATACTCATTTATTAGACGAAATGACTATAGAAATGGGCATGACGTCGTCTACGTATAGGTTACTGCATTTGTATGGGAAAATGTGAACGGGTTTTTCGGATGGTTATACTGCACGACCTCGGGATGCAATATATCCATCCAACAAAACGAGTATTTTATGCTAATTTTCTTATTCTTCCTAATGCTTAAATATATAAACAAAAATACAATAAACAAAGTAACCGAATTTTATGCCGTTTTCTAAACTAAATATACAAGTTTAGCATCATTACACGACTGGCGCACGTAACTCCGCCCATACAAATTTGAAGTTGGTCGATAGCTAGCCGTATGTTTCGAAAGAAAATGGCATCATTTGGTCTACTTAAAAATTGAAATTTTGAGTAATATTGTTAATTAATACACGATGCAACAACTTTTCCATTTCATCTTAAATGAATACGTTTTAGTATTGTTGTCGATTCAACGCAATTTTGTAATTATGGTCTGGATTTATTCCAACAGTGTATGCCAATTTTAATGGTATTGAAGTGTGTTGACATCGGCATGCGTGTTTCTTTCTGTTGTTGAATGATGTGGGAAAATTATCAAGCCTTACAATTGCAATTATCAAACAGATGCTATGGAATTTAATGCTTATTTCATATTTTGTGCAGTAAGAAGGATGTAATTGCATTTGGAGTATGCTCGAAATTACAGTACAATTTCGAACTATGATCAAACTTGAGAACCAATAATATAGCTCATGTAATTCCGATTTGCAGAATTAAGAAAATACATTTTAAGGAAATTCGGGTTGTAAGATTGTAAGTATATTTTTGCCATTTTTTAATTATCAGCTAAAGAGGACAGTTTATGTCTTATTAATTGCGTGCTATTGTGAAGACCCTGTATGGCGTATATAGGTAGCCTACATCTGAAACATTGTATCAAAATAGTTAATGCGGAATGTGCCAAAGCAGTATGTATGTGTTAGTATATGAAACATTGGCTGGTATGTGTCAGTCCATGAAATATCTGCTTTAGTTCATTCATAAAAAAATTGTTTGCGTTAGAAAATAGTTCATTTTTCACGTGCATATAGTATGGATGCTGCACGAGGCGTGCAATATCGGAAAATACTAAACGTTCCTCACAATGTAAAGTTAAAGAAGAAATAAATGAGCATATAATACTAATTAATAATATAACAAGATCAACGGATATGCCAACCATTGACCAATTACCTACAGAATGATGGCGTGATAAAAGCAAACACTGAAACATGGAAGAGGCAGAAGGAATATAAAGAATATGTTGGAGTTTGCGATAGGAGATAAGCGGTGAGTATAACATTATACCAAAAATTAATGCATCTGTTATGCAAATATGTGTCGCATACCTCATTTTATACTGAACACACCCACTATTATAATATTTATTGTTTTAAGCTAGTTATCTCTAGCGAAATAAAATGATTGTTAATGGGTTCTATTATGGTGAGGCTGCCATTAAGTAGGCGTAACCATTTTGAACATAATGTTTGAAAAAGTATAGTTAGGTTAATCCTGTTAGCACTAATAAATGAACTCAAGTGGCAAGTATGAACTAATAAATCCTTCCCTGGCTTCAAATGAGGAAATATAATCAGCAAAGAGAGTGGTGCAAGAGAGCTAATCCTTCAATGATTTTACATTTTATAGCCATAATAACGTCCTCGCCCATTCTCATAACACGAATATCATAAATATAGCGATTTTCAACCCAAGAAAAGCATGTTTCAAATAAAATCAGCAATTTCGTAATTATAGCTATAATAGATGCCTGCAAGATATTAATTTAGTGAAGAAAAGTAAAGCATTTAAAACGATATCCCTCAAAATGAGGTTAATGAGAAAATGAAAAGCAGTGAATTTTCCTTACCGACCAAAGCTTAATCTTGAACAAGTCCAGGACAAATGTGTCCTTTCTGTTTGTCTGCTAATTTAGTCCTTTTTCTCCCCACCTATTTCATTGGAGAAGAATGTTTCGATAACAGCATGATTTATGAAAATATGGTTGGTAGAAGTCGATACTGCGTTTTTCGATGATGCCTGTCCAATAGAATCTATTGATTTTCAGTCTATTAAAATTGATTTATTCGTTGCATTTGCAATTATAATTTATTACTCTTCTTTTGCACTAGATCATTCGCCTTCGTACAGTTAATTTGTGCACAGATAAAGTAATGGGATCGTCTTTTAATCATAAATGTCATATACCCTATTACGGAGTGCTCATGGAACATTTTAATGAGAAAGCCAAAAGATGTATTGAAATCCATGATATTTATTATAATAGGAAATTGGAAGTTGTACCATTATAGTTGGATACGTAACAACAGACTTACACATGTTCCTATGGATGATGTGATAAATATCTTAAGAATTTTTCCTCGTATATAGCCTTGCTTAGATTTAAATAAAGATTGCTTTTAGTGCATATCACCGGATATTTACGACTCTAGTTGGATTTTCGAAAGATAAAAACTGATGACACAGATAATTTGAGTCAAGTTCGCATTTTGTAATGATTCTATTATTCAAAGCCTTTACAATGCCAATAGCTATTCCAAAGGTTTTTGTTTTGGTTAATTTGGTCAGATCTATTACTCCTTTTCAGGATGAGCGGGTTTAAAGACAAACCGTAAAAAAATTATACGCAGACACTAATATATAGTGGGGGTGAAATTACAGGGTTTCGCTTTATTTTTCTTCCTATCCTCCTTCCGTCAAGGTGTTCAAATTGTGTGATTAGTCTCGACATAATAGCTCAATGAAAGAGACTATATCGTAGGATTATAACGTTTTATTCTCCGAAATTTGAATAGGATATTGAAAACTGAGAAACCACGATCTTTCATATGGCATTCGGTTTGTGTTATTCTTGACCAAATAAAATGATTTAGTCACTTAGATGTTAATGACAGGGGGGTAATGAAAGGGAGGGTTTATGACAGTGGGGTAATGGCAGGGGGGGTAATATACCGGTCGGGTGTAAATGATGGGGGAAATGGCAGGGGGTTTAATTGATGGGGGTAATGTCCTGCTTCACACCAACTCATTCGTATGCATTGGATGTGAACTTAATATTGGCAATAATATTTCAGTCTCTTCTTCATGTGACGCAAAGGAATATTTATGGATTTACGGTAGAGATTTCTTGCGATAATCTCTTGTAACAACTAGTGATATTATTTGAACACATTAGAGATTCGAAGTTATGAAGACTGGCTATGATAAACGGCTACTTCTTTATAGTCTTAGATACGCTCAATAATTTTGAAAACAATTACTTAAATTGAATTTACAAACATAAATAGGACTCCTTCGATTCATTGTAAAATTTTGCCTTTAATTCTACTGTAAACTATGCCTTGATGAATATGATGAATTGCGTTTACAATTTTGATTAGCACTAGTCGAAATAAGTATGATCAAGGATTTATAAATCCACGTGCCCCTCTCACGGCGGGAAAACCTCAAGTTTTGATCAAGCAAGCTCAAGTTTCCAAATCATTTGGAAGAGGTTGTAGTAATGGTCATCTTTTGTTTGTAATTTCAGGATACATGGTTCCATTGCACAGTCAATGTCATGATTACACCCATTTTCTTCCACATACACGTTAATGTGAATATTGACGATTTCAAGTCAGTTTTGATAAATAAGGAACACAATATGTATATTCTCTCTGATCAGTTACATTTTAGTAGTAATATTTGTCAAACTGTGCCCACCTGCAACTGTTCACTTGCAAACCCCAAAGATAGCTGTATTCAGTTTATTAACTGTTTGAATCTAGGGACTGTTTAAATGCATTTTATGGTGAGCACAATATAATTATTAATGTTATAAGTCACTAAATATCTTTGACAGATGCGTTTGGCCACTCATCAGTAATGACTAACAACTAGAAGTTCATGCAAAGCATGTTCGATTTATTAACAGAATATGTTACACCCCACAAACTGCAATTTCTGTTAATTTATACTAACCTATACGTAAATACTGCTTGGCAAATATGCAGATGGATCTAAATAAGTCTTCTCAACGTAAGCTCAGTTGAAAAAGTCATTTGTCAAATATTTTGATGCATATTTGGGATTTCAAAGTGACTAAATGATGACAGGCTGTAAAGTGGAAATAACCTATCCCAGTAGAAGTGGATAGCACGAAATCCGTGATATAGTTTGACGATTTCAATGATGGGTTCATTTTTGATATTTTTCTTACTGGATTTATACATACATTTAAAAGATGACTTCTACTTTAAGTGGAAAGATAAAGAAGATTCGTTTCTGTACTGCAGTTATGTTATCGGTTCTCTGTCTGTCTGTCTCATAAATCGGTCTAGTTTGAAACCATTATCTACCTATCGTTGGGCCAAGCACGCATTTCCCTACAGGAAGTACAATTTTGCATACAGCTGTCATGGAAAAGCTGACATTTATAAAATGTGTAAATACCTGAGGGTGGTAAGAATATGTTCTCGTATAATACACAGACTGGTACGTTGACATACATGTAGCACTAAAACATATTGCCATTTGCAACACATTGATACGCCTTTCTAAATAAATCGAAGATATTTGATAAATGAGGTGATGACAGCTGCGTTTGAGATGTTAAATTAATGAACAAAAGTGATCATAAAAGGATCGTTCTGCTTATACTATCACAAAATCTTTTAAATCTGTGTGTATGTTACCTTTCTCAGTTTTTACCATATCAGAAAAAATATTTCGTTGCCTTTATTATTCATGAAATATCCTTTGAAAATGCCTTTGCTATATATCTGTATAAATACACATTTCACTCAGGTAACCATAGGATGTATTCCTTGAGCGCAGCCAATAATCTTTTTTCTTGACTGACAATGACGCCGCATTGTCTGCTAATGTTGTTATCAAAAACGCTTGGCGAGACGATAAGGCAAAAAAAACTTCTTTCTCGTGAATCCCTCTTTTGCCATACTACTAATTTGATTGGCGTAGCACATGTCAATTACGAAGCCTGCTGGTGATTATTAAATAATGTTACACCATAATGAAGGCAGAAAATGACACATGGTTGCAGATGATGATAGTTTATATAATGATTACCCAGACGTTTGTCTGAACCCACAAAAGATTATACTGATGCTAAAATATTAATTTTAAATAAAGCATTATATTGTCCAATCGAAAAAGTGATAATGAGTGAATTTGTCACTCTTAAAAAAAATGTTGTGAATGCGAATAAATTGAAATATGAATCTGTAGAATAGTAATCAATCACAAAACCACTGTAGGTGGCTTTGAGACTACGATGGTCCCGAGTATCTGCCCACTGGTATCGCCTGAAGACATAGCTAGATATTGCCTACTGCTCTGAATTCTTTGATGAAATCTGCCATGCTGCGTATTGGAAGCAAATCCTAAATTCGTTAAATTCGTGTACGTCTTGTTAGATTGCATGCACATTGCTAGTGTGTGTAGAAGATCTGGCACCACATTTATGAATGACATCTTTCTCCACAATGTCTATTCCAGATACAGTGAGAAGAAATAGATGAAGATGATACTAATGCGAGCAACACCTGCGGTGTATAACTATAGCGGAATAGGAAACAAGGAACAGGCCATTGTAATATCGATATCATAATAGTGTGATCGAAATCTACACTATAGTTCATCGTATTTATTCTTTGACAAGCATTTTTCACTCTGATTGACTTTCGTTCTCTGGATGCATTCAATCCTTTGGAACACCAGACTAATCACACGTTATAACGTAGAAATCTTCTTTGAAAAACAGATTACAAAGAGGCATATTAATGCTAAAGAAAGATATTAGTTCTGCTCGAATTCATCTACATTACTCATAAAACTTTCGCGAAGTTAGATGATAGACGAGCCTCCAACAAGTTGGACAAACACAGATCTGGAGATGAACGGCTGAGTTTATTAAGACGAAACGATACCTACGCATTAATCAAACAGTCGAGAACTTTAGCAACTGCCTGCCTTCAGCAAGAACGTCATGTAGCAGTAAACTCGGACATTAAGACTGGACTAGATAATGACTGACACTTACCCAGAAAACTGACTGATACAAATGCTGGTGGAGCAAAAGCTGTTTAACAATCAGCAACAGTGGGCTAATACAAATACTGGACAATGAAACTATAAATAGTTTTGCAGATAGATGTGCTCTTACTGATGGTAACTAAGAAGTACGCATAATGCTACCTCTGAGATCGATATATAGTTTCTGTCGGAATATCTATATAATAAGCACACGTTTGTTTGGAGCAAGCCTATCCCATTTCTAGCATGCATTTTCCAGCTGGTGTAGATGATCACAATTTATTTTTTCTAAACGTTTTCTCTCGATGGCAACTTCTTTTTTTATCGAGGATCAAACATACCGTTGTCTTGATGAACAAAAAACGTTTTTTGAGCATATGCAGATTACAAAGGCACCAAGTACCTACTGGTGCAGTTACTCGTAAAGTAGAGAATAATTACTTTGACTAGTACATGGAATGACTAAAGATTGCCATATCGGACTGACATTTTGTCACGTAACAGTTGTACTTGCAAGTTATTATACCTATTTTGTGGTTACTCATATAAACAATTTAAAACTTGATGCTTTTAGTGGAAAAAATTAAACTGATCTGGTAGCATAATATGATTAAGTTAAAAGCTACCACAAATATAATACAATGAGCCTTACTTTGACATCAGGGCAGCAGCGGTCAGTGAAGAGGCATGGCAATCAAATTGTTTTACAACCAAATAGGAAAATAAAGAACGTTCTGATACAGAAAATAGCACATAAAACACAACATAACAAATAGGTTGAGCAAAGGGCTAATATTAAAATTATCTGCCAGACATTCAGTATTAGGCGCCACTCAAACTAATCTGCCGGTGACGCAGAAAAACAGAGATTTGTGTAAAACAGAGACATTTTTTTAAGCATTATGATTATGCACACCTGTCTGTTCCTCTCTCTCTCTCTCTCTCTCTCTCTCTCTCTCTCTCTCTCTCTCTCTCTCTCTTAAAGTTAACGTAAGAAAATTGCAACTAATTGCAAAAGAGGGATTAATGGTAGTTCGTATATTAACAGGCCCAACATTTACGGTAGCATGAATTAGTCTCATTATTATAAACCAGGACTTTAAAAATTCACAAAGAAGCTAAATCTATGTCGTGGTTTTTGGTTTACTTTGAGGTATACTTGATAATTGGTTGGCTTGTTTGGTGACTTTCTGTCGCAGTTAGACAAGAAATGGAAATCAAATACATTACTTGGGCTGCAAACGAACAGCCCACTTGACTTGCGTATTATTGTATGCATGCTACAGTAGTAAATACCTAGAAATATAGAAGTTGAAGAGTGATGAGAAGTATGCTAATTTATTATAGTAATAATGACCTTTAATCATGAATAAGGCGCATACTGATTTGTTTAGCTGCCTTTCACACGAAAATATTCACAATAGATAATTGTTTTCAAAAGTTAATATGGAAAGGTGAGCCACCGATTGCATTAGGAAAGGATTTAAATATATCGATGTAAATTTTACAAGTATGCTTTCTGCAAAACTCATTAGTGTTAATTGTTTTTTAATGTAAAATTATTGAATATATACAATTGTTGTGATGCCTGGGAAGCACTTGTTTCGCGAACAAAAGCAAATATGATAGCAGCACTACAGAATATATTGATTCGTTTGGTCGGTCACCATCTGAGGTCATAACATAAAAAAGTGACAAATGAACATCAATTTATTACTTGTCACAGATTCAGCGTGCATTTAGTTCAGCTTGTAGTCATTTTGCATTTATAGGTTCAGATCACGATGTTCAAAAGAAATCTGCCTATGAATTAATATTCGAGTTTAGAGCTTTGCCAAAGTTGGCTAAGTTTTGAGCAAGTTTAGTAAGGAAGTATTCTAATTATTGACAGGTTATGAGATCATAATAGCTCGTAGGATCAATACGTTTATCGAAAATGAAGATAAACAGACAACATCGTGGTCATTACTGTGCAAAAAGAATACAGATAAGCTTGCAGAAACGTTATCTCAAACGACAAAGGTGAATATATATATATATATATATATATATATATATATATATATATATATATATATATATATATATATATATATATATATATATATTATATTATTATATATTAAATTTAAAAACCAAAGAAGAGGCCTTTACAAATCGAAGAACAGCCCTTTAAACCGCATTGGATCTAGGAAGAGATCATGTGTATCAGGGATTGGCTGAGATAAAATGCAAGAAACCGACGACTGACAAATCAAAGACTAAATAAACACCTAAAACACAAAAATATTGTGTTTGCGAACTCTACATAGCTGTTTCTAAATGAATTAAATATTTAGATGTATTATGTCTTAACCAGCCTATATCGACTTGTTCCGGATGCTTAGAAATATTGGTATTCTTCGAAAAGTCGTCAATTTATTGCATCTATCTCAATCAGTCTCTGACACACATGATCTCTTGCCTGATCCTCTGAGCATATTATATATATATATATATATATATATATATATATATATATATATATATATATATATATATATATATATATATATATTACTGTCTTTAGAGGAATCATGGTTAGTTGTGTTTCAGCTGCCATGTGAAATAATTCATTCAGTTATATTATTCACTAGATTACAAAATGATATGTGCCTTTCGGAAATAATAATGTTTTTCTTAATATTGTTATCTCAGCCAAGGACATTTTGGATAATGTTATTGTGACACACCAAGACTGTCAGCACATCAGCGCATTCGAGAGTATTGTCATATCTGCACATTCAAAAATGGAATTCATTTAGAAAAGCACTGAATGCTCTATAATTGTAAATATGTGATAGAACGTTTAGGACAAATTTGGATGTAACTCACAATACTGCAAGTTCTTTTAAATTTTTTGTTTGTAATCTAGGGAACTACACTGCATGTTGACTTTTACCAAACTTGTTGGATTTGACTCTTTTGTTTGCTTTGTTTTAGACCATAGAGTGGTAACAACACATCTTTTATAGACGTTAATGACTTGTAACGTTTTGTTTCCCCACATGTCGGATTTGAAAGTATGTTCTATTTATTTTAATTGATATGCATATACCATACATATCATTAGTACAGTAATGCAAGGTTGATTGATTAGCGTCTAGTAATGATCTGAATTGTATGGTGTTGACTATCTATCAATCAAGACTGCCAAACGGAGATAATAATTTAATCAATTTTCGTTACCATATTACCTGCAACGAGTTATTTTAGAGACGGCAACATAATGGTATTAGATTTGGTGATTCGATTAAGAATTAGAATCTTTTGTTAGCGTATACTAAATAAATACTGTCTTGTTTGTCATTAATGACTGAGTAAACTTACAAGTTTCAAATAGCAAGGCAAATAACCAAGGTTACCATTCAGTGGTCGATATTACGACTAACTTTGTGAAACATTGATTAATTATTACTATGCATTGAAAGATCTGCGGAAAATGCTACATTTATAGTTTATTTCAGCTGCAGAGGCGTAGAGGCAAAAGAAATTGACTGACCTTTATTGTATTACCCGTACTGCACTAAAAAATACAAATGCTATATTAACTATTCTTGTTTGAGAATTTATAATCTTAATTAAAAAAATCATATTTTCACAAAATCTGATTTTCAGTATTCAATGATATAACAGAAGCACGGGTGTGTTGAATCATGGCTAGTCTTTACACAATTAAAGCTGACGTACATCGTGGGGAATTGACCACCTAATAAATCCGGCCCATCACAAATAGTAAGAACAAATTATTTTATTTTTCAGAAATCGGTCGAAAAGCACAAAAATATATACAAAAGGATTGTACTATTCGAATGTGTTTTTATAAGTAAATTGCAAAGATTAAACTACAATGAAATTTTTTTTTGTTTAACACTAAAGTTTATAATATTGTCATTTATTTTTAACTTTATATATTCTGTGTAAATCTGTGTTTCACTCACCGGTTAATTATGAACGAGTTTATTATAAGTATAATACATTATACCAATGACGTCATTGTGTCCTTTACACATGTAACATCTGGGTCGCACAATAATTATCATTTTACATTTTTCCGACATTGATAGATACGTATATGTAGGTAACTACCACTCTACTAATCCTGCTTATGCACATAAATTCTCAAGTTTAAAATCCCAGCTTGCATAACTGCATAGACTTTTGAAGTTGTAGCTGTTGCGTCGATATTCTAGACATGTGATATTCCCTCATGGTCTTTTATCTGCATCAAATTTAAAGTTAGAATTTAAGTAATCACCACATCTATTTGTGTGTTGATTTGATCTAGAAAATGCCTAAGGTTTATTTACATCAGTGCAGACATTGGATGACAACATTTTTATACTCTGTTCAATTAAGCCATTACCTTTAATACCATCATCTCAAACATTAAAGGATTTTAAATATGACTTAATTGGATTAATTCCAACTTTTTGCTGTGCCTGCAGATTTTATTATTACTCTTTTACCTTTGATGTGTACCTCGAGAGATTTAATGTGCATGATGGCCTGACCGTAATAGACAAGAAAGCAATTAACTTTTCTATTAATGTTTAGATCTATCGGTTCAAAGGTGCACAAGCCCAATATACTGTAATAACTGCTTCGGGAAATTCAAAATATCTCTAGTCATTGCTAAAAGTTTTTATTGATGACAAATAGACTTAATTGGATTAATTCCAACTTGTTGTTGTGCCTGCAGATTGTATTATTACCCTTCTCATAATCCATCTTAAACAATCTCCTCTTTATATAAAACAAAATCTCTTCCTTGCACATGTGCAATTATTCTCTTAAGCAAACACCATACCATTCACAAGAAAATAGATGCTTAGACTGTATTCAGTTGAGATCTGCACAAGCAGTGATATTTTTTAAAACATCACCAATGTATTCGAGGCAAAAGTAACCTACCAATATAGTAAGAGCCCCTTCGCCGCTACTCATTAAAACTGTTTATTATGCACAAATATAAAAAAGCAGCCATCACGAAACAAGACTACTATAATAGTGTTAAGACCCTGTTGTTTAATTGTGTGTGTTAAGGAATCAATTCGATATCAAATCTTCAGTCTATCATCCTGAGACCCATGGTGCTTTAGAACGATTTCATCAAACCTTGAAAAATATGATGAGATCGTGTTGTTTTGACACAGGTAAAGACTGGTATGAAGGCATACATTTAGTTTTGTTTGCAATTAGAGAGTAAGTTTAGGAGTCGCTTGGGTTCAGCCTTTTTGAATTGGTTTATGGACACACGGTTATCGAAAGAAAAACTTCTTTCAAATGAAGACTCTGAACTTAATCTTCTTGATTATTTTTCTGATTTTAAATATAAATTGTCAAAGGCTTGTGCGGTCGCAAGAGCAAATTTGCACTATAATCAATCAAAAATGAAGTAAAGATATGATACAAACTCAAGAGATAGGAGTTTTAAGTCTGTTGATAGAGTCCTGGCTCTCTTGCCCATTCCACAAAATCCTCTTCAGGCAAAATAGTTTGGTCCATACACGGTTGGAAAGAAAATAAGTGACTTTAATTATAAATACTCCTAATAGGTGTAAACCAAACCATTTGTGCCATATCAATATTTCAAGGAGCATGTTGAATGAAATAGCCAGCCCAATCATGTAATTAATTTCGTTATGAAAAATCTAGATTATAAACTTTCTCAGTTGCAAGATCAAGAGAAAAGTGAACTTAAACAATTGTTGTCTGAATATAATCACTTGTTTCCAGATGTTCCTACAAGGAAAAACAAAACTTTTCACGACGTTGAAATAGTGAATTCGAAACCTATGAAACAACACTCATACAGGACGAATCCTTTTAAACAGCAATATATGAAAACGGAGACTCAGTATTTACTGGACAATGATTGTATAGAGCCCAGTAAGAGTGATTGGAGTTCACCATGCATTCTTGTTCCGAAACAGGATAAAACTTTCCGAATGAGTACGGATTATAGGAAGGTGAATAGTGTGACAAAAACAGACTCGTTTCCACTGCCAAGAATAGATAATTGTATCGACAAAATTGGAAGTGCAAAATACGTCACTAAATTTGACCTTCTGAAGGGCTTTTGGCATGTTCCCCTAACGGAAGGAGCAAAATAAATATCGACATTTGCAACTCCAGATAGACTCTACCAGCACAAAGTGATGATTATTGGGTTGACGGGTTTTCCAGGCACATTTCAACGCCTTATGAATATGACAACGTCTGTTCCAGACAACTGCGATGCATATATGGTGATGTTCTCATATGCAATAACACCTGGAAAGAGCATCTAACTACGATTAGGAAGTTCTTCGACAGACTCACTGATGCAAATCTGACTATTAATTTATCTAAAGTGAGTTCTTCTATGCATGTATTACCTTTCTAGGACATATTGTGGGGCATGGACATATTAAAACTATAGATGCTAAGGACAAGGCAATTCCAAAATTTCCTGTGCCTGTCAATGGAAAACAACGGATGCGATTTTTAGGCATGGCTGGGTACTATCGTAAATTGTTCTATTTTTTTTGATGTAGCGGAACCTCTAACAAACTTGTTCAGAAAGATTCTTTTGACTGACAAATGTCAAGAGGCTTTCTCTAGACTAAACGTCATACTTGAAAGTACGCCAGTTTTAACAGCTCCAGATTTCAGTCAGCTGTTCAAACTCTCTGAAGATGCGAGCGATGTTCGGGTTGGAACAGTTTTGCTGCAAGATGACCAAAATGGTGATGAACAAACAATGCGTTATTTCTCTAAGAAATTGAATAAATACCAGCAGAGAAACTACACTACAATCGAGAAGAAGTGCTGGGCTTTAATACCGGCATTACACTATTTCGAAGTTTATATTAGCTCGGCTCCTTCTCCGGTTGTTGTGTTTAGTGACCACAACCCACTCACTTTCATCGGCAGAATAAAAAATAAAAAGCAGAGGCTGTTGAGATGGAGTTTATTTTTAAAAGAAAACGATCTTGATATCAGACACATAAAAGGAAAGGATAATTTGATTGCAGATGCATATGCACTTTCCCGTGTGTAAAAATGTCTTATGTTATACATTTATAAGATTTCTTATATAATTTATTTTTACCTTATGTAGAAGTTACATCTGCTTTAAAAAAGAAAGTTTTATTACATAAATATTTTTTTTCTGTAGTTTAATTGTGTGTTAAGAAATCAATTCTATATAAATCTTTTAATTTCATTTTTATTTCATTAAATGTTATTATTAATATAATTATATTAATACCAGTCTAATATGTTGCTGAACAACGTCGTGCTTATTTGAGTCGTAAATGTGACCTATACGTGCTGTATATAATTAACAAATTCATTACAAGTAAACATTAAGGAATATCTATGAAAACGATAGGCTGATAATTGGTCAGGCATTGCTAATGATCAGAAGTATTACGGAATTGCATGCATTCTCGTGCGCGTGTAATTCAAACAACGCATTAGTTCATTTATATGCTGAGTTTTTTTTATCAGACAGTCAGTCATTGTCGAGAGTTCTAGACAGTCGTAGAGTCGTAAATTCAGTTTATTGTAACATCTTAGAGTTATACAATTTATATTGCCTTAATAAAGGTATTTTTGTGCTAGAATTTGTCTGTTATGTCTACGTAGAACAACATAATTTGTTAGAGGAGCTAATTTTAATTCGTTTTTCTGAATATTTTGTTTCAAGGAGAACAACATTATTGATTTGGACAAAGATATTTTCCCGAAAATATTCTAAATTGGAACCGAACAACACAAACTGTGCTTTATTGTGTAAATTCTGGCATTTTCTGTTAGCCTTCGTCGGAGTTGGTCATCCGCCATTTCGGACCGGAATTGAACTTTAGACTTGTGTTTAGAACCTTTTACAGGACTTGTTTCTATTTTGAACAATTTTGTATCTTGTCTGTGGACCGTTAGTCTCGTTTAACATATTTACATTTTGCATGTTTTCGAGGGAAAAATATTGTTTGTTAATATTTACAATGCTTTTTGTCTTCACTCTTTCTTTTATGTTACTTTGAACGAGTCGACACGTAACAATAGCAATAACAATCACAATTCAGAAGGTATATTCATTGACGCATATAGCATTACAAAAACGTCTCATAATAATATATTTGAAGCTAACAAGCAGTGAAGCTTGAGTTGGTTCAAGAACTCTTTTTAATTCCCTTACTAACCAAGAGAAAGGAAATTTTATATAAAGAGACAATCATTTGCTATTTATAAAACAACTATTGTATGCTCAAGCTTTGTCTAAACATTTGAAACAATTAAAGTGAATTCAGTGGAATAAAATTCATAGAAACGAAGGTTATAATAAAATTTAAAAAATCCAACATATACCGTTATGAATATTCAATTTGTATTGTATGAGCGCATATATCTTAGTATAAATTTAAGTTGTATTGCGTGGGATTCTTTGGTAAGTAATTGAAGTTACAGTAGACCTAGCTACTCAAATCTTTTGGAGCTGTCTTTGGTAAACAACATATTACAAAAGTAATACGTGTCCATGTTAAAAGGTCATTGCTGCTTTAAGGTAAACATATTTACAGATTGTTTAGTATAAATTTGGCTCTAGTTAAAAATAACGAATGTGCTAGAAGCAAAATATGTACGAAATTGATTGTGAAAATGACCCTCATCCTGGTTCTGTTTTTGTGTGTTAGCTTGATATATATATATATATATATATATATATATATATATATATATATATATATATATATATATATATATATATATATGTGTGTGTGTTTGTTTGTGCGTGTGTGCATTTGTGTGTTTTTTAAGTTCATAATGGGTGTGTGTGTGTGTGTGTGAGGTCTGGGCCTAACATCCCACTCACTAAAGGATAGAGAAGCGTCTCTCAGAGCCTCTCCTTTTCAGATGTAGTGATCGCTGGAAGACCACAGTGTTGATTTACTTTGCTGGAAGTACTTGCATATGGACTTTTCTACACTTTTGTGTCCACAGCAGCACTTTTACGTGGTCCCCCTGTTTTCACATAGTTTGATGTGTTGCGCAACCGAGTGTCCGGCGGTATAACTGGGTGGGTAGACTGGGCTCGTTAGCATTGGCAGGCAGCCAATCCAAGAAAAGGAAAACTCTGACTCCAAACTCTGCAGACGGAGCTCGCTTGATTTATCAGTAAGTTCGTCTAGGGGATAAAATCTCAAAGTCGAAACTAACGAAGTGGCATCGGATGATGGCTCCGCTGCCTTGTGGATACCTTCCGGATAAGGAAAGGCTACAGGAGTAAAGCCAGGCATAAAATCTGGAGTGGAGCTCCTAAGGCGGTTTAGTGCAAATTACGACTTCCTTTAGGCAGCTAATGCATTTAAACTGGTGCCAAATGTCAGGCTCAGCATTACGTTCGGCCCATTAACAAGGTTAACAAGGACGAAAGGGGATCCTGTTGTCTGGGCAGCCCAGGATCGCAATAACACACACCCAGGCATGCACACTGGAGAGGTCATTCCAGCCTCGCTTTGAACGAGGAAACACCAAAGAAGCTCGCAGTCTATTGGTCCCATCCAGTTATCGTAGGGAAGGAGGGAGAGGGAGTGAGAGAGGAAGGGAGAGATAGAGAGAGAAAGGGAGTGAGAGAGAAAGGAGAGGGAGGGGAGAGGAAGAGGTAGAGGGAAAGAGGAGGGAGAAGGAGAGATGGAAGGGTGGAGAGAGAGAGGGAGAGGGTTGGGAGGGAGGAAGAGAGGGAGAGGGGGAGGGAGGAAAAGATAGAGAGAGAGGAAGAGTTAGGTAGAAAAGGAGAGTGGGAGAGAAGAGGGGGAGGGAGGGAAAGAGAGAAAGGGAATGAGAGGGATGAAGGAAGAGAGAGGGAGGGAGAGGGAGGGATAGGGAGGGAGAGGAAAAGGTAGGGAGAGGCGTAGAGAGAGAGAGAGAGAGAGAGAGAGAGAGAGAGAGAGAGAGAGAGAGAGAGAGAGAGAGAGAGAGAGAGAGAAGAGAGAGAGAGGGAGAGAGAGAGAGACAGAAAGAAAGATAGAAAGAAAGAAAGAGAGCTTACCAAGGTAAATACAGCATAGCTGCACTCCAGGAAATCAGGTTTGCCTCTAGCGGATTCCTTAGATAGACTGACGACACCTTCTTCTGTAAGGTCCGATAACTTGAGGATCCCCACCAGCTCGGAGTTATCTTTGCCATTAAAACAATCAAACATTGTAGACCGACATTGCAACAGCCACTGAATGAGCAACTCTGCCTCTGAAGGAGCAATCCCTCAAGACATGCGCGACGTTTACACACCAGTGTGACCCTCTACAAAAATTGGAGACAGTAGTGAATGTAATACTTTTAGAGGAATTTCACTTCTCAGCATCGTTGGCACAGTGTTTTCTCGCATCCTCCGCAACAGGATTCAGCTGCTGATTGACCGCGTATACCTGGATTTCCCAGTGCTGTTTCAGAGCGGGAAGGTCGACAACAAACATGATTTTCTCCCTCCAACATCTCCAAGATAAATGCAGAGTAAGGTCAACCACTCTACATGATGTTCATCGACCTCACCAAGGCCTTCAACCTGGTTAGTATTTGAACTTTTCGAGAAGATTTGATGCTCACCAAAAGATGCAGCATGATAATCTCCTTCCATACATATATGAATGGTACAGTTCTTTATGATGGATCACCCTCAAACAGCGCTGTGAAGCAGGGATGAGTGTTGGCACCAACCCTTGTTTGGATCTTCTTCACCCTACTCCTGTCTCACTCCCTTAACACATCCATTTATGGTGAATATCTGCCCACCAGGTCTAACGGGGAGGCTGTTCAAGCTGGCACGACTGTGTTCGAAGAAGAAAGTGAGGAAATTACCCATGCTCTTTGCTGACAACGCGGCTCTTATGACCCACACTGAGGATGCGCTCCAGAGACTCGGGAACCGTTTCTCTGATGCCTGTAGACAGTTCGGGCTTACCATCAGCATAAGCAAGATAAATGTTAGTGTTCAAGATGTCACCACTGCCCATTGCATCAAAATAGACGGCATCACCCTGGAAGTTGTCAACAACTTTATTTACTTGGGATACACCGTCAGCAACTCTCTTTAGCTTGATGTGGAGCTGGAGGGAAGGTATGGAATGGTAAACACCATCATTGCCCAAAAACAAAGATAGTGTGGGAAAACAGCATGTTGACAGTGTACACCAAGAATCATGCCTACCAAACCTGCGTTCTGCGCACCCTCTTATATAGAAGTGAGACGTGGAGCACCTACATTAGGGTAGAGCGTCAAATAAACTCCTTCCACATACTATGTCTGCGCATCCTGAAAATTGGCTGGCAAGGCCTCATTTCCTACAACGTGATCTTTCAAAGTGCAAGTATCACATGCATATAATTCTTGCTGAGCAAACTCCGTCTTCGATGACTGGGACATATCTGACGCATGGAAGATGGGAGGCTACCAAAGGAAATCCTATATGGCTGGTCGGTCACTGATATCAGAAGAATCGGCCGTTCGTCACTCCGCTTCAGTGATGTGTGCAAGAGGGACATGAAGGTATGCGGTATTTCACCAGACAGCTGGGAAGCACCGGCCAAGGATTGTGGCCCCTGGAGACTGACAGTTAGCAAGGGCATATCGTTCGCTAAGGGAAGGAGAGTTCAGCAGGCCGCTGAGAAACCCAAGAGAAACCAAGCAACGCAGACTTCCATGTACGTCTGATCCAACTGCAATAGGGATTGTCACTCGGGAATTGGCCTGCACAGCCATAATAAACGATACCAAAACCTTAGAGATAAATAACAATCCAAGTGCGCTACTTTGATGATCGTCCGAGATTGAGCTTCTAATGATGAAGTTCATAATATATGCATTCCTATCTTGACACCAGTTAATCAAGCAGTCATGTTTATTTGTTTTTCAGTTAATATTTGCGAACATTGATTTATCTTTTTTTTTCGTATTTCAAAGTGCTCTTGACTCCTTAGACTAAGTAATTAATTGGAATTATAGTGAATTCATTCAGGGATATGCAGGAATATATAATTATAATACAACAAGACTCCAATTGGAGTGTTGGCATGTTTGCACACTCGAGACTGCTGTTACTTCAGCTCATTTAAAATTGCAATTCTTTGGAACATCAGTGGAATTATCTATACGCTTGGGCCTGCGATATAACGTTTAGGAGGAGCATATGAATTTAATTCACAGTTCTGCTGTGCGTTTCAAATTGTCAGTTTGTATTCTAAGGAAATAATACTATAATGTCATTACTAAACTTGGTGAATGTGGCTCTTTTCTGTTTCTTAGTTTCAGATCATAGAGCCGTGGCAAATTCCCATCTATGGAAGTTCATAACTGGTAACTTTGGTGAGCTTTACATATAATGAATTTCAAATTATAAATATTATAATTATCCCAGATTGTATGTATATAACACAAATATCATTAACACAGAAATGCTATTTTGATTATTCGCGACCTAATGATTTAAATATTTTACGTTGGCAACTCGGCTTGATTTGTCAATAAAGACTGGCATGTTCCGATAATAGTAAAATCAATTGTTATTACGTTTTATAGAGGATATTACCTGCAGCATAAATGGTGTTTCAGAGACGGAAAACGATGATTATAGTTTTTTTATCAGAGTATATCATTGTAACTATGCCTTGTTTTTTATTGATGATTGTGCAAACGTACAAGTTGTAAATCATAAGGCAACTAATCAAACAAAGTTGCCATTGAAATAATTGATATTGGGGGATGTCTGTTTTAAACATATTGCAGAAACTACAGCTCTGTTTATGATAGATCTTCGGGACAATGTTATATTTAGATTGGTCTGCTGCAAAGATACAAAGTCTTTTGATAATTGGTTTAATGAAATTCGTGTTGCAGCTCTTACAATGAGGGAATGATTGTATAAAAAATATTTATAGTTAAATAGATTATCTTCTTGATATGATTACTGAGTTTATAAAAGCCTTGCGTACTATCTTCTTTTCATTTTCATAGTTCTATATGAGTGTTTTTGAAGACCATTCTGAATTTAGCACACGAAAAACTATCTCATCTTTGAATGGTCATGGTTAGTTCCTAATCATCCGAGGATCATAGTAAGTTTTATATTGTGAATAATTGCTTATAAAAACATCAACATATTCTTGCAGGCATTGCAATTGTTATATCTATACTTAAAAAATACAGAAGTATATATAGTCATTACAAGATTCTTTTCATCCTTATGACGGCTTTTTGTCATGTCATAGGAAACGTTTTAAATTACCATCTTAGTCACAGCCTGATCTGTAAAAGAGGAATATACTTTCTTGTCAATGTCATTGTTATAGTTCTTGAAGCTTGCTAGCACCATATAATTTTCTACGTTTGTTAAAAAGCATACATCAATTTAAAATAAATTGGTTCTCTTCAGAAGAACATAGGTTTTCTTTAAGCCCCTTTCTTAAATATTCCATTTGTTTCCCGAAGACAGAAATATTTATCACCTGAGAGAAATTTGATTAAAAGGAATGGAACGTTTCCTATGTGAAGGATGTAATAAATTAAATATAAGATTTAAACCATGACTTTTGATTTAAGTATTCTGTTTGTATCTTTCTAAGTTTGTTTTAAAATTTTTATTCATTTCCTACATATTCAAGTAACTATAGCGGACAACATATATTTATTTCCTCAAATTTGCACAAACTTTAGGCTACTAAAGTTTTGGTAACATAGATCGTCTGCAAATTTCGTCCATAAAGGAGATAACCATATATATATATATATATATATATATATATATATATATATATATATATATATATATATATATATATATATATATATATATGTATATATATATATATATATATATATATATATATATATATATAAATATATATATATATATATATATATATATATATATATATATATAAGGAACAATCTGTATTCGAGTGTGGTCCTTGAATAAGAGCCTTGCGATGCAACTAAAAATCCACCAAATTCCGCAATCCGAGACATTGATTAATTTGATCATTGAACTGTTTTGGCCTAGTCATTGACCAGCATTGATTTGGCATATGTCTTAGTAATACAAACTGTTGCTGCGTATGAACGTTATAAGCGTCCCTGACCTTGACATAAATCCAATCGTGTCTAACAGTGGCAAAACTAGAATAGATCAGTTGTTTGCTCTGATGATAATTCTTTCTCGAAGTCCAAATTCAATCATCATGATTAGGAATTCCTATCTCAAGTGTTCCATGACATTGATTAACACATCGATAATTATCTTTAGTGATTCTTACTCTATTGAAGCTTGAATAAAAGTTTCATATAATAATATAGTCTCAGTAAACCTTCCCAAAAAATCCACTTAATTGTACATGTAGACTTTTTTTCAAGATAATTTCCTTCTTTTCTGTTTATAGTTTTAAATGTATCAATTAATTTATCATCGTTTAAATCCATAACAAATTGTTCTAGTGATTGGTTGATAAATTGATAACTATAAATCTAAGTTTTTCTTATGCTAAACCTTATTAATTTCGCTTCGAAATATCGGCTAAAAATTATTAAATAAACAAACTTATGTTTTCATTATTCATACCTCGCTTGAACAATTAATATGAAATTAATTAATTGAAAAGTAATATTGATATGTCTTGTTAAGCCTTATTTGCATCTTAAAAATGTGAAATTCTTGAATGAGATCATATTTGTATTGTGTCTAAGTATATGGGTAACTTGTTCCAGGTGGCCCCTGAAATGTAAAAGTACGCTAACGATATGAATAGGTTTTAAAGAGAGTTCATGGGTCAGAGGAAGAGTAACAGTTGCTAAGTTGTCTACGGATAAGGGAGCATATATAATTAATTCGGACTGTTGGCAGACAAAATAATGCAGCAGAGTGGAGAGAATATGTATTTGACTTTGGAGCGAAAGGGCAGTCAGTGTGCAGTACATATCAGGAGGAATGAGGGCTCAGTTTTTGGTTCTTTACAAACGAGTCGAGCAGACGTGTTGTGAAACGTTTTGGTGGTTCGTGGTAGGTACTGAGACCATCCAGAGAGGATACAATTGCAATAGTTATCCAAGAACTTAGAACACAAGTATTTTTGTGAAATCAAGATAAATAAAGTTACGAATAGAACTGATTTAAGCAGAACTTTTCTTAACAGCTTTGGCTTGAATGGAAGATTCGATATAAAGCAAGGTTATGTTTTCAATTGATGCTTTACTATTGCAGTTTTCTTAAAAACGTAATGGGAATAATTCAGATTTGTCAGTAAGTCAAGATCGGTCTGGAAATATTGAATCGGAGCACTCATGTGTCAGTAGTGTAGGAATTGGCTCAAGTTCTTGTAAGATTGCGAAAATTTCATTAGGCTTATACCTCAGAAAGCGATATTAACAGGTTCACATGCTAATAAAAGGAGTTTAATGAGAATGAGTCAGTTACAATTGTGTGATTAGGATTATCTATAATGATTTGCTCTTTAATCTTTGAATAAGCCTGGGAGGTGGAAGGGAAAGAAGTCTGCTGGTAGGGTTGTGTTGATTAAAATATATTAATAGTAAATTAATAGTAATGCAGAAGAACTATTTATAGCTGAAACTTCAGTAGACTTAGCACCTTGATTTGGACACACGAAGTGTGTGATTTCCTTTTTTGTCAGCTTTATAATATAAGTTATAGTAATTAATTATAGTATGACCATATGAACGTCAAAGCCTAACAACCATCTTTTGTATCTAGTCTAAGCATTCACACAATTTTACCATGGATAACATATTCAAATGGATACAATCACCGAGGCATGATTATTAAACACATATTCATTTGTTCCATAACGAAGTTGCTTGGTTTGCTTCAATGACGCATATTAAATGGTTTATGTCTGTCATTTGGATGTTTCTTTTCGTATCAAGCAGCGGTAGAGGATTACAAACTAACATATCGAGATGGCATATGACTGAAGAGCGATCTGACGGGAAGTTAGTATGCCCCCAACAAACGTTGCACAATCGAAACAATGCAGTCGAAAATGCTGCTATGTTCATGGGCGAGGTCTTCCAGAATGACCAGGCATCTACTAATCAAAATTTCCATATTCCATGGAATTGATTATGAAGAGAGATTTAAGCAGACTATTCTTCATCGATGAGAGGAGGGCGGTAGAAGCAGACTAACTTGACTGACCTTCATTATAATGAGTGGATGGCTGGGACCAGTTCAAAGGACATATGACCGAAATCGAAGGCTGGAGGGTAGGTAAGGCGGTGGATTAATTGGTAACAAATCAATAGGTTTTTGACAAGTATTATTGTATCCATCAATAAGGTTAGGCATGATTGATATAAATTTATTGGTTTCGCTTTTAGTAGCATTTCTCACTTTCTCTCTTTAAAAATAGATTAAATATTATTTTATTGTATAATAGACCGTTACGTCTATGATTGGAAAAATGTATATCTTTCTTCAAATTCCTTATCCTGTCCTTTCATCGCACTGTATTTTTTCTATGAAAAATATCAATGCAATGTTGTTCAGTTTCTGGTTCCTAACATTTAGAGCGAAAGCATATTTTGTGAAGACATTTAATACTGTCAAATTTCATTCGTATCCATTTTTGATCGTTCGATTGCGCTCTTTCATATTGTTGTCATCATGTCACTGGTGGTACACGAAGCTAACATGGACCTTTCTGTATGTATTTTCTTTTTAGCTGTGTAATGTGGATCTTGATTGTTAACTTAACCATTGTTGAGATTTAGAAGGTTCTATCTTCCAGTGTCACGCCTACTTTGTTGGTTTGATATTTATGCAAGAAACTTTCTTTGAAGTTATTTAGTACACATATTCTAAGTACTGTTCATAAATCATATGTTTGTTGTACGTGAAGCGTGTTGTGCATATGAATATGTTTATATTTTCGGATTTACACGGTGTCAAAAATAGTTGATTTGAATCTTAAATATAATCAGAACAATAGTTAGCTATAATTATAACATTTATTACATCAAAATATATTCCTCAGTTTGTTAAATAAACTAAGAATTTTAAAGGGTCTGATACTGGCATCAATAACTCTATTAATCTATCACAACGTTGCATAAAACTAACTAAACGTAAATGGGGTCTTTATTTTTATCTGATGTAAACTAACTAGATTGTTTCCCAGTCATCTTTTTAAGAACACTAAGAAATTTCAACTGTCTCTAGATCTAAGCATATTAACTCGAATCAAATAGAAATAATTCCTTCAAAATATTACCGTTAATAATTGCAATGATAAGGTAACGTCAGAGCCTGTATTTTAGAAAACATTAACAGAGAAAGCATATTTTTGTCTGCATCAAAAGACTAAAGATAATGTTACGTAAAAGTTTAATCATGTCAGTAATAACAAACTGTTCATGATTTAATAATATCACATGAAGACTAATTTTCAGATATTACATATTTCTTTAACTGTTTTGCATTCTACATGGTCAATTATTGCAAATGTGCGTATGCTTAATTGTTGTTTCCCGTTCTTAAGGAAATATATCAAATGAATTTTGTACCTTCAGTGTTCCAAACAGATTTGTTTTTCCTTTCTTACGGTCAATATATTGTATTATCACTTCAAGACATCTTACTGTAAATCGACCGGTATGTCGAATTACACATTACATATAGCTGAATTCAGCCGTCATTGAATTCATAAAAAACAATTCAACATATACATAGTGGTCACTCTATAGGGATATAAGTACATTGCTGACCGATTTTTGTGCAGCTCATGAAGTTTGACTCATTGGCGCTTATCGTTGGATTATTTTTCATAAGCTGCAGAGACAGACTGATTCCGAAAACTGAATTGACAAGAATCGATAATACGTTACAAATAGGTAGACAAAGTGATGTTAGAACTGGGTTTTGACCCGGCTCAAATCACATTGTTTTCAATATTGGTGCTTTGTATTGGAAGTATTACAAATGCTTTATTCCGCAAGCCTAATGATATGCGTGGTATAGATGTGGACTATTATGATAACAAATATAAGAACATGCATTACAATGTTCATCATTAAACAAGAAGCAAATATTTTAGCAAACTTTCCAAGTGTGCGGCTCGCTTGTCAGTCATAATGGGATTTTATTGAAATACAACCATGTTCATCACAAAACCCATGATTTGTCAAGCACTTAAATAGTTATCACGTCTATCCAAATCACGAGTAAACATATCTGGTGAGATATCTATATGAAGTTTGCATTACCTGTGCCATATAAGGCTATATAAATAACATTTGTATGAAATGATGGAACGTAAGTAATTCTGTTGTTTTTGTTATCAGATTAAAGACATATTTCTGCATATGACAGGCAACACATGTTGGCCAGCATATTTAGCATAGGAAGAACCTAAGAGAACCACGTGAAATACCAACGACCTCGTGATACTACTAGCAAGCTTTCTCACATAACCACGTTGGCCAGGCCAAAGACACTAACAGGGATAGAGCTGAGATGGCATTCATCTGTAAAGGACACAACTGAAACACCCGTAGTCACGCAACCCCAATGGATTATAAAATCATTGCATTATTTCAACTTTAATACATAAACACGAATAAGTTTTCACTATGTTATAGTTACTGTTTGTGGAGCTTAAAATATACAATGTCTAATATTACTATACTGTTGGAGAAAATTCACATTTATAGCGCGGTACTCCTTACGGTCGTTGAATGCAGTACTGCACTTTTCATAATATATTTACGTTTTAATCAAAATGTGTCAACGGGAATTAGTTAACTTGTAATGTTGAAATGTCCTCGGTTAAAAACAGGCCACAAGCCACGAACCAGGCAGTGTTCTGATTTGTGCAGAATCGATCCTAGTGTTTGATATCGCATGTCGAGTTTGACGATTTAGTGTGTTGAGTCCTGTACTTATATTTGTCAGTTATTATTCTGATTGACAACGAGTTTCAATGATTGAAAGGATTAGTTTAACTGTTGATATATTGCTACTAGTTCTACCAGAATTAAAACATAACTTTGACTGCTTATGTAATAACCACCTGTGAGATTTGAATTTCATGATCAAAAAAATTTTGCTTCCATTGTATTTAATAAATGATCTACGGTCGTTTGCATGTACTTTATGTTGTAATGGTTATAACCTCAGAGACAGCCAAATTATTATTGTTAATTTATTTTGTCTCATGTGGTTGGCAGCACAATTTTCCAACTAAGGTACTTTTTATATTTGATCCAGGAATCACAACTTTTCAAACAATACATCTTGGTGGGGCATAGCGTTTGTTTTAGTAGCAAAACTATTTTTTGCCTGGTTCTTACTCTGTGAAAATGAAAATAAGCTTTGCGGAAGCTTTATGAAAATTCTTTTAAATTCTTTTGTATCGTAGGTGATATAAGTTTTGTTTCTGAAAAAAAAAAAACATTTTTTCCAGTGGTAGGTAAGGGAAGTTGATTTTTGAAAAATAAAAATAGTCGTTGTGGCCTGATTTATTGGTGAACCTTCTTGACACTACCTCTGCACAGGAAATAATTCACAGGGTTTTGTTATTGCATGTGCCTATTTGTGATTATATCACATATTCCGAAGCAATTATTCGTATGAATCTGAATGTTGATCTCAGAATTACATGTGAAAATACTAAAGTAATCAAAGTATAATTCCTAATCCGTATTTTGATTTTTGGACTATAGTAATAACGTGTTCTACTGCTTCTGTCTCCATTTGTACCCACATCCACTTACACACACATCTATGTATATATCTATGCGTGTATATATATATATATATATATATATATATATATATATATATATATATATATATATATATATATATATATATATATATATATATATATATATAATAGTTTAATACAAACTAAATTAAATTCGTACTATAATGAGTTTCGAACCCAGGTCCGCGAGTAAATGGCACCCATCGCCTTGCCTGCACGCACCAACCCATATGCCGTCAAAACTAAGCACGCATCACCAAAAAATGATGGCACCGAATCGTTGTTATATAAGCTCGTGCGTAGCAGATACACTCGCATGACGACCTAGTAATTAATTCTCATATATACACACAGTTGTTCAAAACTCAGTAGAGTACGAATTTAATTTCTCTAACCTATATGATAGTATTGTTTGTATTAAAATATTATTTCTGCCCACTATTATCAATATTCTACTACAGAACCCAGTAATAGCACAGTATGTTCTGTCTGGTATATTTATAATTATTTGTAATACAAAAATCCTATATACCTTGATTTCTTTAATAGGAATCTGGAATGACTGTGTGTATATATGAGAATTAATTACTAGGTCGTCATGAAAGTGTGTCAGCTACGCACGAGCTTATATAACAACGATTCAGTGCCATCATTTTGTGGTGATGCGTGGGTAGTCGTTACGGTATATGGGTTGGTGCGTGCAGGCAAGGCGACGGGTGCGAAACTCAGTATAGTACGAATTTAATTTCTCTAACCTGCATGATAGTATTGTTTGTATTAAACTATATATATATATATATATATATATATATATATATATATATATATATATATATATATATATATATATATATATATATATATATGTGTGTGTGTGTGTGTGTGTGTGTACGCTATATGTTGCAGTTAATCATTTCAAGACATCGATTGCGGAGGTTTCTCATCCGCTCAATGATGGGAGCAGGATGCATATTTCTTGCAAACCGTGTGCGGATCAAATCCTTGCACGTTTATTCGTTTTGTATACAATGCTTATTCACATTCTATTCACTTTATAAGTTATATGATTTGCTAACTAAAGTGGCGCAAAAAAAATAGTTATTTGAGAAACCCTAACTGTATTTGATTTGAACAACTCAACTTAATAATATGCCATTTATTTTACATATATCTATTCGGTCTTTATTCTGTTTGATAAAATAGTTTTGGTCTACAGGTGCCTTTCCTTCTTACTGACTGACACATTCGTATTTGCGAATGTTGAACATCAATTGGATTCTTTTCTATTAATTATTGTGTGCGACTATTTTTAGTTTGGAAAATTCTAATTCCAGTATTCCGTCCACATAAATTTTAAGTTTTACAGAATCTGTAATTTATTGTTGCCATTACATATGCCGAATATGGTGTAGGAATGAAAACTTTACATCGTGCAAGGCTTTTGCATGGTAGATGAATGTTTCAGATAACAGAGACAGCGTTCTCAAACCTTGTTTATTTATTTCATATGTAGCTCAATAAAGGTTCCTACATGATCATATTTGTAGGGAGAAAATGTTTGAGAAAGCGTACTTAATTTTCTTCTCTAACCCGAAATAATTTCATAAAAACATAAAAAAGATTGATATGGAGTTTCATTTGATACATATATTGCAGATGCAATTGACTCTTTCATAAAGTCACTAGCTTGAATCAATCAACGATTAATGTTACAACTTTTACTTAAAAAGTATAAATATGCATCAAGTTCAACGATGAGAAACGTTCGCATGATCAACAAGAAACCATTTACAAATATAACTGCTCATTTCAACAAAACCTGATCATGAATTTGTATTTATGTATTGTTTGTCTTATTCTTCTCTGCCTTGTATCAAAATGAGTTAAACCTCTCTGCAACAATTTGGTAATAATATATTTAAAATAACACAAGAGTAATGAATGTCTTATCACCACTAAGGATCCAGCTCTCATTAAAAAAATATTCACTGAAAATGTATGATAAATGTTACTGGCATATATTTTATTAAAGCAAATAGTAAAATGACGTTTATCTTAACATTAGATTCGATACGCAATGCTATAGGTTGGCATTTTATCTTCACGAATGAACACTCAACGTTGGTCTATATTTCTTGTGAAGATACAGCCCTGCATTTTGTGTCTTTCACACTGTAATTTCCGAAATGGTGCACACATATTTTCGACGTCTTCGTTTATTGTTTATGAAATGGCAAACACATGTAAAGTGCTCTACAACAGAGTACCAGTGTACAAATACCATAATATACTCACGTTATGTAACGACATATACGAGTGACAAGTTAATTCCATTCCCAAGATTATGAACATAGCATGGAAAACAGCATTATTTTTATATCGCATTAATCTTCGTAGCGATAGAGTCAGCATGTGGAATGATTACAAAATAGTATTGTTTTCTAAACTTTGTGCAATTTATGTGTAATAGAAACAAATGTACTGATGTACTGATGAATGCAGTCATATCGGTTAAACCCTGATCAGATGTTCCGCTCATAATAAATTAAAGTCTTACACTTTCTCAATAATTTCTTGGTAAATGTATGTCGAATGTAGTGTTTTATTCATCTGTTTAGTTTAACATTTCTCAAGAATCAGAATCCGGTTTGCAAAATAACACCGCTAATTTCGAAGCTGTTGCTGCCGTTGCTACCATGTTAAACACAAGTATTATTATGTATATTTAACTTACATTGTCTTTTAGTTAGTTGTTTTAATTATTCTTTTATTACTTACATGATATTGTAATGTAACATTGTATGTTGGACCTGACCTTATCCAAAATTGAGTTCATTTCTGCTTGACCCGAATTGATTGTTATAAATTTTTGCCTCTGTAAACAACTAATATATAGTTAAATTATTTTGCACACAATTAGATTTAGAATCAGAATTATTATTGACTGAATTAAGTTTATTTATTACTTTGTTTTGGTGTTGGAATCGCCTTAGTGAATATTACATAATCCAAGTTATGTTTTTTGTTGTGAAAATCAGGATCATTATATAATGTTATTTTCCATTAGGTAATATGTTTTGTTTTGTTTTTTTATTACTTATTTATTTATTACTTTGTTTTGGTGTTGGAATCGCCTTAGTGAATATTACATAATCCAAGTTATGTTTTTTGTTGTAAAAATCAGGATCATTATATAATGTTATTTTCCATTAGGTAATATGTTTTGTTTTGGAAAATGCTAATTGTGACCCGAGGTGAAAAAGAGAGCTATGTAATCTTGTAACGGAGATGATTTTGCCAGTCGTGCTTTAAAATCTAGCACTTTCAAATTGTATTATATGTTGTATCCACTTGGGCGGAATTTTATGTCTTCAAATGGTTGAATTCAAGTGATTATTTTCTTTGGAAATACAACACTGCTCGGATAAATTCTTGGATATATAACATTCACTAGAATTTGTAATTCAAACCTGAGGTTATATTACTTTGATTGAACAGAAGCCTGTTGACACATCAACACTCCATAAGCTACCACAGTGACATAATGGACTACAAATTTAAAATTTGTTTGATTAGAGACTTTAAATTAATTTTACTTGTGTCTATAATTTGTAGATTATTTTGGTAGTTATATCGAAATACCGTATGTGTCTTTTCTCATTTGTACTTTGTGTCCTTGGGAAATAAATCACTTCTTCAATTTTTAGAAAGCTAGCTGCCTTTCATTCATTCTTGTTACTTATTTTAAAAGCTTAAAATCGTAACAGTATTGCTTAAGCTCTTTCGCTATATCAGTTGAAGACACAAATCAAAGAAACACGACATCGGACTGTGTACTAATTCAAAACATAATACTACACTGACTGATAGTAGGTGTTGATTCTCAAAATACTCTGATAAATGTCAGAATTAGGGTTATTACCAAGAATACCGCGATATTTATTAAATACCGCGATACTTATCACGGTATATCATGAGGCAAATATTCCCCATCTATATACTATAATAAATATTCCATGACCAAATATATATAACTGTTCCTTGATAAAACAACAAAAATATATCTTGACAAAATGATAAATATACCTAAACAATGTACTCCAAATATAAAGAGCCAAAATACTGTGAAAAGTTTGCTTAAACAATATATAAAAATACATCTTGACAAAATACTGTGATTTTAATATCTAGAAAAATACTGTGATAAAAATATCTAGAAAAAATACTGTGATAAATATGTCTTGACAAAATAGTGTGATGTCTAGCCAAGATAGTCTAACTATACCTAGATTAAATACTTAAATATAAAGATGGATAAAAATAGCGTTATCTTAATACCTAGACAAAATACTCTGACAAAAATACTTAGAGAAATTACTGTGATATAAATACCTATAACAATATACTGTGATATAAATACATAGACAGAATAATGTGATATAAATACATAGACAAAATAGTGTGACATAAATACTTAGAGAAATTACTGTGATATAAATACCTATAACAATATACTGTGATATAAATACATAGCCAAAATAGTGTGATATAAATATATATAGAAAATATTTTGATATAAATACCTAGACAACATATTTTGAAATAAATACGAAGCCAAAATACTGTTATAAATACTTAGACAAAATACTGTTTTTTATACCTAGACTAAATAGTTTAGTATAAAAAACACCTAGACAAAATACTTTGATTTTAGTATCTAGACAAGATAATGTGATATAAATACCGAGACAAAATACTCTGATTGATACCTATACAAAATATTTAGATATAAATACACAGATAAAATATTTTGATCTGAGTAGACGAAATACTGTGAGGAAATGATGTGGTAAAAAATTAGAAACACATCTACTTAAAGTACTGTACAAAAATTGCCAGACAGAATACTGTTAAAAAATTACCCAGACAAATTACTGTGATAAATAAGTGTACAAGTTGCCTATAGTGAAGCAGTGCGGTTGACATTTTAATAGCAGGCATGATCTAGCATAATATTGCCCCATTGGAAGTTTTTTGCTCTCTGTAGGAAATAAATGATGTTTTTATAATAGGTTCTGTCCATTTATATTTATTATTATATATGCCAAAACATTTATTCATCTGAGCATGAAAAGATTCATTTCACAGGAAAATTACTAAAAGGAAGATAAACCTAATTTGGGATTAGCATGCTTTCAGGTGAATTTTGTAACAAACGTTGTGCGACTGCATTGAACAATGCATCTGTTTAAAAGTGAAACTGGCACAAAAAGTCAAATCTTAGAAGACAGCTTTGTTGTGAATATTTTAGAGAACAGCATTGGACATGTCCCCATCACGTTTAAACCGATTCAGAGAAGCACTGTCTGTTTTTCTGGTTCTTCTCGTATACATTTTGATTGTATAAAAGCATACTTTATCCACAATCGACTGTCGATAGTTTCCCTACAAGACGTTTGGGCCATTTATCTAAATCTGCACTAATATAGGCTTCCAATTTATGTATCAAAATGCCTCAATATTGATTGAATAGAAAAGTACCTTTATGAAGATAAGTAGTGTACCATCAAATAGGTAATTCGGCGCGTTTATCATGCATCAGGTTCTTGCAAGCTAATTAGCTATTCTACAAATTATATTTATTATAATCAATATGCGTTAAATATTTACATATTCCCTAATTGCTACCTGCATATTATATACGAGAACATTTGTAATGAGAGTTGAAACACACACACATGCAAATACAGACAGACACACAGGATTGTTTTGACTGAAAGAATTATTATATTGTGTGTAAGATTGATAAGTTACTTTGCAGCTACTGATAGATAATATTCATGTTGTTTTAAGATAAAGTATTAATTTTTGAATATCGACAAGGCAAATAATGCATAACTACAAAGTAGAAAGAAAGAAACAAACTATTCCGTAACAAAGCGTTTGGTGTGAAAATTAAAAGAATGGGATATCAATATGTGTAGCGTCTTTTGAGAAGTAAGTCTTAATATGGAATCTCTACCATGGCAGACCAAATTGAAAATAAATAAATATGCGACGGTAACACACTGTTTAAAATTCTCACATGTGCTGCGTTCTCACTGAAAAATTACAAATATTGGATATATTATATTTTAGGCTCTTTAATACGATTAATCATTATACTTATATTGTTACGACTCTATGGTCTTAACAAAAGTACAACAAATTTTATATAATTCAAAATATAATTTCTTTCAAAAAGTAAAGTTTTTTTGTTATTGTTCTTGGGCTTAACGCCATTTTTCAGCAAATTATAGGCATGTCAGCCACTATTAATGGTGGAGGAAGAAACCGGGAAATCCGCGGAAAGTACCACCGACCCACGAGAAGCTACTGGCAAGCTTTCTCACATATCCATATTCGCCGAATCTTAGACTCGAACCCACTAAGACAGAGGTGAGATGGCAGTGATCCATAACAAACAGCGGTTTAGACCACTCGGCCACTCGCCCCCCCCCAAAATACAAAGAGAAAAAAATTAAAAAATTAAAACTAATATTATGTTGACTGAAATCCCGAAGTAATTTTAGATAAATTCCAAAGGTTTTAAATAATCTGAATGAGTTCCAAAGGTATTCCAAATTATAAACTGTAGTGTAATGATGTATCAACAATGTTATATACTCCAAGATTATATCTAATTCAATTCACAGTAATCTAGTGACAGCTATAAATCAAAATAGTCTTCAAAGGAATTACAATAATTCCATACAAACATTATATATTCATGTTTATGTCAGTTTTGCTAATGTAGAATATGTAGACTTATTGTATAGGGAAGCGATATGCTGTTGTTATAATATCTGTCGTTGAACTACGACCTCGGTTATAACAGTACAGTCAATATGTTTGCATTTGTACTTTACTCTGGTGCAATTGTTACAACGATTAAGTATTATTACTTGAAACAAATTGTAATATTTATCTTAGTTTCTTATGGTGACCAATAATTCATATTTCTTTCTAGCAAAACGGCCGAAATGGTTTTGTTACTTTAATCACATTAATCGATATTTTTGCTTAAACAATTTGATTTTCACTGACTTTATTGAAAATATTTAGACTTTTAAATGGAGGATACTTGGGTAACTTTTGGTATCTACTTGTTTCTTGTTTATCAATCAGATACCAATTCAATTTGGTATACAATAGCAGGCATATCAGATTCCTGAAATCCGTTTTGAAGCCGATCTTGTTTCTATTGTTGAGGAGAATCAATTTTGGAATTATTATTGACAGCGAAATATCTTTTATTTCCCACATATCGTTTTAAAACAACTGCCAAATACGCTAGTATTTAACATGCATTGTGGCAAACCCGATTGGGTAATAAGCCGGATGGACTCGATCATATTCCTCTTATTATTGTTCATCACTAACATCATACATTGTATAGACCTCGTTTGCATACAAATCTGCTAGTATAGTCTTACTGACCAATTCTATAAAACCATCAGTGCTAGCTGCTTATTTGCTACTCTATTACACGTCAAGAATATAATATTAAACGGTTATCACATTTCCAAGTCACTTATTGTACTGTTATCGCTACCATCGCAAAATCAAAATATTAATGAGTATCTTGCTTTGACTTAATTAAAACATGAACCAGTTAATCTGTAGTTGAAGAAATGTCTCCTAACTTAAATATTTTAAAGACAAAAATAATTGAAATCTGAAACCCATATATTACATCTGTAGGGCAAGCTAGTGCACATTATGCTGATCTGCCAGGTAAGAGTTTGTTTTGTTTTTGAGGAATGTAGCGGCGCTTATAAAGCAATACCATGTAGAGGAAAATGAGCGAAGTGTCTTTGTAAAGGACCCAGTTAGTGAACTGACCCGAGAATGCATCGACATGCATATAATCCGTGAAGAATCTGAAGGACACAGTGAACTGACCCTAGATTGCATCGGCATGCATATGATCCGTGAACCTTGAGTCTAAAGGACCTAGATAGTAAACTGACCCGAGGTTGCATCGGCATGTATATAATCCGTGAACCTTGTGTCTAAAGCTCTAAACTACTGAGTTACTACGGTTTCCTAAGTAAAGAGATCGATCACAATCATACAATTAAAGACTAGCTATGTAAGACCAATATTTTAGGAAAAACTGTATGGAAACTGTTGGATACTGGTTTGCACCAAATTAAATTGACACAAAACGTCTAGATTGTTTCCTTGTTAATCGACATCTCATCAACTTTCATCACAGAAGATTCTTGACTCCTGAAAAGTTATGAAAAAAACGTGTTTCCTCACCTAAATGTCACTGATGCCTTTGATAGAGAATGAATTAATGCGGTAGCTTAGAAACTTCAAAATTATGGAATCACTATTAAACATCATCCATATAAATAAAACTACTTAACAGGCTGGTACCAGTGAAACATCAATCTAATTACATAATCAACCAAATGTCAACTGTTTTAGTTCTATAAAGGTCTGTATGAGGATCTTTTGATTTATAAGTTACATCGACGATATTGCGACAATATCAACTCATCTACTAGATCAACTGCGTATATTTATTAGTATAAGACTGGAAAGTACAGTTTAATCTTTGAAAAAACATCTTAATATTTGCAAATATTGACCTGATTTGTCCATTATATAATTCTCTTTTCATAATATCGAATTGTTTCCTGTTAAAGTTTATGAACACCTATGCAAAACATCAACTAATTATAAACTGATCATAATAGTATGATTGTTAAGGCGTACCTAATATTTTGAGGGACCTGTTCCCACATAGACGATATAAAGTGAAGTGTGCTAACATTGTGGCTACAATAACCTAAATGTTGAACAAATTTGTTTTGAAGTATATATTTATGTTCTGTTATATTTTCCAATTCAGCTCTTACGTGAGTCCTCATTTATTACAGAACGGTAACGAGAAACTAAATGATAAAAGACATAACACTTTAAAAGTTCATAAATAGATCAACTATGCTGTAAATGTGGTACCTTCATAGACACTGTAGCTACTACATTTGTCAAATAATAAAACGGAAAATGGCTGTAACAAATACATCTCTCAATTAATCGAATCTGAGTATTGTTGATTTACCTAATTGTATGTATGTGTATGTTTCATTTGCTTTTTTATACGCATTTAAAAACAACATTTTGACCTAGTTTGCATATATATATATATATATATATATATATATATATATATATATATATATATATATATATATATATATATATATATATATATATATATATATATATATATATATATATATATATATATATATATATATATATATATATATATATATATATATATATATATCAGTTGTCATGCTTGTTTAAGATTAGAGAGGAATCATGAAGAATCCACTAATCTATATGACTGTTTTTTATTCAAACTACACAAAATAGAGTGTTTTTCATTTTGCACATGTATCCATTTTCAGATTCCTTCGCAAAGTATCTTTTTCATTGATTTTTGTGCGATCTGTAGGTAAATATCGTTCTAATTTAGTTATTGACATGCATAATTTACATTATACAATCATTTGCTATGATAAATAAGCATGATATTGATATCACACATTGTTATCTAACTTGTCTCTTTGAATCATATAACTTAACTGTATGTTTAACACAACTGTGGTTTTGTTTAGAATGTTTCAGAATAATCGCAAACTAATTTGTTATGTCTCTAAACCCCTTAACATTATATTCAAATAAAGATATTTTCACCATTACATGTTCATAACGTCGATACACAGTCTATAGGCTGCAGTTGTTTAACGACCAATTAAAATGAAACAAAAGGAATTATTCAATTGAGAACGATACATTTTATACTATAACCTTAAAAAATACGCTTAAAAGTCAGATATAGACATTTTATGTCTTATGTCTTGTCTATATGATATAAATTTGTATTTTATCTTTAATTTATATTGCCTTGCCTCAAAAGCAGTCTTACATAGAAAGTGGTATATCATTTGTAATGTCGTATCGAAACAGATTTAATAAAACTATACTGAATTTAATAGGCGATTTGGTAATATTGTGCAAGCGATGCTAATTTTTATTTCATTCCAGCCGCTTTATTTAAGTTTCAGTTTCCTATTAAGTACTATTTGCCTAGCTTGGAGCATCATTAAAATCAAACTCAAAGTCTACAGGTCTGCTTGTATTATTGTAGTATATGCAAAATTTAGCAAATAATAGAACATATAAAAGAATGCAGAGGAGATTTATTTACTTTATTCGGTAATGTTTTCTGCCTCCAAGCAAAACAAGAAGACAATAAATACATGTACATATAATTTCTTATAAAGATTAGGAAAATAATTCTACACCGTTCAAAGTTTTTGTAATCCTGATACCACCTATTACAGCATCTTCATATAAACAGTAGTTGCTGTTGTCCTTTATTCCGTGTTGATCTTTAGCCAAAGTATATAATCGTACCACGCTTGTGTCCATTAATGCTAGTTCCTATCCTTGGACATAATTTTATTTCAAGAATGTGTTGAGATCATACATAAATTTTCTCTCAATAATGTGAGTATGTTTGCATGCGCCCGCCTCGATATAAGATGTGGGTAAATATAATAATCGACGTGTTCCTTCGTCTTGATGCCAGTCTGGTACGACTAGTCTCTCGCATTTTGGCTGAGTGTCATGAAACGTGGTAAATGTTGCACCCACCGCTTGAACATGCATATATCTACCTATCAATTGGCTGCATAATTTATGCTAAATGTATTGTACTCTTGTCTGGTAATTCATTCTGATAGGACACAATCACGCTTGCCCAGGAAGGTGGCAAATGTTAGGTATATGTTAACATATCATTGACGGGATAAAGGTTAGCTAAACTTATTGCCCATACTAGACAGTAGCTTAATGCTAATATGACACAGTCTCGCTCTCTCAACTAGTCTCGCTGTTTGTGTGATTAATTGTCAAGAGATTTGGGAATTATTATGGCTACTAACTCATGTAGCATTTTTGTTTTGGAGCATAAAGCTGTTTATGGCCAAATCTCATTAGTGCAGTATTGATAAACTACAAGACAAGTTTACAAATATTATAGTCATCATCTTCATTTTCTCATATAACCAAATCCATGTGCCTGCGACTTATGTCAAAATTATGCACTTTTTTTAGTTTGGACCATGAAATAATGTGCAACATAATGATGTGAACATATGTAGTCTAATAGGTTTAAACGAATCACCATAAAACTTTGTACATACTCTAGAAATCGTTTGGAGATGCGAACAAATCACTTTCCTTTATTGTTACTTAATGTCATTATAGTATGCATCTGAATGCCATGAAAGATATGATAATTTGAATGCAATTTGTTTAGCGGTTGTTTTTTTACGAAATGCTATGACGCTTTGATCATTATAAAAGCAAGTAAACCAAAAAAAAAAATGAACCATAATCATATACAGGGTCTGCTATGCTAAATTTAGAGAAACATTTGTTTTATAGTGTCACGTGTAAAGTAACAATAAAAATATGAAGCCAACAAGCTTCGCAAAGTTTAACAAAATTAATTAATTTCATCGAAAACAAGATAAACATGTGAAATATGACTTACAGTTTGTGCACATAATCCAAAAATTAATCCTAGAATCTAAAAATATAAGTGCTCTCACCAAATGTTCTAATTTGAATCCAGGGTTGAATATCGATGAATTTCCAATTTCGTAGTCGATGATATTAAATGTGGTAATTGTACTGATGGCAACACTTCCTCGTTGAAAAACAATTTATAATGTTCTGTTTAAAATTCCAGACTATATATATATATATATATATATATATATATATATATATATATATATATATATATATATATATATATATATATATATATATATATATATATATATATATATATATATATATATATATATATATATATATATATATATATATATGTGTGTGTGTGTGTATGGGAGTGAGTGTGTGTGTATGTAGATCTATTATATATATAAAAATATCAATATATATATATATATATATATATATATATATATATATATATATATATATATATATATATATATATATATATATATTGTGCTATTGCAATAAGATTGCTTTCTTTTTGCCATTAAAAATATTTGCGTTATTATCAAAATACATTCAATAAAAATGTACATGCTTTATGAAGATATAGTGGACTTATTCCAGCATTTTTAAAAATATAACGACACTAGTTCAATTTTTAACAACATCCAAGGTTAAGATATTTCTTAAATAATCTTCTGAGTAAAGTTGTTTGACGTAAGTCATTACTGATATTTTTCTAAAGTATATTTATGTTCTGACTTGATTGTCACATTGTTTTGTTAGGCATTATTGTCGCTTGCTTCTTTGGCAGTGCTTTAATTATAACATAACAATATTTATAATAAACTTGGATGTAACGAGGTGAGAGTGAAACAAAGAAACGATAATTTCGTTTTATTTTACATTGTTCAACGAAGACAAACATTTATCCTGTCTCTGAAGTTTATCAATACATGGTGTACAGTTTAAACATGCTTTCGATACATGATGCTGTTTACTCTAAGTTAATGTCAATAGGCAACATGTATGATATATTCCTGGGTTTTGGCCTATTTGACTGATTTTCTACAAGCAATACAGGTTTCTACAATTTATGATTTCTTTTCGTAATTGGGTTATATTACATATCTCTCATATGCTTGAAATTGGGCTACTGATATGTTTAAAACATTTTGCCCAATACGGAGATATAAACTTGATGAGGATTATTGGACATATGTTTATAAGTTTTATGTTTATTTCAATATTTCTCGCCGTAAATGCTGTCTATGACTGAATTAGTGTGCCATCTTTGGAAAATAGCAACATATGGGAATTGTTCCAATAATGTATGGTAAATGAGGCCTGTCTTCTATGTCATGTGATGCTCTTACAATTTAGTTGAAGTCTCCATAACTCGAAGTTAACTCTCATATGTTATACTATTCCGTTCAAATCATATAAAAGTCCACTCATTCAATTGAATTCGACTCATTCAGACACCAAGACCTTTAAGCTTCCTACCTGTGCATTTTTCTAACAAAGGGCCTTTAAAAACTGAACGCCATTCGCCAAATATTATGGTGGATATTGAATTAAATAAATTGTAAATTAAAAATATTCTTAAACACACTGACTAGGATTACATTAAAGTTCAGATAAAGAATATATTTTATAAATTACTTTAATTTGTACAAGCAATGCTCCTCTATAATCAAATATAAACGCAGTAATTAAAATTTGAAACAAGACTTTGAAAGCCTTCAATAAATCTATGCACAAAATCTGACCACATTTAACAAAACGTTTCCCGACGGACGACATTTCAAGGTTCTATGAATGATGTCAATCCAAACTAATACGTGTCAAAGACTTTTTGCGAGACCACATACAACATTCTGGAAGACAGATCATTTGATATCTTTTGTTAAAATATGCTGCTACGGGAACTGAGATGACGACAGCCAGTAAAATTACTACTACTTAAAAAGAACATTTAAACAAAATAATTAAATTTACATAAATAATTGACATTTTGATAGAATACATCCTGGCTTGAAAATCGTTTGAATATTTTCAAATCTTGTTTATCTGTCATCAATTCATTGGAACATCCGCTAAATCTATACAAAATTTTATGAAATTTTTTTCTCAGAAACCGCTGCAGAGATTTTACTCTAGTTCGACAAAAGCATTATTGTAAGAAAAGACCTGGAAAGCGAACATAAAATAATGTTGACTGTCATATTGGTAGTGCTGTTTCTTTAATAAATTAAAAAGCGATTTAAAGACGTCATCGTTACCACTGTTAAGCAATAGTTGTCTAAACAGGGACATAAACCAGTTAGAAGCAAAGGATTATTACGCAGTTTCCAAAAGCTAAACATCGGATATTTAAACGATGAATAGAGATAAAAACCAGTGGAAGACTTCCCATAAACAATCAAATGTATAAATAAAATTAAAAAGTGCAAAACAATCAGGTTACCAACAGCTCTTTTTGGACGCGTCAGTAGATGTGAATGATGTGAAGCACACTTTAACTTCTTGTAATTTTATTTTTCACCAGTAATAATAAATCTTAATAAATCTTATGATTACATGCTTCGTAAAGTTTAACAAAATTATTTATTTTCATAGAAAACAAAATAAACATGTGAAATATGACTTATAGTTTGTGCACATAATATTTGGGTTATATTAAATATCTTTCATATGCTTGAAATAGGGCTACTGATATGTTTAAAACATTTTGCCCAATACGGGGATATAAACTTGATGAGGATTATGATTAATTACAAAGAAACATTAAGATTGAAGTAACGATATTTATTCATTGTCCTCATTGTTGAATGAGTGAACTCATGGACAACAGAGCTGTATACCATTATTGTTTCTGTTTCATTCTTTTATAACTTTGCTCTGTGTTCGTAAAGGGAGAACATATATTCGAGCAAAAATATAAGACATGTAGTTTGCGACAGTCGTGTTTAATTCAGGAAATCAAAAAGAAATTTAAGAACATTTCTTGCTAAGAAATATGCACCTTCGAAACAGAAACGGTAGTTGTGATCCAATAGTGGCAGAATATAAATCCCCACATCAGCTGTCGATTCGGACTGGACTTATTATACACTCAGTCCAAAGCAAGAAATGCTGCCACAGACATAAACATATTTGAATGGCAGCCGTAAATTGTCGCCTTTATCACCAATATGTCATAATCCATTTTAATTACCACTAAGACCATCAGCTCAATAAACGTTATTGTATTACAATCAAATCACGGATGGTTCCTTAATTATTTAATGTTGTGGACGTGATGAAACCAATTATTTACCGTACCTTGTCTTGAATGTTTTCTTCCCTGCATCATAAAATGAAACACTTACTTCATCGATCTTTTCTTCAGCACGTCCTTCAAGAGCAATCGTCGATTGGTAAAAAATTGCAGGGATTAATATATTGAAAATAAGATTCACTGTTAAGCCAATGGAAATACATATATACCTTTCTAAGCCATCATACCCCTGTAATAGAGCGTGTGTAAATACAGTTGAAAAACCCTTTGCCTATGGAGCGTTACTGTGGTATAAATATTACTGACATTATGCTTCTTGATATGATATTAAACCGTTTCAGTGTGAACTCATGTATGCACAACTTAAGCGATATCAACTTTGGAACAAGATTTTTTTTATATTTCGGAGCTAATTTGTGTGAAATGTAACCGAATATAAAATACCGTTCATATAAGTTTGCATAAAATTTTCAACATGCGTTTTTGTGCAACAACAAATCTGGGTTATATAATTGTTAGAGGCTTGTGATGAGTATTTCGTCCGTCTCATTGAAGGCAATTCTCCTTTGTTTCAAGATGGCAATACTACATAAAACAAAGGAGAATTCAGCATCTATAAAAAATCATATATGAATCAGCGAAAACAGTTATATCAATGACAAAATGAAAACAAAAGTTGGTATAATTCTTCAAACAAGGAGTTGGAATTTGAAGGTAATATAGACTCCTGCATTGAAGAGAGCCCGAAGAATCTCTACAGTCATTGTTCCCTTTTCTTTCAGTATAAGAAAAGGAAACAACCTTTTCATTCAGAATACGAAAACTCAGCCTCTCTATCGATTCTTCATCCAGCAAGAGGACTTTAATAGAGAACAGTTATAAAATTTAAGTAATGAAAGATTTACCATTTTTAAAGGTCTGTGAAATCCAAAATTACTCGCCGAGCAGAAATTCGTGGAAAACGCAAGAGTCTACGAAACAACGGCTGTAGATTCGATTTCTGAAGATGAATTTAATATCATTTACAATTCCTGAGTTCTTGGTCACACGTACGTACGTACGTACCTACGTATGCATGTATGTGTGTGCGTGCATGTATCTATCTATCTATATATCTATATCTATATCTATATATATATATATATATATATATATATATATATATATATATATATATATATATATATATATATATATATATATATATTTATAAATATATACCAGACAGAATAGTCTGTGCCATCCCTGGATTCTGTATAGAATCTTGACAATAGTGGGCAGAAATAATAGTTTAATACAAACAATACTATCATACAGGTTAGAGAAATTAAAATCGTACTCTACCGAGTTTCGAACCCAGGTCCGCGAGTAAATGGCACCCGTCGCCTTGCCTGCAAGCACCAACCCATATACCGTCACGGCTAAGCACGCATCACCAAAAAATGATGGCACTGAATCGTTGTTATATAAGCTCGTGCATAGCAGACACACTCGCATGACGACATGCGTGTCTGCTACACATGAGCTTATATAACAACGATTCAGTGCCATCATTTTTTGGTGATGCGTGCTTAGTCAAGACGGTATATGGGTTGGTGCGTGCAGGCAAGGCGATGGGTGCCATTTACTCGCGGACCTGGGTTCGAAACTCGGTAGAGTACGAATTTAATTTCTCTAACCTGTATGATAGTATTGTTTGTATCAAACTATTATTTCTGCCCACTATTATCAAGATTCTACTACAGAATATAGGGATAGCACAGACTGTTCTGTCTGGTATATATTTATAATTCTTTGTAAAACAAAAATCCTATATACCTTGATTTATTTCATAGGAATCTGGAACGACTGTGTGTATGTATGAGAATTAATTACTAGGTCGTCATGTGAGTTTATCTGCTACGCACGAGCTTAGCGAGCTTATATAACAAAGATTCAATGCCATCATTTTTTGGTGATGCGTGCTTAGTCGTGACGGTATATGCGTTGGTATGTGCAGGCAAAGCGATGGGTGCCATTTACTCGCGGACCTGGGTTCGAAACTCTGTAGAGTACGAGTTTAATTTCTCTAACCTGTATGATAGTATTGTTTGTATTAAACTATTATTTCTGCCCACTATTATCAAGATTCTACTACAGAATCCAGGGATAGCACAGTTTGTTCTGTCTGGTATATATTTATAATTATATATATATATATATATATATATATATATATATATATATATATATATATATATATATATATATATATATATATATATATATATATATATATATATATATATATATATATTTATATATGTGTGTGTGTGTTCAGATTTCTAACATACATGGTGACTTGTTACTTCGAGCACTGTAATAACTTGTAATGGTACGATTACAGGCATTTGAAGAAAGCATGTTCAATCTTGCCTAAACGTAGCTCGTTTGTTCTTTAGCTCTTCGCTCAAACAAGCGACAATGTCTTCTGTCGCTTGCTAATATATAGAAAACACTTTGAAGAAAGAACATTATAAACATGGGATGAAAACAACAGGAAGATGTATGGCAATTATGATGATAACAAAATCAAGATATAGTTATGAGTAGTAGATGAAAAGGCTGTTTGAGCCCAAAGACCCTTTTTTAAATCCCTGAGACCTGCTAACAAATACAAATTAACACTTCTCTCTGTCCTAAAACTCCCACCCCAAATGATATACACATAAAATTGAAAAGCAGATCCTAGCCCATAACATGTATACCTTACTTGGTAACATCAGTTACCTAATCAATATCATCTATAGAGCCAAGCCAAGCTGTAACAACTGTTACCTAATCAATATCTTCTATAGAACATAGTCAAGTTTTAAAAAAACCAACCCTACACAAAAACCAAAGTCAAATTTTCTATAACAACACAAAAATCTGGTCAAGTGGCAGATGTTTCTTTTAAGCAAAAGGAGGATGTGAGCCCAAAGATCTTTTCTCACACCCTCCAGACATTCAAACAAATACAAATTACCTCTATGAGAGACCCTAAAACCCTAACCCCTACAGAAAATCCAAAGTCTATAACTATACAAAATACCTAGGTAATTTAATCAATAATCACGCCAAGAGCCAAGCTAAAGAACCCCAGTTGCAAAATACCTAGGTAATGTAATCAATAATTGCGCTAAGAACTAAGTAAATAACAGATGTTTCCATAATTAATAATTCTATGGAGAGCAATCCAGGTAAAATGATTTAGTAATGTTGTATACGTCATACAGAATTCACGTGATTAGAAGGAATGTTCTCGAATAAGGAAATACTGTAATGCTCATGTGTGATCGGAAGTTTCTTGAACATGAATTACTATAATGCGCATGTGTAAACGCCTGAGTATAAAAGGCAGGTACATGTCTAATGATGCAGTTTGAGGGAATGCTTCATCAAATAACAGCCACAAGGAGCGGCAATTTACAAGGCGAAAGGGTAAGTACATTATTTATATTTCATCACCAATGAATAATGTTTCAACTGTTGACATTAAAATTACTTCATTATCACGAGGATATAGACTAAACTTTACCGCTCACACAACGACGAGATTCCAACAAATCTTTTATTTGTGGCTTGTTTAGAGGATATTTTTTGTCGATAAAATATATTTTTGACCGATCGAGATGAATTGTAAGTTTAGTATATTTTTGTTGGCTAATCGGACTATGAAAGTTTTTAAATTCTGCAGTAAAATTTGATACAATTGTTCGAGATAATTAAAATACTCGCTGTCATCAGATCTGATGAGCTAAAGTTTTAGCTTGTCACGTGTTCCACTAAAACATATACGTGATGTTTCATTATTAATTTCAACTGTCAATTGTTTGCCGTCCATCATTAGATATTTGATCTTGCTATTTGTCACTGTCAAATTTTCAAACATTATTTCTGAAGTTTAGATAAAATTTCAGTTGGAAAAGATAATGTCAAGGATAGATCCATCATCATGACAATACCCAAGAGCAAGTTTATCTACTCCGTTTTCGCAATAACGTTTGTCATCAAAATTACTCAATCCGCGTTTGATAATGACATCTGTTTCGAGCTTATGATGATTAGTCAGAATTTCCATAGCTCTCATAAAACTAACACCGCCTTCAAACGCATACTTGTAGTCATCAAATTTCATAAATTGTTTAACAAAATCACGATGCAGACCTTTTGCTTTTTTCGATATTTTATTATTGTCTAATAATACGGCATACATTTTACTACGTAATCCGATAAAATATTTGATAGCGCTCGAGTTCATTTCATCTTTGAACTTGCCAATCTCCTTTTTATTTGTGTCGTCATGAAATTTACTGTCACATGGGTAATCGGAAAGATCAAACAGATGTCGATTATTGTACATGTCCTGATAGGTATCCTATCATTCAATTTCATATACGAGCGAATCGGTATCAGTAAACAATAATCTACTGGCCGGCCACTGATTTTTAACAAAATTATAATGAAAATCGTACATCAGCCACTTTGATAAATCTAACACTGAAGTTCCAACACAGGTCGGTCTGCTTAGTTTTAGATTTGTTGTTTTTCTTCTTTGTATCGCAACAAGATTCTCATTAAAAATTTTCATACTCACAAAATCATCGTCTGACACAAGTTTGTTTCTGCGATTGACATCATTAACTAGTTCTATATTTACGCGATTCCTAATATTCTCCATCGTCTTACCAAAAACAGCATTGTTCATCAGTTTAAAGAAGTTTTTCTCCAAATCAGTTTTTGCTGCAGTTTTTCTTGAAGTGTTCGAGTTAATATAACCTCTCATCCACGGCGACTGATTAAATTTTAGTACACGATGAACTTTTCTCAACACAAGACCAGCATCGACTGCTTGTTTTAAATCTTTGTAATGCAAAACATAATGACGTTTATTAAGCAAATTTGGTATTAGTTTTTGACCATGTAATGTTGTCTTGTTGATGCTAACGCTGGTTGTTCTTTTGATAAATAACAGAATATAATCTATAACCATAGATTCCGCGCAGAAAGGATAATCGTTATGCAATTTGTGTAGCCAAGTTGGATAATCGAGGTCAACTTCAACGAAATATGAAACATCGTCAGATATATTTTTTTCTGTTTCAGATAGAAATCGATCAGCCGTGATCCAATGAAATCCACCAAGAGTCATTGGTTCTGCCGCTGAGAAACCGTAATGATTATTGCAATCTAGATAAATTATATACTTCGAAGAAAGCTCAGGATTATACTCTTTTAAGTATTTGTTGTTTGCTTCAGCATATTTCTTCGTTATCACGCTAATAACGCCTCTGAAACCTTTTTCAAAAAAATTGAACATATCAACGTCAATCTGTAATTCTAACCTTACCTTACCTTACTAAACTTTAGCAGAGCATCCCATGACAGACCAGGGGTAGAATAATACCAGCAAGGATCTAGTCTGTCATTGTTATGACTCACTTCTCGAAAACGTTCAAAAATATCTGCTATTAATAACACGTCAGTTTTCAAATACAAATCGTGATAATCACCAAACGTCTCACAATCAAACTCTTTCCAGATATCTTGCGCATACTTGTACTCGTCATCGATGATATTTTTGATTTATAAGTTGCGAGCAAAATTTGTCTTTGTCAGGTAAAGATGTTTCATCAAATTTACTCCAGTCGTCGAGATATTCGTATGGAAAAACTCCCTTTTTAGCCAGTAGATTAAATTTATTTCCAAAACAGTCTCTTAGGTTATCAAATTTACTACAACCATTTACTACCTCACCTAACGAGGCTGCCATAAACTGCAGGCTGTCAATAAAATGCAATTTACCTAGCGTAACTGACATATACTTTTCAAAATTATTTGGAATGCATTTGATGACGCTATAGAGTTTTAGACGAGCTTTTATCTCAGGATCACCAAAATCTTCCACGATAATGTGACTATCATATCCTCCAAGGTTGTGAAGAATAACTGGAATACAATTTGGAGCGTGAAATTTTAAATTACACTGATCATGAGCCGCTCCACGGTAATGTCCGGTCAAATGACAATGGTTATGAACTTTTTTATTATCGTCAAAAGCTTTTTCACAGATATAACAAATTTCTGCTTGCTCGTGATCGGATTCTTGTTGAGTTGTTAATTTAATCATTGGACTTACTCTTTTCAAACGATATGTAATATTAGTAACTTCTCTAATTAATTGCTTGAGAAGTCAGAAAGCTGGATTTTTATCTCGATAGAGTTGGATTGGTTTAGATAATCTCGAATCAGTACAACAAACTATCTTGTAAGCTACTCCGCACGGAACATGATTTTGAGTTTTCCTTGTACTCAAGTGGTTGGGATTATTTTCTACACCAAGTACAGGTTGAAGTAACCATTAAAAATCAGCGTATATGACGAAATGAATTTTTAGTTTATGATTATAATGGAAAAACTGTAACACACTATCTTTTTTAGATGGCATTGTTATTCTTTGTACATCACTACAGTACTGCAAATGCTTTTGTAATTTTTCATGGTCATTACAACCGTGCAAGCAGCGATAACACAAGAACGTTTTCTTATTTCGTTTATTATACTGTCCACTAACTAGTCCATTAAAGGTTTTAATCCAAACATAATGATTTTTTTATAAAACAGTAAATTTATAGTCGATTGTGAAGAATTTTCTTAAATATATCTCGGATATACGTTTTTTTTATCTAGCCCGAAAACGTTAATCGAAATATTATTTTAGTTTTCAAACTTTGTTATTTGAATTTGTGCCACTGGAAAGTCAATATCTTTAAAATTTAATCTTGACACGTGACTAATGTACTTCTCAACGCGGTCAGTGTGTTTTTCTACTGGAAATAGCGCGGAAAGAACAGCCCATTGGAAACATTTGTTATCAACATTCGTCACGTTTATACAGCATTATTTATTTTTTATTTTTGGTGGCAGATCAATGTATAAACTAACACGCAATGCGTCATATTTCATCATGTGAAACAAAATTTCTGTGATCATTTCAAACTTCCAATCTGAACCAAAGTCTGTGAATTCTTCTATCTTTTTTTTCCAAATTTTTTGGTGAATTTCATCAGCTAGTGACAAAGGATCAGTCCCAAGTAAAACACGTCTGTATTTCGCGTTGATATAAGGGTCTATAGTTTCCTTGTCAGTAGATTCTTCCCTCACCAGTAGTTTTGAAAATATAACGTGATATTGTACTAATATTCTTATACCTTTGTGTTTATCAAGCTCACGTTTTACAGTTGTCTGTAGAAGATGATAGAGATTTATTGCAGTAAAATTTATCAGTACGATTTGATTATCGAACCGATAACTGTTGTCGAATCCTGTAAAGGCAGTCACTATTTTTTCAGGTTCTCGCATAAGGCTTCTCTTGGCTTTATCACGCAACTTCACAATTGTTATACTATAGTCTAATATTTAATTGATTGTACGATCGATAATTTATCACACACAGCGCATACGCAACGGTTGAAAGCATTAAAAAAGTGTACGAAATTCCTCAGCTTTTCATCTGAAAAATTGCTCTCTATAGCTCGCTCTGGATATTGCTTCGAATTTAATCTAGTGTATATTCGTCCGACATCAGCGTGGTCAAATACTGCATTATTTTATTTTTGGTTGCCTCGTCGGTCGTGCTGTTGAAATACGACAAATGTTTGTCTCGGCAGATGTTCGCTTGATGTTGTTATGACCCGCCATGTGTAGCGGCTAGTATTTGGAACCGCTATCTGATATATTTTATGCTGCTTAAAATAAATGCTGTTTGTATGCTTCTCAAGCATATTATTTAATTCTGCCATTTTGGTGATTGACGGTGTTATACATGGCATCCACAGAGCAAGTTTGTTTATGATAAACTGTTCATCAACCCCTCCAGATCTAAACAAGCAATCATTTTGTTCTGCTCGATCTAAAATAAGAGTATGTTTTACTCCGCGAAATACTTTATCGTGATCGCGACAAAAGCCGAAAATCATACTTAGTGGAAGCATCATTGTAATTTGACGTGATCCTGCTGCAAGTTCTCTTCGCCTAGCAAAACCTTCATTATAACGTGGATTTCTCACGTCAAGTATGTTAAGAAGAAAATCTAACATTGCAAGGGCGTCTACAGCTGCTCCTGGTGGCGTTATATTAAGATTAATACAAGCTGCAATAAGTGAGTCTCACTGCGTCTGCATTATCAGCTGTACCTGGTGATGCTATACCTAGCGCGTCTGCATTAGCAATAAGAAAATTTCTCACAATTACAAGATCTTCAGCAGCATCAGCTCCGTAAACCATAACACCTCTCTTTAACAATTCAGTTGATTCAGCTATACCCCGTCCAGTATCTTTAAACCACATCATATTCGTTGCAGTTGATCTCGAGTAATCATCTGAAAACGAAATAATATTTAAAATTATACTTTCAACTTGTAGAAGACCTGAAATATCTTCTATAGTTTGAGTGGACAGTTGATATCTAGCACTTTTTAATAAACACCAGCCGTTATTTATAAGAGCTACTTCTGCTCCAACTGCAATTGCAGCAGGTGGATTGGCTACTGTCAAAATCTGACCGAGAAATTCTAACATAGCCTTATGTGGCAGTAGAAATACGTCTTCGTCTCTGGTATTAAATGTTCTAATACCAGCTGTATTTGGTTCGTTTAAATTCTCATCGAGATACTCAACATACTCAAATTCGGTCACATCGTTGTCGATGTCATGAGTTTCTGTTAACTCTAGATAACTTTTAACTGACATTTTATTTATTAGATTATATAAAATTTATAGCGGCACTGTTACTTTAGTCATTATTTTTTGTATGATCTGCTCGCTCTTTAGTGATAATAGTTGTTTTGTTATTGTTATCATAGCTCGTTGAGTTTCTTTTGTTGGAGCAATTTCTGAGATAGCTTGTTTTATTTCAGATGCAGTCGGTGGATCTCCTTCTATTTTATCAGCTATTTGTGTCCCACGGCAGTCCCAGCGGCAGTCCCAGCGGCAGATGCAGCCCCAGTTGCAAACGTTTACCCGCGCTATACCTGGAACATTTTCAATAACTTTAGTAAATATATTTACAAAATACCTCCTATTATTTTTCTTCGATAATTTTTTCTTTGTTTCATAATATCTGATATTGTATAAGTTTTATTTTTTACTGTTGCTCGCGTAGATGTAAATAATAATTTACAACTTCATTATTAAAATGCAACTGTTTTCCAGATTGATCTCTCAACTGCATTATTATACTTGTTATTTGATTTTCAATATTTAAAGGATACCAGATGATATGTTGTGGAGTTATTTGCATGAGAGGACCTGGAGGAACTTCTGGTGAGAAACTGTAAATCGTTTGACCCTTGCTACCTTTTGATGTATAAGAGCCAGAAGTAATAGAGTAATTTACTAATATTGTATTTACTTCTGTTATATTTACTGGCAGTTCACTGTCATACGTAATAGCCTGATCAAGTGCAGTGTAACTTTTTTTTCAGTAAATCCTCAGAGTTGTGCAATAGTTCTTTCTCTTTGTTCAAGACCGATTAACATATATTTTTCAAAGTTATCCTAGCTCGCAATGTGTTAAAATTCTCTGCCAACTCAAAATTATCAGCCACACCGCCAGCTATTGTTATGAGCTCTTTGATTGTCCTGTTCAGATCAGTAATATTATAAGCTCCTTGTGGAATTTTTTTTTTGTTGTAGATATTGACGATGTTGTAATCATAGTAAACCAAATTTCATCGTCAACATCATTGTTCACGTTAGGCATAGCATTCCAGTAGGAAACATGCTAAATTAATCCAATTTCCTATTGTTTTGCAGGATCTGGTTGTATAGGAGGAATATCATTTACTGAATAATTTGCGTTATCTTTGGCAGACTCCCTAGAGTCTAGCAATAATGTTGTTGATATTGTTACATTAAATCATTTTACAAAAATAAGTCTGAATGTAAAGTTTCATATTCGTTAGATATTAATAATTAGCTCGATCTTAGATTATCAAGTATGTCAAAGATTTCATTATTAATTTCAACACTAACATTTCCAGCTTCTTTTGATGATATTTATAACATTAATCTACCTATCATTTCAGTAGTTGAAGTAAGCATTTTTACACCAGTTCCTGTTTTTCCTTCTCTATTTTTTCTATACGAATTTTTTCCAGTGTAGTAAATTTCCTTCTAAAATTCCACCCCTACAAAAAGATTTTGGTCTAATATTTTCTGCTGTTCTTTCAAACGTTGAAGCAATAACACTATATCTCATTTTATCATAAAGTGGATACATTTTCTCAATTTATGTAACCGTGTTTAATTCATTTTTAGCATCAGCCCCGTCTCTTAATATTGCATCTAATCTATCGATTAATGCTTGATATTCTACATTAGTCCACTTACTTATATTATCAATATCTTTTATATTTTCTTTGTTTAAAAAGTCATTATACTCATTTTCGTTTATCTCATCATTTGCTCTTCTTATAAAAAATGCCTTTGCTCTCCAACTTCCATAAACTTTACAGTAAGCTCACCAACTGTTTTTTGCTCCTCTTTGATATTGTTTATTTCTCCTAATACATTTGTTATAATATTTTTTATTCTTAGCGTTGTTAAATCTGTCAATCTTCGCTCAATTTCCAGCGGATTATTTATCAAACGATCTGTTTCAGCTTGTCCAGCAGCAGGATCAGCTATATTTGATGTAAGTGCCTCAGTTAATTTTCTTTTTTCCTCATCAAATATAGTAAAAATTTTTTCAGCAGCTGTTTCTTGTTGTTTTGTTAAAAATCCAACCAAACCGTTTTCTTGCAGTTGTTTAAGTTCTTCTTCTGATAGTGGTTTAGTTTCAAGTTGTTTACCAGGTAGTGCTTCAGTAACTGGTTTGAAAATTGTAGCTGTTGTTTCTGTAGCAGTTACTTGTCCACGTCGTGCTAGCTGTACTTTTAGCTTAAGTGAAGCCTGAGATTGAGCAAGTTTTTTCAGATCTTCTATAGTTTTTCTATATTTTGCTCGTTTGTTCATAATTATTATTATAAATTTTATAAAACTAAACCATGCTTTACTGTACGTAACTGTTAATACAACAGCGAACTATTTTAGTTGGATCATGTGTAAGTTTATGAAATAAGAAAAAGTTGTATTTATCCTTTGTAGCATTACGATAAAGTTCAATAAATTTATCTTCTGTCACGTCACCGAATTGTTCGCTTGCAATATTTCTAACGCCAACATTGTCCAGTCCCAGAAATAATATAAAACAACCAGTATTTCGCCGAATAAATCTGTCAACATTATACAAACCTTGAGTAAGATAAACATAAAATAAAGACTGTTTATTACGTGACAGTGAGAAATACGATCTTATTTTATTCATCTCCATGTTATTTAGCGGAATATCATCAAAAACTACTATTTTATGTTCATATGCATCAAGTTGATTAACTGGAATTAGATCTTCTGTCTGCCTAATTATAAAATTATCTTCACCAGCCTTAAGATCATCACGAAGCTTGTTATTATATTCGCTTAATAACTCATACTTATCTTGCTGTGGATTGATTGTGTAAACATAAACTCTTTCGTAGTTAAAATTATCACCAAGGAGCACATTCATAAGCAAATTTGTTTTTCCTGATCCAGTTCGCCCAACAATAAGATAATGACAATCAGGAAATTCATTGTTATGTTTATGCTTCACCATTATCTCTGTATCAGTTTTTAATATTGTCGACTTTGCCATTGTTATAATTTTATATAATGTTGATAATTTTATGCAGGACAGTAAATAATGAGTTACTATATAAAATTTAGAACTTTAGCAGGAGATGTATCCACAGAAGGTTATCAAGGTGACTTATCCAAATATGCAACTTTTGATCAGCTAAAAAATGAAATTAATAATTGATTAAATATTGCAAGTGTAGATTCAAATGAAGTCGGCATTTACCAGGACAAACAAGGACGATTAAAGACGAGTTATGTGCAACCGTCAGATGTACTCGTACGAAATCCTACTGCGGTTGATGATAATATCGTTACTTTTAACAATCGAGGTAAGATACAAGATTCTGGCAGGTCAGTTAATGATTATGTTAAAAAAGCAGGTGATTTATTTACTGGGACTCTTACTATGAACAAAAATAAAATTACAGATATTGGACATCCATCTACAGATAATGATGCTACAACAAAAAAAAATATGTTGACGAACAATAATCAAAGTACGTGTCAATCAACGGTGGTATAATGCGTGCATTTCGCAACATGAACAAAAATGCCATTACTTACCTCAGAACACCAGAGTCTGGTTTTGATGCTGCAACAAAGAAATATGTTGATGATAAAAAAGCTCCAATCAATAATGAAATAACTGCGACAAAAAGGAATGACTTGGTCACCTGAACATGTTTTTAAGTTTTCGCAGAAACATAAACACACTTAAAAATGATTTTATTTTTGGAAATCCATCAAATGTTGACATTACACGAATATTAACACAAAACTTAATGATATTGTTAGCGGGATTCATGATATTCTTGAGAAAATAAATCTCATTGAAATTCCTAACAAAAAGATTAAAAATATTGTGTGTACTGTTGATGCTGGATTTGGTGAATGAACGAAGCAAAACAAGTCTATTAAGCATATTACAGAAGTTACCGGTGTGCATAGAGTGTCAGTGTTTAGCGGTGCAAAGTTTAGTATATACACCAGATATCTATGACGTCAATCAACTGATATTTTCTCTGAAATTGTATCAATAGTATTAAACAAAAAAGCCGAAGAAGAGTTTATACTTGAACCAGCTGATAAATTTAACAAATGCCTCTTATCGATGGTGTTTGGAATTTATAGCTGAAACACCGTGATTACCTACTATTTAACCCAACATGGGACTATGTGAACTAATATTATAATGAAATAAGTATAGATGATTTTAATCATATTTCAAAAGATATTCCAAAACAAGATGTAGACGCATTAATACAATACTATAAATATTATATAAAAAACTTTGGTGCGTGAAAAAATGTTACAAATACTACAATAAAATACTTCGAATAATATCATATCTACCGTTGTTAATGACCAGTTCTGCTATAATTTCAACTGGAGCATCATTAAATCCGATTTTACTAATTATATCTGGTGTTGGTGTTTCCCTTACAGCAGCATGTAAAAAAGTTCAACCAATACTTTTAATAAAAATGCATGGATGTCAAACAGGTATTATAACTTACAAAAAACTACTTATCAGATTCGATCTTACCTACGAGGACTAAATATGATATGAACGATTTAGTGAGTTTCGTATTATTGACAGAATGTTAACAGATATTTTATCAATGAGAGTTAGCAAATATGAAAAATATTATCAAAAGAAGTATGAAATAATGTCAAATATTATCTGAACTTAATAATAATGTACTTGCCTTTTCACAAATGCGTACTTTAATTTCTGCCTGGGTGTTAACGTGATCTCAGTATATATGTTATCTGATGAAGCATTAGCTCAAACTGCGTGATTAGACGTGTACCTGCCTTTTATACACAGGCGTTTAAAGACGCGCATTATAGTATTTGATGTTCCAGAAACTTCCGATCACGCATGAGCATTGCAGTATTTCCTTATTCGAGAACATTCCTTCTAATCTCGTGATATCCGTATGACGTATACAACATTACTAAGACATTCTACCTGGATCGGTCTCCATAGGATTATTAATTATGGCAACATCTGTTATTTACTTAGTTCTTAGCGCAAGTATTGATTACATTACCTAGGTATTTTGCAACTGGGGTTCTATAGCTTGGCTCTTGGCGTGATTATTGATTAAATTACCTAGGTATTTTGTGTAGTTATAGACTTTGGATTTTGTGTAGGGGTTAGGGTTTTAGGGTCTCCCATAGAGGTAATTTGTATTTGTTTGAAGGTCTGGAAGGTGTGAAAAAGATCCTTGGGCTCACATCCTCCTTTTGCTTAAAAGAAACATCTGCCACTTGACCAGTTTTTTTTGTGTAGATATAGAAAATTTGACTTTGAATTTTGTGTAGTGGTTGGTTTTTTAAAACTTGACTATGCTCTATAGATGATATTGATTAGGTAACAGATGTTACAGCTTGTCTGGGCTCTATAGATGATATTGATTAGGTAACTGATATTACCAAGTAAGGTATACATGTTATGGACTAGGATCTGCTTTTAAATTTTATGTATATCATTTGGGGTGGGAGTTTTAGGACAGAGAGAAGTGGTAATTTGTATTTGTTAGCAGGTCTCAGGGATTTAAAAAAGGGTCTTTGGGCTCAAACCAGCCTCTACTACTTTATGATCTATATGTTTTCTTGCTTAATAAAAGATAAATATTTGATACCATTTTTACGATGTATTCAACGTATCAGAATATCGGTTGTTTTGTTTTCTGTTAGATGATCTTGGTGTTATTATTAATTGCGTTTCCACATAAGTAAATATTGATACTTTACGTCAGAAAATATGAAGTATCTATATTGTCACCTTTTCTGTGTAGTAGTTGCGAGATAGCGTATTATTCTGCAACTTGGTTGTTGATCTCTTGAAATTAAAGTAACAAATCTTAGTTTACATTATATAATCGTAGTTTCCGCTAACAAATGGATATTCGGAGAAAACGACGATGAACTCTAATGATCCTGTAACATATATGCTTGCTATACACATGATCCATATATTCGTCCAAAACCAATCGATATACTTACTCTGCCCATAGTACACACGAGTACTCTGACTATAAATTTGTGTCTACCCTGACATAAATATGTATACGTGTTTTGTAATTGGGGATATATGCAGCTATTTCCAATTCTACATGTTTCTTGAAATGCCTATGTAATCTTGCTGCAGTACTTAGCTCATCTTCTCTAGGTATAAATAAATAAGGTATGCAATTTTAACGTATTTCATTTGTTCTTAGTTATATACCGTAAGATAGGTTTGATAGGGAGCAAAGAAAAAGCAAATATGTTTTAATGTCTCTGTGTAAGTTTCGTGTATCAAATTTTATTTTATGCATATCATTCTCTAGCATACTTAATTGAGAATCATTGGAATTATGTTTTGATAACTATGTTTTGATATATATATATATATATATATATATATATATATATATATATATATATATATATATATATATATATATATATATTATAAACAACATTTATTTTAAATAGTAATAATTCATTAAACTCTCTAATATTAATAAAATCTAAGAAAATCTAGTTTTTCGCGGGTTATATTGCAAAGTATTTATTTCTAGCAAAATGTAGTTGACAAAATACCATATTCGATGGAAGGTAATAGCCTGTTATATAGTAAACTATTTTGATATTAGGTTTTCTTAGCAATTGGAAGACAAATTAATGAACTGTAAATGCTTCTTCTCTTCTGGTTTGTTTCTGATATTCGTCACGAAATAAATATTACAGGTAATAATCATTTTCTTTGAGTCTATTAATTTAATTAAAATTGCTTCTGGAATATTAAGCGATTCTTTGAATTATTCTTTCATATAGTAGATAATAGTATAGATTTAAACGCAGAGGTATACTAGATGACTATATTACTGTCAATTATCAATATCTTTCGTCGTTATAACTGTCACATTAGTCTATGATTAAACGATTTTTTTTAGTCTTACATGCAATTTCCCATAGTCTGTATCATTTAGATAGAGGAAGTAGATGGAAAGCTGCATTATGATATACAATTATATACACATAATTGGTTTATTATATTATCGTTGTTCCTTAAACTGGTCTTTCATAATAATACCCTTTTCTTATTATTTCTTTATAATTATGTCTGTACATATATTACTGGCTAGACATGACAACATAAAATATGATGTACGAAAATGTTAACCTTTTCCATTTTCAAGTGATAGAGTTCTATTCAGGAAAATCGTACATATGTATGTATGTATGTATGTACGTATGTATGTATGTATGTATGTATGTATGTATGTATGTATGTATGTATGTATGTATGTATGTATGTATGTATGTATGTATGTATGTATGTATGTATGTATGTATGTATGTATGTATGTATGTATGTATGTATGTATGTATGTATGTATGTATGTATGTATGTATGTATGTATCTATGTATGTATGTATGTATGGATGTATGTATGTATGTATGTATGTATGTATGTATGTATGTATGTATGTATGTATGTATGTATGTATGTATGTATGTATGTATGTATGTATGTATGTATGTATGTATGTATGTATGTATGTATGTATGTATGTATGTATGTATGTATGTATGTATGGATGTATGTATGTATGTATGTATGTATGTATGTATGTATGTATGTATGTATGTATGTATGTATGTATGTATGTATGTATGTATGTATGTATGTATGTATGTATGTATGTATGTATGTATGTATGTATGTATGTATGTATGTATGTATGTATGTATGTATTTTCAATAATTGCATCAAGTTTAAATGATATGTCAGTAAATCTTAGGATACTAAATATTTGTCATTTTATAATCGATATTTCTTTTATATAATTTACTATTGTTAATCGGAGTTATGAAGTCAATAGAGTAACATTTCTAATTTTTAAAATCTACTCTTTCTTGTTGATATCTCTTTACCTTGAATTTATCATGTACGTTTGAAAGATTATAGAACCCATAAGATATTCATATGGTGGTTTTTCATTCTTATCTTTGCCATAATAGGTTATGTTGTTTTATCAAGTGAAATAGTAAAATAACCAAAACAATCTATTTCATTCAGTTACATGTGTCCTTTTTGCTCTGGTTTTAAAAGGATTTGAAAAAATATATTTATTTCTCATACTGTTCCTCCAAAATAATATTGGTTAGTTTTACTGCAGGACTATTATCAGGCTTCGTTGTTTGCTATTGGCATGCTTCAATGCAAGTATTAAGATATCATATCTGGTTTGGCTTCCAGGACTCTTGGCTTCTTGATCCTTGCAGCCATGTCAGCATTCTCGAAATATCGTGATTTATCCACTTACTTTTAACTAATTTGTTCTTTTCAAGCTTTTGCAGCAAGACCTACAAGCATCGTTCACAAATCTTGTTAAAGACAGAAGGAGTAATAATTTTCTGTCGGCACGAAGATCCTAAACTATCAGATGCAATACCTATTCCACGCAAATCATTTGACATTTTACCAGTGAAAATAAGTTATACGTTGTTTTTTTAAGTTTTCCTAACAATTTACCATGTTCTGTCTCTTGATCAAAGTCATCAAATGTAATGATTTTCACGAACATTAAATTCAATTCTTTCTCGTTATGTTACTGTTTTAAAAGTATCAATGATGAATTCAGATAATTATTTTGTCCAGTAGTGTCCATTTCGATATTAAATAGTTAAACATTCTTCAAGAAATATAAATATATAATTTAAGTTTTGTTCTATACCAAAGGATGTTGGCGAATCTATTTTGCAACTAGATTTCTTCTGTAAATAATAAATCTATGAAGATGCCATTTTATGTCGTTTCCATTTATTGATATCCATTGTGTTAATCTTTGTCGTATTAGTTATTGAAATAGTTTGTTGACATCTATCGGAAATAAATTTACTTTAATTGAATATAGCTAGTACGACAAGAAAAAGTCTAGTTCCACTGTCCCTCACGTAGGTTTTTCAGATTACTGTTTTGGCGTTCTTTCGTTACAAAACGTAAAATCAAATATGACGCTTATTTCCACAGCATCTACTAGTGCAACACGATGCGAACAGGCGTTAGTCTCGCTTCTGTCATACTTCGGTTCTAATTTTTACCATTTTCATACCTTGACTTATACAGTCTTATGACTTTAGTATCAGTTATTTTTCAAGTACAGATATAAGTGAATGTTAATTATTTGTTAAGCTATTTTCTCTATCTAATTTTGAACCATTAATTTTTCAGTTTTGTTCTCTCGACATTCCTTTAATATTAGAGGTTTCCAAATGAGGTCGTCTACTTTTTATTAAATTACTCAGGATTCATTATGAGTCTAGACAAATCATTTTAAAGAATTTTTGTTCAATGAAATTTATCCTAATTTTAGCAGTTTACTTGATGACTTCATAACGTAAGACGTCCATGTTTTCATACTCCATTTTAAACTTGTGTTAAAATGCTTTTTTAGCAAGCATCTTGTGCTGAAATTTATAATTAAAATTTAACGAAAACAACATAGCAAAATCTCACTTTGTTACTTTTCAAGTAGTAAATTTCAGGCTTTTGTTTTAAGAAAAACATTTAAGATACTTTATTACCTAAGATGTATTTGTAATTATTATAACATCGTAAAACATATAAGCTGTTTTTTGTGGCTAAAATAGGTGTCCGATTACTGATGTTGATTTTAAAGGCATCAAACTGAAGCAATCTTTAAAGGAAAGGAACAAAACTATATTACAAACTTGAGATTTGAAAAGGATATTTGTGTTGTCATTTAATACATTATAGATATAGTTATGACATTTTACGAAGAAGACATTTTATATTAAAGGTGTCAGATTATCGACTGCTTAACGTTGATTAGCTTTAGTCTTTAATTTTTTTGAGACTTAGGTATCTATACGACGTTAGAAAATATTACATACTGATATGCCCGCTTATTCTGCCTTGTTTTTGCAAAACAAAGTACTAATCAGTAATTTCATTACCGTTTTTACATCAATAAAAGATTTTTAGTTTACATAATGTGACCATTTTTCTGACATTAGATAAATTGTGTACGTGACGCACGTAATCTAAACAGTTGCTCTATGAATCTCTTCAACTATTATTATCGATGAAATGCCACAAATAAGTGAGATCACATGTTGGGGATATACATTAATTGCAAATATAACTACATTGCATTGTACGCATAGCACAGAAAACTAATAATCAATTGGGAGAAATACTACACGTTGTACAAGTACAGTTGTCTACTAAAGGAAGAGATGCTGCTATAGTGTTTTAAATGGTACAAGAGCGATGTGCGGCTTTAATTGCAATTTGTGGAATGTTTAGGTAATCAATATGATACTTCTTGGTACAACGCATATGGTCAACCTGATCATAACCCATATTCCATTGTCGACACGCTCAATCGGAAAATAACCCTTATGCCTCTTCTGACAAAAAACCATTAGCTTACCCATGTAGCGACTTGCAAAGTAATGGATTTAATTGCAGAGATGTGCTTTTTAAATGGCTACATTTATATTCCTAATACCAATATTATAATAATTGTTTTTTTTATCAGTATTTTCGACATTTATACATTAGGGGACTAATTGTAAACAAAATTATTTGCTGTTAATCTACCAAATACCACATTTACTTTAACAATTCTTGCTTTGACATCGAAATTGATTGTACCTGAAATTATACTGTCAATATATGTGGATTTGTTTGTAGTCTGTAGAAATCTATCAGATCATAATAGTTGTATAACTGATATTTGTTTTATTCAATGTGTTATTTTGACTCCGAGATAAGCATCAATTAGGGTCATATTTCCGGTATTCATTATATATGCTTTATTGTGTGTGGCTATCTACATACTTTGAATATTTCATGTACATTCGAAGATTGTAAAGCACTACAGTCTAATTTGGTGGTTTAATTCTTATCATATTCATTGTTTATAATTTTGCATTATTGTAATATTGATAATTTCTCTGTTAACTATTGGATTCGACAAATCTTTTCAGATTTTTCTTTAGCAGTAATGTAGGTACGTTTGGTTGCTTGTTGTCAGAATCTTATCAGGCTTCCCCGTTAGAAAATGGCATGCTTCCATTTAAGTAACGAACCAGCAAAAATCAAGTTTGGCTTCCTTTAACATCCAACAATTGGATGCATTCACGAAGTATCTTAATTAAACCCGTTAATATTACCACTTTTTTTTAAAGCGTATGAAGCAAAAGCTTGGTAGTTTGCCTAGCAATCCTTGTCAATGTATGAAAAATAATAAATGACTCTTGGCTAGAAGTTTGTAATCTATAAAATGCAAACCTATTCCATAAGCAACATTTTACATATCCATGTTCAACTAGTTAAAATGACGTAAATTTTGTTTAAAACCTTTTTGTATTGCTATAATATTCAATTCATTGAAATCAATCGCTATGAATTTCAATAATTTTCATGAACTTTAGTTTGATTTCTTCTCCACAGATAATTTGTCTACCATTTTAAGTAGTAATATATTTAGTCAATTATTTTGTCAAGTAGTATTCCTTGCGCTTTTAAGTTGTCAGTCGTAAATGTACTAAAGGAAATGGGGAAAAACAATTGTATTTTTTATCTATACCTTCGGAGATTGGCTAATTTATTTGAAAATTAAATATCCTCTGAAACGATTACTTATTGTAAGGGTTTAAAGTAATGCCGCATGGTGGATATTATAAATTACGTTGGTTGTAATTGACCGATATAAATTTTAGCCCTTATCTGGCAAGGCTATTAGCTAGAAAGTTAGTCCACACGAACCGGAAATGGATTAACGCTATTTGTGCCATGTATGTATGACAAGTGATAATCTTGTTTCGCTGTCATTCAAATTTTTCCAATGATTACTTTGGTGTTTCTTAGTAAAACAATTAAAATGTAGTACATATTCTAACCGCAACTACTGCTACAGCTAATGCAACACGACGCAAAGAAGCTTCGGTGCCACTGCTATGTCATAAATCTATGCATTGGTTTACATTTTCAACTATGGATTGTCATTTTTGTGACAGTCTTCCTATTTGTTTTCTATGTATAAAAATGCAGGACTAATTTAACCTTTGTGAAGATACTTTCTCTTTAAATTTATGAACAGTTATTATATGTTAAGTTTTGCAATCTCGTTCTTATCTCTAGTTAGCAAGTATAATAAAGTCTTCCTAGAGTTCTGAAGGTTCTAATCAAGTTAATAAAAGCTGGATCAAGAGTGGCTATAAGTAATAGTTTATAGAACTTTACTTAACTTTCAAATATTTTAAATTAATAGTATTTTATTAATTTTACATCTTTGTTTCCATATTCCAGTTTAAAGGTAATATGTAAAATGTTTATAGTTAGAACTTAATGTTGAAATTAATAATCCAACTACCTATCGAAAAAACAACTTAATAAAACTCTTACTTTGTTATTTGTCATTTATTTTTTCATCTGTCTGCAATTCATTTGATATAATAATATCTATATTGGAAAACATTTTGTCTTCAAAAATGAAAAGTCCAGTTAAGATCACATCTTGCAACTTAAGCATTTTAACGGAAATAACATTTAAAAGATTCCATTTGTTTTCAGTTTTAAATTTAATTCGTCTCAAATACTAACAGTGGAAAAACTCGCTCACACACACACATATATATATATATATATATATATATATATATATATATATATATATATATATATATATATATATATATATATATATATATATATATAAATAAATATATATATATAAATATATATATATATATAAATAAATATATATATATATATATATATATATATATATATATATATATATATATATATATATATATATACCAGTCTTTTTGAAAGGCAAATAGAAAACATATATAAAACAAACAAATAAACACAAAAACGTTGTGTTCTTGAAACTCTTCATAACTCTCTCCACATAAGCTAAACCTATAGTTCCATTGTCTCAACAAGCCTGTATAGACTTTTTTCAAATACTGAAAAATGATTATTATTCCCTAAAAGTTTACAAGCTAAAGCGACATCCATTACTTTGTTTACATTTATGTAACGCAGATTAGATCTGGATATTTGATTATATACCGGATATTTCATTCTTATTGCAATAATTAAAGGATACTAAGAAGATTTAGAAAAAGTTTGAAAATTAACTGTCGGCTACAGAGACTAATTCTACTAGTGCATAGTTTTATTTTTCTAGTCTTCTTGGTTTAGACAGCTTGGTTTTAATTTTTTAAGGCAGCGTTGTTAGCAATTGTGATAAGTTTTATATCCATGAAAGTGTGTCCAGGGTAGGAAATGTGTTTTGTGATCGGGCTTTTGTACAGCTTATTTGTAATCAATTAGATTTAGGAAGTTTATCCTTTTGTGTAGCTTTTCAGTTTCATAATTTATTATCCAGAGGATACAAATTTGGCGAAAAGCAATGGTAAACACCCAAGCTAATATACCAGAGCTGACTAAGGTTTGTAGTTTGAGTGATTTAGACCCACTCGCAGAAGCATTCTACGTATATGCCATTCCCGATATCCTTTTACATAACAACACGTTGACTTTCTTTATGACATTGCCGTGTCCAGCCATGGGCGAGTACATGTGTGATATTTGCTCTTCGGTAGACTTTCCCGAACAATCGTCATAGAAACTGTCTCTTATGGTCCGTTTTGTGTCGCCAAATTATTCGTGGAAAATCTTTTCTCCACACATTATGGTTTCATGCCGTTGAGACTGTATATCATTTGTGAGTACATGCGTGGAAACTGAACACGAAAATTGAGTCGATATACGTTTTGGTTAATGTTCGATATTGGTATGTATTAACGCTCGCAGTATGCATTGCTTTTGATCCTTGATATATATATATATATATATATATATATATATATATATATATATCTATATAGATCTCTATATATATATATATATATATATATATATATATATATATATATATATATAAGAATTTTATCTAGTACTGCGAATTATTGTTCATATTTCCTCAGTGATATCTTGATATCTCTTTTGGCAGTCTTCGATTCATCTCGTAACGTACACGTGGTAATAACGGAACCAGGAAGAGACAAGTTAGAATTTCTCGGAATCCTTCAAGCAACGTGCACCGTGCACTTTATTTGTGTTTTAATATTATACATTTGCAAATTAGGGTTCATTTGCTAGTCTGGATAAAGTTTACCTTAAGACAGTCTAAGCACAAATGAACTCAAATGCTCCATCATCGAGTATTGCAACATCTGAAACAAAACCAGATTTTGCACGCCTGTCTCCAGCAATATCAAACATTTTGAATTGTTTGCATGCATTAACTACTGCTTTTGCTTCATTCGATTTTAGAATTGCTTCAGAAAATTTGTCAAATTTGCTTGGCTGTTCTCTTGTGCTGCGTTTTATTACAGTTCGAATACCGAATAAAATGTGCGACATTCATGCCACTGATATAATATATGCTGAAGACATTTTTCTGATTGATTTGCCAACTGATATAATCTTCACAATCTTAGTTGTCTATGCTATTTTTACTGTCTTTGATGACTCCACTAGATTTTACAATATGCGTGGCTTGCACATTTCTTGCAAGATATGACTATCTAAACCATTTTGTACCATATTCGTAAATTTTCGTCGTGCTAGCTCAATCACAATTCAATTCCAGTTAATTTTTCAGTGTACTACAGATGCGTATTTGTAAAATTAAACATCCTTTGATCCTCGTTGTCAACACGATATGATGCTCTCAAGCTATACATCAATTTAGTATTTTTTGACACAACTAACGCACCATTGGTCTGGTTGTGTAAATACACCCATTTGATCCACACGTGAATTCGTTCATAATATTGTAGGTGTTAAAACTTTGTGGATCCTAATGACACTATATCATAGTCCTCTATACGTCTTCATAGTGAATTAATTATATATTATCGGTCAGTCATTCTTATTGAGTAATATTATAATGGGCTTAGTGAGATGGGCCTATTTTAGACAAGCTTACCTGTTATGGTTGCTTCAAAAGTGCAGCTTCCACGTGTGTCCACGTATGTGTTAAAGATTTCATCGGGGACTCGATATGGGGAAATATAAATATTTATGGGCTGGATAATAATATGTAAGGTTGGGTTTGAAACGACAAATAAGATACTACTATAAATAATTTTGTGGAATAGATCAACAAAAGAAACTGAGTATATACTGATGTGCTTTTATAAAATACGATTCTTAGCAAATAGCAAAGTTCTTTTAGCATCCTATTATAAATGCAGAGCATTACTTAAAAATCTACATCAGACTTCTATATCTAGTAACATAAGGCAGTCTATCCCTAAAATATTAAAGGCATAAATACCTATGTATCAAAAATGCTCGCTGGGAAGTGTGAGCATGACGTGATTTATATGTAAACTGGCAGCTTCTCAGACAGTCCTAAATGTCCAACATCTTTCAGACTGCTGCAAGATATATAGCATAAACAGGTTTAAATCGCATTAGTTATTTCATCCAACCTTTCCCTTTGTAATAAAACAAACACTCTTTCCCATAGGATTACAAAAAACCAATAAAAGTTTTGAAGTTATATAGTCCGCGAATATGGGTGTACATTATGTGTGTGTGTGTGATTTGGAATTTTAACGTAGATTTAAAAGATTTTCCATTCATATCGCTACCATGTCTACAGTTTGGCAGCTTATGGCGATATCTAGCACTAGGGTATCATACCAAAGACATTGAATATCATGTCCCACCCAGGCACGTTATCCTAACACCAGACCCACCAATTCTGACACTAATCGCTTAATGCTGAACGCCTAGCGAGGCAGCTTCTAATTTCAGTTTTAAAGTCTTTGGTATAACTCAGACGCGGTTCAAACCCGCAAACACCTGCATAAGAGGCAGACGCTCTAACATCTTAACTACAGGAGCCGTCCTTAAATAGTCTAGCTTTAGCTCGAATCTTATTATCGAAATCATGTATTTTTTAATCAGATTATTGCATTTGTCTCAATAACATTGACATCTGTCGCAATTTTACTTTCCTAAAATTATGTAAATGCTTTTTGGATTAATAGAGTATATATTTATGGAGCCAATATGTTTTCTAGATTTAATTTTTGGCGTGTCGAATCCTAGATTTGTATTTCAACAATTGCAAGGATTTTCAGTGCTTTTAATTTTCTTTTTCTTTCTCAATATAATATTTATATCTCTTTTTTGTCGAAGGACATTATTCTTGGATTTGTATTACATTACTTAAATGACGAAATGTACAGACAATCGAGTTAATTCTAATTGGAGCAATAAATAAACCGAAACGTTTTCCAAGTTCAACCTCATGGATCGGATATCCAAAGGATCGATCATGCGATATTTATCTTTACCATAGTTTTCATTGATACTAGTTACCTTGCTTGTAAACGGGTAACATGAGGCCGCAGTGGAGTAATGAATGTCCCTTTAGTATTAAATCTCCTGGACCTATCGTTTGTGTCACTACTCAGAAACTAGGGGTATGCCAATGTATTAAAGAGTAAATTGATGTATAAAAATTTTCATAAAGTTATTTCAAAGTGCTATAAACATTATTATTATTATTATTATTATTATTATTATTATTATTATTATTATTATTATTATTATTATTATTATTATTATTATTATTATTATTATTATTATTATTATATATGGATATTACCACGTCTTGCAGGTCTACTTTATATTTGGCTTAAATTGAGTAGTATGCCTTATGTGAGTAACATGTCTGGCTTTAAGAAGGGCTGTTCTTATGAGAAAGGTCAATACAAACTTGATATGTCTACTATCATCAGATATAATTATCTCAAGTCTGTACCATGTTTAAATCCACTGGTGTTACCTACATAGTCACCCTAGTTGCAACATTGCTGAAGCTGATGATGTATGTGGGAACAAGTTTATTTCTCCTGGATATTACCAAAAAATGTATTGCGTCTCATAAAGATCATTTAGGATTTGATGAAAAGACAAATATATGTAAGTTATCATCACATGCAACTATTCGCTCTAATCATTTCTCTTGTATGTAAATGCGAGATTGGGTGGATACAGATAGGTATTTTTATTTGAAGGAATGAGTTTTAGCATTATACCCAAACTTTGTCTTATATCTCCTTTTACATGAGTTTGTATGCATTGAATAGTAAATGATAAAAGCTGAAGTGTAATATGCTGTGATATTACTGCTTTACTGTATCATCAAGATATCATTTTACGCGAGTTTCCATATGTATTCTGTTGGATTGCAAATAACGTCTTTAATTGTAAGTACAAATAAGAGTAGCTAAGTTGCCTGCGTCCCTTTTAATTGATTCGATTGCATTTGAGCTGATAATGGATAGAAAGGACTTGTCCGCTTTCAAATGAGAAGGCGTTTAATTGAATTGATAATGGTTAGTAAGGAATTAGGTTTGTGCGTGTGAGCGACCTCAGCTATGTTCTTTCCGTCATAGGTTTTGTTTGCAAGGGTAGGCGTGTACTGATATATTTTAATGATCATCATAAGACTTAGTTGCACTCGACCATTTTGTTTGTTATAATGTGTGAATGTTGTATAGTCAATGTGTGCAATAGATTGGTATTTGATGTTAGTCCATATCTCTACATGGGTTGCATCAAACTAGTATAACATGTGTGGAGCACCTCAATTTTTGTTAAAACGCCGACCCCTAGGTCGAACGAGGTTTCTAAGAATAGAAATACTACTCAGTATTAACTAGCTAAAAACAATTTGTAATTTTAAGAAAGATTTAATATTTAAAACTTTTGTTAAACAAATGATTTTTCAAAATTGTATTTTCTGTAGTTTTAATTTTTAATGTTTTTTGCTGCACGTATCTACAACAGATTTTAGCTGCTACGCACAATTTAAAATTAAAATACTTTTTTTTTACAATTGTTAGATCTTTTTGTTTAGAGTTTGTAAAGACAAATTTGTTTCAGTTTTTTAAATGCTAATTTTAAATTGTTTGCATTGGTGAGAATTTCTTAGTAGTCTTCGCTAAAGCCTGTTATTTTGGTATTCCATTATAAAGTTTAGTGTCGACCATATTTGTTTCAGTATTTGTAGTATAAGTTGAATTATCTATTAGACTAGTAATGTTATTACTATGCTTAGTCCAGATAAAAATGATAAAATAGTTTACATATTCTTATCAGGTTCGCAGAAATGTGTGATGGTTTCGGTACTTTAGCTGTAATTTTAGTGTCTGCCATAATTATAACATTTTTTCATTATTTGTGTGTGTATATTTGTGTGTATATGTGTGTGTGTCTGTCTCGGCTACATTCTATATTACAATATTGACTTTAGTCTGGGACCTTTACTCTTAATATGCTGAAATTTCTTTAAATCTTTAATAAAGTCAGTTTTCTTTTCAAATTGTTAGCAAAAAAAATTTGTAACCTCTATAGTTTCAGCTAAATTAAATGTTAAGTTCAGAATTTTAGTACTATCTGTAGTCCAAGCAATACAATTTCCGTTGGATGATATTCTTCAGTCGTAGCAAACTTCTTTATTAGTTTTGGAACATTGATATCAGTTTTAGTGTCTGCCATGTGCTACTATGATATTCGTGAGGTTTTAAAGTCTCCATTAAAGTCTGTGTTAGTTTCAGAACCTTAGGATTACTATTACTCTAAGCCATAATATTTGCATTTGTTTCTTTTTAGTGTTTTAGTGCTTGCTATAGACAACCTTAATGTCTCCATTTTTGGGGAATTTTTTCAAGTCTGCACTAATTCCGTATTAGCTTCTGTATTATAACTGTTATTATTTGGAAGTTTTTATCTCTGCTAAATTCCATACTAGTTTTAGAAATTTAGTATGAGTTTTAATCTGAATTATTCTTTCTCATTTTTTAGAATGTCCATCTAGTCTCTAATAAAGTTTTGGCTGAAATTTTGATATGACTTTTAACTTTAATTTTTCATTTTGTTTTGGTATTCTGAAGTACCTAAATATTTCAAATTTTAGAGTTGCTTTTAGATTCAGAGATTATAGTCTAATTTTCAAGCTCGTTTCTTCTCATCGATAAATTATGTGAGTCTGAATCTTTTAGGATTGCACTTATTACCTTTGGCATTGATTTTATTCGTGTCCATGTTAGTGTTATAAGGAGTTGGGTATCTCGATTAGACCTAATCAAAACGTCTGTGCAATACATACATACCGGCACAGCCAACATGTAATGTTGTGCATTCATGTACTTTGTATATAGATTTCGGTTATATGTAGTCTTATATCAGTCTTACTTAGTTGGTTTGTGAAATGGTGATTGCTGGGTGATGAAAAAATTGGTTATTTATTTAAAATTAAATTCTCACGAAACAATATAATGTTAAAATAGTTAATTCATGTACAGAATGCGTAATGCATAGCAATAGTTTTGCACTTATTTGTATTTTAGGACGAAGTCATTGCATTGATAAATGTTTCTTCGGGTAGACGTGGAAATCTGAGCATCTGTGTAACCGCGATACTAGCGCGTTTGGTTCTTGGAAAAATACTAGTTACTTTAGTGTGAAGAACCATAAATTTATGCTGGATCATTGGGGACGCTTGTAGAGTGAAACACGTATCAGGATCTGTAGATTCGGAATCTCGTATTCAACGGTACGATTCAACAAGAAAAAGATTGATAAAAGAGATGTTCAAGATTATTTGTTGAAATCCTATACTTTTGTGCACTAATCTAAGATCAATCTCGGTTTGTTATATCCGATGCAACATTTTGTATGTATGAGTAAAGTATCAGATTCATTAATTATTCATTTGCTTTCACGTAATCGTGTTACGTGCTTTTATCAGAATCTATTACAGCCGATTGCATCCTGTTTCTCCCACTATGCACCCATAAACACAACTCACTTTGCTTAACAATCGTTTTGTCATGCTTTTCCTGTAAGGAAAATAAGGAAAAAAATCATGAGTGTATTTATGATGATGTGTTCTGGTCGCTCTCGAGTTGGTTTGCATGATGAAAGGAGTATTAATTAACGTTTTATTGAAAACATTTTTCCTTTCTTCTGTCGATAAGTGATCCATTTTCTAAAGTGTCACTCGGTATGAAAGTTCTTTCTATTAAATCATTCACATATCATGCAAGCGTTTATTAAGAATGGGAATTCGACCACTTGTTCATTTTCTTTTATCTATCATTTGATTGGGAATATGTTTCGTTTCCCTCCACAACAGCCTTAATCATCTTCCTGATAAGAACAACATAAAAGCATTAAAAAAGGCTACAAAGATAATTATTTGGTGTCAAATTTTATTTACACATTTTTCCAACTCAGGTTTTTCTAGATCAGATTCTCTGAGATGTTAAATGAAAGTTAAACCATGGTTTGTTCTTGCTGTGTCAATTATATTCACTAGTCTGTTGGGGATAAGATTGGCTTCCTACGGTGAAAGATGCTAATGAAATGATTTCTTCAAAACATGCTATGACAAAATTCACACATTATATATGAAATCATACATGTTTATTCATAATAGAATAGTGTATGCAATTATTAAATCGATGTTACGTGTACAAAATTATACAATTATTTTTACTTCATTCATTTAAAGTATCAATATAGGCTTGTTTTGTTCTCTAGTTTTCAGTTTTGGGAGTTTGTTGCGAATAAATATATATTATATTAATGTAATAAAGTGTGGGAGATTTTCATTTGGTTACAGCGCTCCATTTAAGCAATTTATAGGTTTGTGTAATTACTTATTTGATTATTGGAATTCGTGCAATGGGAACTATTCTTTAGCCGGAAATAATTAGGATCAAACGTCACGGAGAAAACATGTTTGTGAGTTTCCCTCTCATAATGTAGTCATTAATAAATCTAGTGGTGTACATTGGTTTTGTGACTGCAGTGGTAGTTTGTACAGTATTAAACCGGTAAATTACACAATGAAGTAAACAAGAAGGAACTCGGCAGACAACGTTTATGTCGCTATGGTGGCAAATGAGAAACAGATGTATTAGCGTCATGTGCCTTGAAATCATAGATTAACTGGCATCAGGTGGCTTAGTTAAAATAGTTCCCTGAGTTGGGGGCTAGTTGTAGAGGTTATACAATGTGAACTGCTGACGGTACGGAAAGATGATGAAGAGAAACTATGCAGATGTGTGGTTGATAGATGTGGTCTTGCATTGATCAGAGTTAAATTTATGCGTAGAATGGACACGTTGGGGTTTCTAACTTGCAGCAGATCTTGTTTTGGAAAATTGGGGTAAACTTATGACTTCTATTGGAAGTCGCGCCAGGGTTTTGACGCCGTTCGGCCAAGCAAAGAACCCTAGCTCGGCCACGCAAAGAACTCTAACTAGTAACATTATTTTTGGGGGAATTGAGTCGGCTCCACTTTCGTTCTTGTTTAATATGGCGTCACAACAATTTAACAAGATTTCAGTACATGTGGGTATTGTATAGTAAATGGTTTGTTACACACATGTGAAGAGAGTGTTCAAAAAATCAAAACTTTTAATCATAAAAGGTTGTATCAATAAATATTAATAAATATGAAATGATATTTGCTTAAAGGAGACCAGAAATTATATTTTATATGTATTTAATTCTTTACAAATTCTAATTCGACTATAATGTTCATAAAAAATATTGTGAGCGGATAGTGATTTTACTGCGAAGAAGATACAACGATTCCGTATATTTCCGAGTATTTCCGAGTTTTTATGAGACAACAGGTCACGTGGTCATGTGAAGTCATACTAGCCAGTCTTCGAATATAAACAGAAACATGGCTAGTGAGACAAACATCAAGCCGTACCAATTTGAACCGCTTAAAGATGGCTCTGACAACAGGAAATCACCTTAACGGTATTATTTATAATACTCTCATCATCATCAATGTTAAGAATAGAAGGTGATTTCATGTTGTCAGAAATTTCGTCGTGCTTTATTGATAAAATTGCAGACACCTATGATTTTGTATACGACATGTGTAACAGCCTAACAAATCGTTTAATAATAGTACCGTTATGTTACCATGTAATCATTTTATTTCGAATATGTCCATGGCAGCAAGATCCACGGAGAACAATAACATATTTAGAAATAATTTAAAACATGCTCAAGATAGCGAACTGGATTATATTTGTTTATTAGATTGGAACTAATATATTTAGTTCATGGCTAAGAGCTATGTTGAAAAAAGCATTAATCATCTTAAAACAACAGTTGCATGTCGGTTAAATATGGCAACATTAACCATATGCATTCATAGGTAATGCAGGTATGTGCTTGAGTGCATCTGTGCATCCTAAGATAAGATAAAGAGAGAGAGAGAGAGAGAGAGAGAGAGAGAGAGAGAGAGAGAGAGAGAGAGAGAGAGAGAGAGAGAGAGAGAGAGAGAGAGAGAGAGAGAGAGAGAGAGAGAGAATAGCACCCTAAGATAAAGAGCTTGCTTTTCAGTTTTAGAGAAAATTATAATTTTGTACAAATCTCATGCATGGATGTTTGTCTCATTTTGCAGAAATTGTAAGTAATTAATTTAGACATCAAGAAGCTTCTTTCGTATGGCTCAATTACAGTGTATTTTACATGCAGACTACGGTTAGATTATTGACAAATATGACAATGTGTGCATGTCTTGTATAGTAGTTTATGTACTGTTTTAATCAGTGCTCAAAGAAATATTTGTAGGCACTGGCATAGGACTGGTGACTTGAACTCACAAGCCCTGACTGAAATCCCATAAGACCGGACAGCTCATACCTGTCAAATTTCAAGCCGGGAGAAAAACCTCCCTATATGGGGGTATTTCCACATCTACCTCCTGATCTAGTAATGTCTCCAAAGTCTTAGAAGTGGTCTCTTAAATTTATTTTATACCAAATGATCTAAGGGACTCTTCAGCTTCTCATAGCTTAGGTTCTTGCTATGTTTAAATCCGGCACTGGACGAAATGATTAATATCACCTATTCCTTTTCTTCAGTAAATATAATGTTAAGATTAAATATAATTCGCGTAATTTTCAGAGGTTTTAAAACCACTACAACAGTACAGTTTAAATCTGGCACTGGACGAAATGATTAATATCACATATATCGTTTATTCAGTAAATAGAATGTTCAGATTAAAAATTCACGTAATTTTCAGAGTTTTTAGAACCACTACAATAGTACCATAGTAAAAGAAAATAAAAAATTAAATTGTCACCCATTTACTTAAATCCCGTGAATGATCACTCTGAACGATATTTAATTTTCTCTACAAGCAAATTTGCATCTCCATTTCCACCAAAACAAGCCTCGGATAACACCTAACGTTTCCCTGCTGTATATGTAAAGTTTTATTCCCAATTTTAAATTAAAAGAAGGAATAAACCTATAATACCATGCAAGATATGTGATTTCCTCCACAACAAATACATAATTCAGAATAAATATTTTCATTCAGTAAGCAAGAGTTAGAGGCCTGAAGACTAAAACCTATATATGTGGTAAGTTATAACAAAATAGGGAATCGTTTATTAATCAATTAAATTGCTGGTGCTTACATACACGCACTGTCGAACACGGTCCAAACGGTAGTCCTTTTCACAAGATAAATACGAGGATAAAGATTGCTTGTGTACTTAAATCAAAACTTCATTTATTTTTGCAGTTTAGCCACACCTGACCAGAATAAAAAGGGGCTCGTTCCGGGGGATTATAAGGTGTTTCGCAGGGAGAAATAGCGCGTCCCTTGAGAACTCGCACATTGTGGAGAGAGGTGGTGGTCAATAGTCGCCTCACCCCAATTTCTATTGTCAGCCAGTTAATGTGAAACTTTGATTTTATACCAGACCTCTTTTATTTTAAATACTGCTACTGAAACTGCCCAAGAGAAAGTTTTTTTTTTATATCAGTTCCTTTCACTACAGATTACCGTTTATACATACTACATTTAGCCGGCATAGACTGAAAAGTTCGTTTTTGTTTTTTGTTTTCTTTTAAATTTTAATTGTTAAGATTACTGAAAATTATGTTGTCTTGAAACATGACCGTGCAAGGGGTTTAGAATCTTAATTTTCAGCATTCTCCCATTTCAATAAGATCAGATCTCAATTTCACCTATAGCTGCGGTGTTTTGATTTAAATTGTGCCATATCATGTATGTCAACATCCTGACATACAATTACTCATTTCCTCAGGCAAACATTTTTCCCTCTACAAGCCCAATGGGCACCATACTTTGAATACAGGATGGGCCTAAAACTAAAATTAGGGAAACCTTGGGTGTCGGATTAATATAATTATTCTTTTTTATCACTGCTACTGCTGGTGTAGATAAAATATATGTGAATTGATTGTGAATTGATTGTTGCATTTTGTGGTCACTTAATCGGCCTTCTGCCTATTTTCCTAACTCACACGTTTAACACTTTTCCACGGATTTAAACCATCTTTTACGCTGGCAACTTCAAGATGCGGAGTCGCTAGTATGTTGTAACATCACGAAAGTAACCGAATAGGCGCGGAAATGTTGCATACGAGGTCACGGAAATTTAGCGCCCTGAATAGATGCCAATATTTATATATTGACAGTACAAACGCAGTTAATACTTCAGAATAAGGTTAAACTCTATAGTACTTTTATTATTATTCTATATTTATTTTGATTTCTGGTCTCCTTTAATTAATGCGTTATGACTGCAAATAACAACGTGTATATCAACAAGACACTTGATTCATATCTGCGAGTCATATCTGCGACAAGAAACCGCAGATGACTGAAGACAGCAAACGTACTGAAACTTACGTATAGAAGGAGTATAGTAGCTATGTTGTTCTTACTGTTGAATTTGTAGTTTGAGGGGATACGATGGAGTTCAGATGACAAGTTATCTCAAAATGGACAAAATTCAATTTAGCAAAAACAATAAATAACGTATGGTCATGAGAGGAAGTAACATTTATCTAATTTTTATTTCATTTTTAGTATCTATTTTTTGGAATAAAAAGTATGAATTTCATATCCAACTAAATGATTTGTCTGCATATGTGTTGTATCACACATTCTGATTACATTCAACTAATGCCAGCCAAAATGAAGAGAAAATAACATGCCTTCATCATCATTTCTAAGCAACCAACTTCACACTGTCAATAGTTACAGGTTTTGCTGCTGAATTAACAATCAAAGAATTGGCTGAGTTTTTCAAGCCCTTTTAAGTTGGGTTTGCCAATGATTCGCATGGACTATTTGGTATAGAATTAGGTTGAACACCACTAGAACCTCTAACCAAATGTGCTATAGCTAGAGCATTTGTTTATATTTCTGTAGCCGTTGTTATATTTGCTATTGTTACATCAGTTTCATTAAATTATTGAGTCTTTCTCAGAGAGTGGGTTTATGCTTTATAATTTCCTAATATTTTTCCGCGTAACTAACAAATATTTCCTGTCTTTATGATAGCTAAACTGATCATGATGATATAACGGTTTACCTTTGATACGTTTATATTGTAGTACAGTATTTTGTCAACAATTTCTTTGTGTCATATTTTCTTTTTCACGTAATTGTATCAGTTGGTCATGATATGCTATTTACATTTTAACAGTATCCATTTTATTCCAAACTTATAATAATTTCTTTATACTAGTTTAGTGGTTTAGATATTTAGTTTCTAAAAAAACATTTCAAAAAGTGAGTATTATTCTTGAAGAAAAAATGCAGGGTTATGGTTATGGTGTTCTTAAGCGGCTTGAATGTTTCTAAGGTTCAACATCCACTGGATTTCTGCAATAAAAGTCACCCCAATATATATATATATATATATATATATATATATATATATATATATATATATATATATATATATATATATATATATATATATATATATATATATATTCTCATTTCAGTTTTTTCTTCTCTAACTAATCTTCATAATTTGTTCATATAGTTCATAGAGTTTGTTCTAATAATGATATACAATCAGTAAATTATGCTAGTTGCCTTTGACAGGAGTTCAGTGAATATTTAGATTGAAGTGTGCTTTGCTCCAACTGTCCTGTCTCATGTGTTGTGTCTCTATGTATTTGAATCACTCGTAAATATTAGCAAATAATTTTGTGTGACTTATTGTTAGTTAATGCATATAAAATTGGCTTTATTACATTCTTTCAATCTGTGAATAAAATATTCACACTGCAGATACGGTTGCAACATGACTGAAAAATCGTAAAAGTTACGTTAAAAATCCGAATCACACATACGCGAAGAAAAGATAAGAAATACTAAAGCAGGTTAATAGAGCAAGTTCTTATATAAAATCTTGGTACATACAATATGAACTACTCCACTACAACTTAATTATTTATATATTTTAAATAAACAGCGCAAAGAATTATTTTTTCAGTAGACGAATTCTAATGTTGGAGATAAATTTAATATGTCTAAAGCTACATATTATCTAATTATCAATGCCTTTTTAAAGGTTGACAAAGTGAACAAAAAGTGATGTCGAGCAAACATCGTGCATAGTGTCTCACATTCATTTGCTTGCTTTGTAAAAAAAACATTTTATTTTTGAAAAAGTCTCTGGTGTGTGCTAACAGATGACTTTATTGTTGATAATGACGAATTCATCCTGAATATTCGCCATCATTATCCCGTGTTATTATAAAATCGCCACATTCATTTCAGGAGGCGTAGACAGCCCTCTACGCATTAGCCATCGCAAACCATCAGTTATCGAATTATGTCCATACTAATTTTGTACGTCCGCGTGGCTTTTCTAAGAGAGAACTTTTATTTTCTCCTACATAATACACCCTCCTCCTTCCCGTTGTTTAATGTGATGAGATCTACAAACTTTTTTTTCTTATCGCACTTAAAGCCAGAGAGGGAATTTTTGCTTCCAGCCATCGTTCACTCTCTTCCTTTTTTGTCGTACTCACAGCTCTATTTGTCAAAGACTATCGCTAGAAAGATCATTCTAATAATTCAAGGATTTACATCGCTTAAAGGCCATTTCGCTTTATATGATAGATTAGGTCCTTCACTCAATTTCTGGTGGTTTGATAAACAAATGAGTGATGTCGCTCGTCACTCTAATCTCTGCGAAAGCGTTCCACGCAATTAATCGTCACGTGTAAGACAAAAATCAAGAAACTGACGACACCCTGTTCAGAAGTTTAGATTCTTTATCGTAAGTCTGGAGTTTATAGAGGTAAGTTCGGCATGAGTAAAATTACCAATCAACTCTACTGGACAGCGAATAAATGAATTGGCTGACGGGAGACACTCGGCAACGTCACTTTGATTCCAGTTGTCTATTTAGACTGTAGTGACATTCAGTTACAGATAACTGTTATTCGGATTGATGAAATCTTCGGTTTGTCCTTTGACTGGTATTTCGATATAAGCAGAGATGGCCTAAGATTGCCCTGAATGAAATTCTACCAACTTGTGAATGGCGTCTAAAGGATTTACAATATATTTTGCTCTTGTCCATTTCAGTAGCCTACCGGATGAAACAATGGTGCCTACATAAATATTAAATGAATGTATAGCTGTGTCGGCTGCCATGAATAATTTTTACTGTCTGGACCAACACACTTGTAGAAGATTAAGTGTGGCTTCTTTGGTACTTTACTGAGTAGCGAGTATATTTTGGAGATTTTCTGTTAGATGAGAATCGTTTTCAACATGGTGAAATTTTATTTAGCAAAAGCAACATGTGTAATAATTTCTTTTATAACATTACATACATTGTGAAAATATAATTTACTGCCAATGTGATGATGAGCGGGCACCAATAATAAACATAATTATTTCTCTTTGCACGACGCTATATAAAAAAATCATTTTAAACCTAAATCGGTACTCATAGATCAATTTCATTCCTTGCTACATGTTGTTAGGGTATCGAAAATAAGCAAGGAATCAGCTGTTGTGTTTGATGTTTTTATTTGAAGCAAGAGGTTTATTTCCAGGCATTATATCAAACAAACGAGATGAAACGGTGATCGAGAGCGTTTGCCTTTGGAAACAGCTAATATGGGAAAATGAAAAATTCGATGAACACATTTTGGTGAGATTTGCCTATTTTCTAGCAAACAGAAGAAAATACACTTCATTAGTTTGATGAGATATCCAGCAAACAATAATATTATACGGGAGTTGTCATTGAACACATATTGAAGTCGGGATGAGTGCTGCTTGTTTTATTGTTTCGTTGAAGTCAAGACCATTTTATCCAAAAAAATTCTTGGACGTAATTATTTCTACAAACAACAGTTGGTTCATTGGAGGTATTATTCTAAGTTTGAAAGTGATACATTAATTTTATTTAAGCTACTAAAGAACGGTCTTCGTGATCGAACTGCATGGGTTGAGGTATTTTATCCGTAAAACAACATAATTTGTTATTGGAAAACACACCGTTATACCTTTCTAGATAATGTTAAATATAATTGATTAATCATAGTACAGTGGTACTTATCTACGAATATTGAGTCTCTTGATGTCAGAAATGATTTTCTAAGTGGTCTAAAATACTGTCCTGATAGGAAGAGCTTGACTAACTTTGGTGTGGCTTCCATTGTTACTACAAGACATCAGAAAGAAGATAACAAATACATCTGCTGGGCATGACAAGTTCACAGTCCTTTGTTGTTGCAAACTAAAGTTTCCAATCGCGGCTCATATGACTAGATACATCAAACATTGTCAGAAAAAGACGATTTGATTTTTAGGAACTAGTTTCCCACATTGCAATCATTGATATTCCTTTTGTTTGTTTTCTGAAGTTTGGACGTATGAACTAGCAAAAGAGGCTTTTTGTTAAATTGACTGCTGTGACTTCTGTTTACGTTTGAGGAAACGAAGCTGCAATTCACGAATCAAAACTGGACTTTAAATTCTTTAATACAATAGTTTCTATATTGCTCATTCGTTGAACATGAATGCACTCGATATTGAACCTTGTCGTCTTTTTAGGACACTCATTGCAATTCTTTTACAAGTCTCCGTTTATATCCAGCAGTTTATAAAAAGAAGGTTCCTGCCAAAACACTCGTTCTGTGACAAAAATACTTTTGTTAACCAATTCGGTATATATCAGTTTGTTCAAATACAATTTGTTTTTCCAGTAAGAATCAAATCTCCTTGAAAGAATCTTGCCTCTCTTCATTTTGAAGGCTTTAAGACAAATCTGTTTGAACTGTCAAAGATTATAACTCTGGAAACAACTGTAATTTATCTGTAAGGTTCTGGGTATGGGGTAAGTGAGATACCGGATGTTTCCTACTAACGAAAGTTCTCCATCCACATTTTGTAAGGGGAAAAGTGAATTTTCGTCATTCAAAATCATCATATTGTACTCTTGTGATTATAAAGATAAAGGTCAGTTCTTTATTTGCATATACCTCATCCGTTCTCCTAAAGATAATTATTAATAGATCCCAATAAAGGAACACGCATATCGGCATGGAAAGCAAATCCTTGAACGGACACTTTTGTTTTTGATTCACTGAAAATTTTTGCTCCACCATTTTGTAGTGTTGTCATTATTGCAATTTCTATAACTTGCCAAAGGAAACCGTTCCATATTTTTCAACAACATTTTCCGTTTGTATCGATGATTAATTTGAATAAACTGTGTTTGCATCGATTGATTGGCATTGATAAGTATTGATAAGATAATTGAGAAGCTGAATGAGAACAGATAGTATGTTATATTTGTTTTTCATATTTAGTCTTTAGATTGAGAGTAAGACTTCTTCTAAAAAGCAAATGAAGATATAAAATTTAATATTATTTCCTTTGTGAGAATTATGCTCTTTTAATTACCTATCAATAATATTTATTTCAATTATTATTTTTTATTTTTGTTAGCCAATTTTTAATTTCGTTTCTGTTCTTTTAGGAATTATAGGCGGTGTTATTATTCTATTTCCCTCTTTGATATTGCAGTATTAGTTAAGGTTGATTGACATAAACCGTTTTCTTCAACGTCTGGTATTGGTACACAAAATATTACATATTCTGGTAATGTGCAGACAATAATCCTTCCATTTATATAAGTACTATTTTTTATTTTTTGAAATAATCATCAAGAAAATTCGTTTCTTATGAGCCTTTACTGAAACCATTTCACATATTCAGATGTAATATTATTTTATTCCTTTTATTGGTAATAACATCACATCGTTTACGACAAAGGTATTTGAGTTTCCTTTAACCATTTGAACACACTTATTTTTATCTTATACTTACGCCCTATGATAATATCCATTTACGTTCCTGTTTCTTAATATTTATATTATATTAAAATCCTCTTCAAAAATCAGTATGCCATAAAAAGTGTTACATGTTTTTACATAATAGAGTATCTCTTTTTTAGTTTTGCATATAGTAGTTAGGATATAGCAAGGATAATTCATTTTATTTTGTAAGAAATATTATAACATTATTTATAGAACTATCTTCTTTGAGCAAATATCGGATAAAAGTCACAATTTTACTGGTAAAATTTCAAATGTTTTACTGTGATAAATGACTTTGTTACAATATTAATACATATCTATGCATTGACATAAAAATATATTTTCAATGTATAAAATATAAACAATCTTATCTTACTTCATGATTAATTTTACTCTGACTTTAGATGATATAAACCTTGAGAGAGAGAGAGAGAGAGAGAGAGAGAGAGAGAGAGAGAGAGAGAGAGAGAGAGAGAGAGAGAGAGAGTTCTTCTGTATTAACTATATAATATGTCCAGCTGTTAAAAGCATAAAACATATACATTCCATTTCATTAGTAAATCATTTTTTTAAATTATTATGCATTTAATTTTAAAATCTTTGTTTCCTTGATTTATCGATGGACGGTGTCTTCAAACAGAGAACTGTAAGTAAAGGTATTTTCGACTGTATATAGATAAACACCAATAGCAGCAGTTTGGAAGGAAAGAGAGGACAGATGGACAAATGGTAGGTAGATGGACTGGCTGATGTAGCCATTTTATATCATTCTCAGACACATAATAAATTACTGATAATTATATTTAAGAGAAAATCTTAGTGTTCAGCCAAACAGGAATTTTCATTGCCGAAAGCAATAATCATATTAAGTATGGCTATAGCAACTGGGAAAATATAGATTATGCAGAACGTGCAATTACCAGGGGTAAATTAATTCATTTCTGAAAAAAATATTCCAAACAGATCAAAGAGATTTAGCTTCATAATTCGCTTTTCTCTATGATTTGAATTTTATTTTTTATTTTGTCTCCATTCATGTATTTAAAATTGTGAGAACTATATAATTTTTGTCCATTCATTAATGAAAATGAAGGTAAGAGGGAAACATCACCATCTTTAAAAAGAGATGGACATCGATAGCTGTACAGTGGGTTTGGATTTTTATGAGTTTAACGCCACTTGTCCGCTAATGATAGACAATACAAGGCGCAAATAATATATAGTTTGGTGGCAAATGAACCAGACAATAACTTTGAAGATCTACCAACCAATGGAAAGTAAATGGCAGGTTGTTTTTCTTCATATGTCCACATTGGCCTAGCCATTTACGATGTGATAAATGAGACAAACTTCATTAGACATAGTAAATTGGTAGCTTGGTAGGTATAAAGGTAGATGGACAATTCTTTGTAATGAATCAAGTAATTGTAAAAAAAGTGAACAAGTTGGAAATAGTTGCAGTTGCGGTGTCCAGTAAAAAATATTCATATTAGTTACTATAGCTCAAGGAATGATACTAAAGTTGCAATGTCGAACAAATTTAACACTATTCCATGCCTTTAATCAATTCTTAAATTTTTACTAGACATTACCGCACGGGATACATAAATATGAAAATGTAATTTCATATCTTTGTCATTCAATTATTGTGTTCAGTGCGTCTATCAATTTTCACCATACTACTGTCTGCGGCGACGAGACGAATGCATTCAATAACAATTTTCTTAATTTCTGTGATGGATGAGTAGTATTATATGCAGAGTGAAATTGGAGGGGAATGAAGTCAGACAGTTCATAAAGTGCAATGAGGGTACACGTTCATGGGCCGAGTGAAAAGGAATGATTAGAAAATATAGGAAAATTGATAAATATGTAGTAAGGTAGACTGAAATAAAAATAGATAGTGATGGGTCAAGTAGATTACTGCGGTGCATGGTGTCTTATGAAGGACAGAACACATGGAATCGACTGTAGGATTCACTATGACAAATAATTTTCCTTTTGCTTTGCTTTTTCATATCCTGTTTCTGTTTCACTGAAAGACTTTTTCACAATCGCGTTATCTTCAAACAATTTGCGTTAGCTCTTACATCCATTAAATTCTTGGAGCTTCAGGCTCTCAATCTCCATGTATGTATGTATGTATGTATGTATGTATGTATGTATGTATGTATGTATGTATGTATGTATGTATGTATGTATGTATGTATGTATGTATGTATGTATGTATGTATGTATGTATGTATGTATGTATGTATGTATGTATGTATGTATGTATGTATGTATGTATGTATGTATGTATGTATGTATGCATGCATGCATGCATGCATGCATGCATGCATGTAGGTATGTATGTATGTATGTATGTATGTATGTATGTATGTATGTATGTATGTATGTATGTATGTATGTATGTATGTATGTATGTATGTATGTATGTATGTATGTATGTATGTATGTATGTATGTATGTATGTATGTATGTATGTATGTATGTATGTATGTATGTATGTGTATGTATGCATTTATATATGTATGTATGTATTTATATATATATATATATATATATATATATATATATATGTATATATATATATATGAATTTATATGTATATATATATATACACACACACACACATATATATATATATATGTGTGTATACATATATATATATGTATATGTATATATATATATATATATATATATATATATATATATATATATATATATATATATATATATATATATATATATATATATATATATATACATATACAGAAACTTAAACTTTGCAAAATAATCAATAATATATTCGAACAGGTTTCTACCTTAAGAAAGTACATTAATTTATTTTTTTTCTCATATATTTTGGTAGTACTGTAAGTACAATGCTTCAATGAAACTAATGACTGGAGCGGATCCATGATGGAACCCCTGCTGAAGCCTAATGTTGGATGGACTTGAATTATATTGATGAAGTTCGTGATTGGAAAGATACATCAGCCAAAACATGCTCTTATTAGAACGCCGACTTTACAAAGAAAATAAATATAAAATTCGTTTTCATGTTTTGATCACGTTCTTCGTTGCGATACTAACATTTTACCAAGAGAGCCACCGTGACTACCTCGGCTTTGAGGATAATGTATTCAAATTAAGAAGAGATGGCGAACATTTGGATAAGAAACCAAAAAAATCATTTTTAAATTTTAGACTATATTTGTATAATAAACTAATATAATTTAGCAGAAGAAACGTTTTGGTGAGATATTATACAATCATAATCTTTGTGTTATTGTCAAGAGCAGGCAGTGTTGTGACAAAGTATGTTGATTTGAAACGTATATAGACTTCGGAATAGAGAACACGCGACACATATTATATTCTTCAGTCTACTCCAGTTTCATCAGAGTCGTTTATACATTTATTTATATTATTTGCTCGTAGAATCTAGCTCAGCAGCAAATCTGTAATTTAAAACTGACAATAAAATAACACAGTTTTGAATGATTCGCAATGTTTTCCGATTAGCAAGACCACAGTTAAGGAAATTATGATACCAATTTATCTTAAACCCAAATTAAAGCTCTCTCAATGCAATCATTCAAAAGAGTCAAACACAAAAATCCGATGATGCATAACACTACAATAGTTAATTTGTTAAGAGTAGCACAATGTAGTCTTATTTCAGTAGCTCTCATAAACATAGTCAAAGATTCAATTCATTTAAGTCGGACAAATACACATAAATTATTACAGTTGATGCGATATGTTCTGAGACCAATACTATATTAACATTGAGGTCACGCGACAGATTATTTGGAGTCTGAACCTGCTCTCTCTCTTTATTACAGTCAATTGAAGATAAAAGAAAGTTTATCTTATTTGGGATGTAATAATTTGAAATTTGTTATTAATATCTGGTGGTTGTTGCTATTGTAAACTCTAGTTTGTTTCTTGCTTGCTTGTTAATTTCACGTAATTTATTTCCACGGGAATGAAATAATGCCGGTAATGTGCATGGGAAACGGTTTTACAAAATATATTGGTAGAAAACATTACACTTTTCTCTTGTAATTGCATTATATCACATTTGTCAAATTATAACAGATTATCTTACTACATTCGGAATAGATCCTGGTAAACTTGTAAAAATCTTAAATGAAGCGTAAGAGATATTACAAGCATTTTTTCATGATGCCACGTTTTAACTGATTTAAATTTGTATCACGTCTGTATAAAATATATTTTCAAGTAAAAATTACTTTTATCTTGATTACGGTAAATATTACTTCAAAAGAAATTAAAACAAATTAGAAATTGTTTCATAAATCGAGAATTCGTATTAATTTGACATAAATCCATCTTTTCAACTGAGTTGTATGTGTCCTAAAATTCTTCTGGGATTTATACATAACAATTTATTAACGTATTCTTGGATAATTGCTCATTTTGTAGTATTTTGTCCTTATTAGTCATTGTAAATGACCATTATTACTTTATCATGTATGTAATCGAGCCTGCTATGCACCAGATAATTTTGGTAAGAGCATGTAGTTTATCATCATTTTCTACAAGTAGAATAACGAATTGTTAAACCAGTTTGTGTAAGATCGTCTTCCTTATCAGTAGTTTGCCATCACCTCGGTACTAACAAAAGACTCGTTCAACTAAGTGAGTGCTCCTGATTTTATCTCTTTAACCCTTTAACTTCGAAGGTGAAGGAAACAGAAGGAACTTGTATGGTTTACATTAAAAGTGAATATGTATTGCTAATACCACGACTAAGTATATTTCAAGATTTCGCAAGACTAAATTTAAGAAACTCTGCCACAGCATCACTGCGAACTTCAGGGGAGGAGGCAACCGCAACCCCAATTAAACCAAATGCTTGTCACTACAGGAAGCAGAATCATGCACCGTGTAGCCCTTATGTTAACATTTTTGATATGCAAGGAATAGCTGAAAGCGCAATATCTAAAATATCAGCAAATGTAGATAATCACATCGTCGCCTTTTTTGGTTTTGTGACAACGATAAGCTAGATCAAATTTGGATTGATACTTTGATGGACTGACGGCAAATAGGACTAATGGACTCAGTATATATTACACATTACACAAATATAGAATGGAGAGCCTAAACGTTGGCCTACACAATATGAAGACACTTTAATATTCTAGTGGATAATCATATCCTAACGAAAATCGACGATATACAGATCACTTTTCATTATTCAATGATGTCACACCACCTCATTCGTGACCTCAAAATCGGGCAATAATTTTACAAGTTAAACGCAAGATGAGACATCGCTTTTACGCCAGTTCATCTTTGCCAGATGAGACAATTAGATGCAGTCATCTGCAATAGAGTTTATATTGTATCCGAGGCAAACAATATTTTGCTCACTCTGTCGATCGTTACCATTCATTATTTACTGTACCTTCCGATTTCAGTCACCGACTTTAATGTATGACCTGTAGTTTAGAAATTTAAAATATTATGGACCACGAAACTACTTTCGTGTCTTCAAACCATACACATATTTGTCTGCAGATCGATATAAAGATACGTTCAGCCAAATAATGGATAACTCATTAGTTCAGGTTGCTTTTGACGTTGCATAAAGTTGAAAGAAAACATTAATTTAATACTTTCACTTTGCACTTACTAAAGATTATTCTAGTTATAAAATGATATAGAAGGAAATGATCAACAATACATGATAAATACTTCGAGAAGCATTTATAATTTGATAGCAAGGCGAAAAACGGTTTGTTCTAGAAAGAATGAGTCAGTTTTGAGTACTATACAAATCTGGCTGGATGGGAATACATCAACACCAAAATAAGAAATACAAGTTTGGCAACGCACTATACTGAATATAAAACGCGCATAATAAACCTCATGTAAAGGATATTCTTTGGTTCTCATAAGCAAACAGGTATGCATCTGTATTTCTACTACTGCTACGAAACACACACAAACGGACACCAATAATATTGGTATCAAGTTGTGAACCGCCTATCGCTCAGTAATGCACATATATAAATATTCTCGCGACCGTCTGCAGCTGATTCTTGATCAATGATTAATTTCCGCACATTAATCATCAGTGACGTCTGAAAATAACTTTAGTTAGTATCAACTAATCTCGTTTTCTAAAGGAATTTATTATGGTACAGATTTTCATCACAATCCTGTCTGATTTTAGTTCTACCATTCCCTCTCATGCATAACTGACAAACTACGTATAAATGTGTAGTGAGAGCGAAAAATAATTAGGATGGATTAAAACCTTCAAAATATAAATTATACCATGTAACCTGCAATAGTATGGTTCATCGTAACTATACGTGTACACTTTCCCTGGGATTTATCCACACTCTTTAATGAAATATACAAGGTAATCATGAATTTTATATATATATATATATATATATATATATATATATATATATATATATATATATATATATATATATATATATATATATATATAATGTAAAGGTGCATTTGCAATCTAATTGTCTTCCCTTTGATGTGCCTGATGTCAATATTATATTCTTGCGAATCCATACTCCACCTTAATAATCTTTGATTTTTCATTTTAATCTTATTGATGAAAGTAAGGGATTGTGATCACTAATCACAATAACTAGACAAGGAGCCGACGTAATGTAAACTTCACAAAGCTCTAATGCCACTAATAAAGCCAAATATTCATTCTAGATTGTTGAGCAATTCGCTTGAATGCTTTTTTATTTTCTTATCGAAATAGCACACCGGGTGATCAATACCTTTTCTATCTTCTTGAATCAATACTGCTCCAACCACAACATTACTTGCATTTACAGACAATTTAAAAGACTGATTGCAATATGAGGCTGTCAAAACCGGCATACTTTTGAGTAGGGAATCGAACATATCAAAAGCCTCCTGACCTTTTCAGTCCACATACACTTGTCTGTTATACTTAACATGTTTGTTAATGGATCAACAATATTAGCTAAATTGGAACAAAGCTTTCGATAGTATCCATCCAGTTCTCAAAATCGCATCTGTTGTCTTTTACTAAGAGGCACATGGAAATCACATATAGCCTTTACCTTAGCATCTATAGATTTAACTTGACCATGTCCCTAAATATGTCCTAGAAAAGTTACACAAGCATGGCAAACCTCACGTTTAGATAAATTGATAGTCAAAGTTACAGCAGAGAGTCTGTCCAAGACTTTCTGGATCCTGGTTATATGTTCTTTCTTTGTGTTGATGTAGATGATGACATCATCCTTGTAAGAATCACAGTTATTTAAACCAGAGATAATAATATTCATCAAGTGTTGAAAAGTACTTCGAGAACCCTTCATCCCATACGGCATTACTTTATATTGATAGGGTCCATCTGCATTTACAAATGATGAAATTTCCTTTGCTCATTCCGTTAGTGAAATTCGCCAAAATCCTCACAGAAGGACAAATTGGGTGACGTGCATTTCATTTCCAATTTTATCAATTGAATCATCGGTTCATCGTAATGACAATATGTTTTTGTCACACTTTTCACCTTCATATAATCAGTGCACTTAAGGAACGTTTGATCTGGTTTCTGAAAAAGTGTATAAGGTGAGCTCCATTCACCTTTGCTGGGCTCTATTAAATCGTTCTCTATACTGTGTTTCAATTTTCAAGTATTCATCTTTGGGAGAATTTATCATGTATGGGTGTTTTTTTTTCTCCCCAGGTTTGGAATTCATATTTTCAGTGTCATAAAATATTGTGCTTGTCCTTGTAGGAATATCTGAATACAAGTGCTCATATTTTGAACGATAGCTGTTTAAATGCAGTCCTTTTTAGTTGTTAACATTTCAACAGTTTCCATCTAGATTTTTTATTTATTTCCGAGTTCTGGAGATTTGTCGTTCCAAAATCAGTAGAGTTCGACCGAATAGTTCAATTGGTGGTCTGGTACATCTAAATTAATTGCACTATTTACTTGGCTTTCTATTTCAATATACACTTGAATCATGTTAATGTGATAAAGGTGTTTCTCTTTTCGCCTAGCTAGAGTATTGATATTGTAATTTAAAGTATTTACTTTCTTTTCAACCAACAATGGACTATAATACTTTGCCAGAAATTGATTTTGTAGAATGGGCTGGAGAGCCAGGTATCTATCACCAGGTTGCAAAGTCCTAGCCCTGCCATATCTTGTTTTCATTTTTAACTGAGTAGAGTGTAGATCTGTTCTTGCAAGATCACAAGCTTTCGACAGTTTGTACTTAAAATCACAAACATAATCAACAAGACTGACATTAGTATCTAAATTAGACATAAGTTTCTCTTTCATCAATTTAAAAAATCCACACAGTTTGTCCGAAAACTAGTTCAAAGGGACTGATTCCTAAATATTCGTATACTCACTACCAGCTAATAAATGTAAATACATACCTTCATTCCAATCTTTTATCTTATCAAAGGAAAAAGACTGAATAATATTCTTCAAAGTCTGATTAAATCTTTCTAATGCCAATTGAATTTCAGGGTGGTAAGGAGAAGATTTAAATTGCTAAAAATGTAATTCGTGCATATCATGCTGGAAAATTCCAGATTTAAAACTTGGCCTTTTATCCGATTGGGTAGATTGAGCAAGGCCACATTGATAGGGTAAAGATCTTTATCAAATCGTTTTAATATTGAACAAGGGAATTGAATCTGGGAATCTAGTTGACGCACACATAATGGCCAACAAATACTGGTTGAATGACTTGGTCTTAGGTAAGGGACCAACACAATCTACCAAAATTCTGCTAAATGGTTGGTCAAATGCAGGAATATGTTGCAGATGAACCTTAGGTATCTTCTGGATTTCTTACCATTTGACAAGTAGATCTTCTGAAGTTCGAGATTCTTAACTCCAATTCCATCTTGTATTTAATTTTTAATTAATTACTTTTATATTTTATGTCAGAATCTGGTACTGACTTACTGAACGAAGACAAACACTTTTCTCAAGAGCATTCTTCTCTGCCAAATAATGAATTAAAATGGTATCATTTTATTGTTTCGTTAAGAAAGCTTTTGATTCAGAAAGATTATATTTTCTGGCAAGTGTAATTAACTCATTTGTTTTTCAATCAAACTATCTAACTGCTCCTGAGTAGGAATAAAAAGAAAAGTCTTCACTTTTAATGACATTGTGTCTGAAGGCCTGTTGTGTTCACTAATTATTTCAAACGAAATGTAAAATAGTTTTTGGAATAGGGGAAGATACATTTCCAAAAACAATATCTGAAATTTTTAGCCAATATTCAAATGTCCCAAATTATCTTGTTACGTGCAGGCTCGAACTAATGTAACAAAAGAAAAGAGTTAAGTGAACAAACTTTTGATGCGTTAACAAAAAATATTTTTTAGAAAACACAGCAGAAATATGAAATTGGTCTTACGGTTTGTGAAAATAGTCCAAAATATAATCATAGAAATTAAAAATATAAAACCGAAACAGTTATAATTGAATGCAGTTTCTAATCTCGATGAAGTTTAAATATGGAAGGCGATGACTTCAGATGAAGTCGAAGTCCTACTGAATGTCTTTGTACAAGACTTTGATGAAGAAGTACCTATTTTCCAGAGAATATGAATTATTCTTAAATGACTAATAACTCAAAATATGGCAACAACATAACATACATCTGAGCTGCTAAAGTTATTTTTACGACTAAATAAGTTGAATATTATTTGGCTGCATTACGCCTCGATATAGGATTACTTGTTCATGTAACAAACTACATCATTTCTAAATTGAGCATCACATCTTATAATAACATTATCTAAAAAAGTCAGATTCTCGCGCCAGAAATGAATGAAAACAAAACTGTTTACGACATGAGTAACACATGGTCAATGATTTCCACTTAGTGTTTACGAATTTACAAACGAAGTTCAACTAAAATAATGATAAATGAACTGTTAACGTCTAATGAGTTTAATTGAAATTTCTAAGAGATTCAAATTCAATGAAAATTATCACTGCAATTAAATATAATGAAAGAAAAGAAAACATAATTTTTAAACTTAAAGCTAACACACATTTTAATTACATAGTCGTAAGAATATATATATATATATATATATATATATATATATATATATATATATATATATATATATATATATATATATTTATACTCAGCATAGCTTTTTATGGTCAACTAACAAACTTAGAGAAGATAATAGTATTTCTAATGTAATGATACTGTATAACCATTAGATATATGCTTAGTAGAAGGTTTTCTAAACGATGGCGGAAACTCATATATTTAGATAATTGGTTTTAACTAATAAAGTCGTGTCCTAATTCATGATGACATTATAAACATATGAGAATTTCAATGCTACGAAAGTGAAAACCTCGGTGGAGCTACATTTACATTTTACCTAAAATGGCAGGTAATCGTGTTTATGATGTAATGATACTGTATAACCATTAGTTATATGATTAATAGCAGATTTTCTAAACGGTGGCGGAAACTCATATATTTAGATAATTGGGTTTAACTAATAAAATCGTGTCCTAATTCACGATGACATTATAAACATATGAGAATTTAAAATGCTACAAAATTGAAAAGCTCGGTGGGGCTACATTTACATTTTACCTAAAATGGTAGATTATGCTTGCCTGTGATAGCGACGTGCGAAGCCGAAGATTGGAAATTAATATCCTGGATATGAGTTTTCAGAATTTGGGGCTGATGAATCAGAGACAAAAATTGCGCAAGTATACATCAAATGTGTGTGATGATGCACAGATGGCGGACATTGATAAATTCATGGAATCAATTTTCTCTCTCGTCCACAAATGATAGCTAATTTCTTTTAACATTTTCCATAGAACATACCGTGACTGACACCATATCACGCTAAGCAGATTGATATGCACAGACGAAATTACGAGAAACTAAACAAACATGCAGATACTTGATTATTGTCACATCTTATGAAGCTAAACCTTTTCTTGGTACAAATTTCGGAGGATGGGGTGCATAGGGATTGTGACTAGAGTAGGCGCAAAGCGCCACCAAACACGAACACTTTAGCGTACGTTTTCTAGAGCATGTTTAAATTAAAGTTAGATGTATAAAACTATACTCTTGAAACCATTTGCGATGCAGGATCTTTCAGTGTCTAAGCCATTACAACCAACCGGAGATCTCATCACACATAATCTTCGTCTACTTGTTTGCTCTAACTCTAAACAATGCTAAACCATATTTCCGGATCTGCCCCTGAAGTATCATCACTGCTGAATCACCATGTTATCTTTACCAGAATTACTGGTGCACAGATAACTTATTAGGGTCGAGTACAGTTATGAACACAAAACCAAGAATCATGAATGGAAGGAAATCAGTTAGTAGTTTGAAAACAATGCACAAGCTTCTCCGATGAGATGGCAAGAACATAATGTTCCAATTAGTAAAGTTAAATATCTTAAGGTGTAGACTGGCGTTTCATATCGATAGGGATCTGTCGCAACATCTTTTTGGAAAAAAGTCCACATCGTTTGTAGTTCTATATGGGATTTTCATACATTAACCTTATTGAACACCTTTCCATTACTCTAATAGGTCTTCCACCATTTCTTAGGAAAAAGAGATGTGATAGGGTCCGTATACTATGAAGATGGCTCAACAAAAGCCACAGAAAAGAATATTCTGCAGTACCATATACACCTGCTGTATGAAATAGTATTTTTGAACAGACCCCTGATGTTATTGTCACCAGTCATGTTGAAGTTGACGTCACGAGGTAAGGAGAATCTGTCAGGTTCGAAAGATTGTCAGATGGTTATTATTATTTTACTTGCATATCGAACTGTAAGGCAATGAAAGTATTTAATTCAACCAGTGCTTTACTTGGAGATCTTAGGGACAGGAATGCATCATCTAAAAATGGACATTAATTTTATACCAATTATCTTATCGTAAATTACAACTTGAAAATTAACTTACTGTCTTGATGCTTCGTACCATAACATAAATAAGTTGGCAATTTCATTTATCATTTGAATACAGTGGTCAATAATGTCGACACTGTTTCTTATGTTATTGTGTAAACAGGTAACCGTTGGATCCAGCGTCTCTATTTTCATGACGTACACTCTTATACCGCCGTTGCTTGAAAAAAAATCATAAGTAAATATCTCTGGCAATGAAATACAAAATTAAGGTTTATAAAAGGAATGTAAGGTATGATACATTAACTTTGATGATATCTTTATGTTCTTTCTATTATGTGTGACACATGCTTTTAGAAAATCAATATCTAAAGTTATTTGAGGGCTGCTATAAAAAACACTTTCAGCCTTTAGATACCTTTATATCTGCTTTTTGTGGAAACGTATCATTTATCTTGCTTTTTATTAATATATCTCTCGTAATATTGATTAAATAAAACAATGAATGGATATAATGGTAGCTGTCTGTCCATAAAACCTTAAACATGTTCGTCCACCCAAAAGTTTCTCAACAAACATGACGTGCCTGTAAGAACAATCATTCAGGTAGCTTTCAACCGAGTAATGATCGTGAAGTTTTGCGTGATTCATTTGATGAAGATAAGTATGCCTGATTAATTCACATGAACCGTATCTTTGCGTGGACTCAAACCTACAATCATACATTTATTGTGATCTATATTTTTTTAACTCCTGATACAAGATTTGTTTACAATTTAGTAATTTGTATTCATGATTATTATTAACTATATTTTTGTAACTCCTTATACAAGATTTGTATCTCAAAATTTAGTAATTTTTATTCATGATTGTAAACAGTACATAAGATATTTTGTTCCAGAACGGGCTCTGTTAAGAACGAAAATTGCATTTGAAAAGTACAACATATTTACGCATGCGCTCTCAATTATTAATAATAGACTAAAATTGGCGCTATGGCGCTGTTTCTCAGTGACTGATGGAATTTGTACTTTTAAAGAATAATTCTGTAATTTCCCTTTGTTTGCTTGAGGTTTCGTGCAAATGCTGAATCTGACGCAAATTCAACAGTTTCTAGTATCACGTGAGTATCTTTAACGATGTACAGTCGCAACATATGGTGTATCTAGGGATAAAATTAAGCAACCAGATTCAATCCGATCTTTTGCAATCATTCACATTTATTATGTTCCTGTTGTAACTCTGCAGACGTGTTTATGTTGTACATCGATATTATCTAATAGGAAAACATTTGTCTGCAATATTTAGCGGAATGAGAAAGTACTCATTATTTGGACTAAAATAATAATCTAAAAGTGTTATAAATTATTCCACAACGTTACGGTTTTTGTAGGACCAGTACATTTACGGTATTGAAAATTTTTAAGGGAATTATTATTTCTTAATGATTTTTTTTTAGACCTTTATAAGGTATAGTTTGGATTCACTTCATTATGCTAAACATTTCTCTCCCGTTTGGCACGTATAATTTCGATAATCAAAATGTTTGGTAAGTTTTGTACAATTTGTTGACTCTACTTTTTCTGTTAGTTACGTCTGAGATCTTAGACCCTCAAAACAATAGTGGGGGCTCATCCGGAATAAGGCATTGTTTTGAAATTTACATTCATTTCATTTCGGAATTATCTACGTTTTTAATCATTCTGATAGATGTTTTATTTATAACTTTAACAATTAAATTGTTTATTAAGATTTCAAAATGGTGTTGCGTTTCCTTCCTTTCTACTACTCTAGAGTAGTAACAAGTAAACACACATACATATATAACAAAGTTGATTATGTCTCAGCAAGAATAACGTTGGTATGTTTCAGCAAGAACAACTAAATATTCCTAACATGAAGAACAAAATAATATATATATATATATATATATATATATATATATATATATATATATATATAGTTTAATACAAACAATACTATCATACAGGTTAGAGAAATTAATTTCGTACTCTACCGAGTTTCGAACCCAGGTCCGCGAATAAATGGCACCCATCGCCTTGCCTGCACGCACCAACCCATATACCGTCACGACTAAGCACGCATCACCAAAAAATGATGACACTGAATCGTTGTTATATAAGCTCGTGCGTAGCAGACACACTCGCATGACGACCTAGTAATTAATTCTCATATATACACACAGTCGTTCCAGATTCCTCTGAAAGAAATCAAGGTATATAGGAGTTTTGTTTTACAAAGAATTATAAATATATACCAGACAGAACAGACTGTGCTATCCCTGGATTCTGTAGTAGAATCTTGATAATAGTGGGCAGAAATAATAGTTTAATACAAACAATACTATCATACAGGTTAGAGAAATTAAATTCGTACTCTACCGAGTTTCGAACCCAGGTCCGCGAATAAATGGCACCCATCGCCTTGCCTGCACGCACCAACCCATATACCGTCACGACTAAGCACGCATCACCAAAAAATGATGGCACTGAATCGTTGTTATATAAGCTCGTGCGTAGCAGACACACTCGCATGACGACCTAGTAATTAATTTTCATATATACACACAGTCGTTCCAGATTCCTCTGAAAGAAATCAAGGTATATAGGAGTTTTGTTTTACAAAGAATTATAAATATATACCAGACAGAACAGACTGTGCTATCCCTGGATTCTGTAGTAGAATCTTGATAATAATGGGCAGAAATGGGTTCGAAACTCGGTAGAGTATGAATTTAATTTCTCTAACCTGTATGATAGTATTGTTTGTATTAAACTATTATTTTTGCCCACTATTATCAATATTCTACTACAGAACCCAGTAATAGCACAGTATGTTCTGACTGGTATATATTTATAATTCTATATATATATATATATATATATATATATATATATATATATATATATATATATATATATATATATAAGAGGGAGAGAGAGAGATGCATATATCCATTTTCCATTGCAAATCATTAGCAGAAACGGATATTTTCTCTAAAGAACTATTGTTTATACATTTATTTTGAATGGAAATATGAGTTATAGTGGTGAAAATGAACGAAGAGAAATATCTGAAGGAATGATTTGTTATTCCGATAGGTTCGTTGACATTTAATCTGCAGCGGGGTAGATTTATTTTTTAAGTATAAACCATAAATAATAAATATTATGTTTTAGGTTTTTGACATCGGAATGTCACATAACCTAAATTTCCACGTATGCTATATACATATATAGTGTCTGCTATTTTTTATCTAACAAATTATCAACTATCTGTAAAATAGAATGCAATTTAAAGAAATAAATGCATCAACGATAATAATGTAAAAATGAACATAATTAAATACTATTGGAAAATCCACCATGGAAAAAAATAGAGGCACTAATAGCTGTAACACAGAGAAAGAACGGAAAATTTAAAAACCGGAACATAAATGCGAAGGATATAATCAAAGCATATACAATCGAAGAACTGACCGTAGCTTTATATTTTTTCCCTTTTGATATTACAAAATTAAATGACATATATTTAAAAAGATAAGGAAAAAGTAATTATAAAAAAAGAGAAAAATATTTAAATTCGAAAACAAATAACGGCACAGATATTTGGAAGAAAACTCGATAATAAAACGTGAAAATCACATAACATGCTGTATGCAACGTTGCGATATGGAGGTGAAGAGGATTTTACCAAAGGACTATGGGAGGATATTAAACGAGTTGACAAAAAGTAGGATTATACAATTTTTGATATGTATGATTTAGTTGATATAGGTGAATTTGTTCACAAATACATTAACCAGCCAAGCTTGACCAAAGAAAATATAATCATATATTATTATTTTGACGTACAAGTTAAAATGACATGAATATTTTGTTGTTGCGTTTCAGTGTAGTAAGACAATCATGCTGAATTATATTGAACCGCATGGTAAAATGTAACATTTCTTCACGCTTGCGTGGTTATAAATAATTCAATTAATACCATATAATCACGCTAAAATGATTTGATAACATAAATTTCAGTCATTTCACTATTACAAGCTAAGCGTGAGAATATTCCATTTAATTACGTTTGTAAGCTTTCGTGTATATTGGAAGTTTATAGAATCAATTACAAAAGCATCCATGATTCACAGTGGAGCTGAAGTTCAGTGATGAGTCTCAAAATTTTCCATTTTTGTGTTTTTTTTTCTGCATTACAAATATACCAAATTTAAAGAGTGTATTGCTAAACTTACATCGCACAATATTAGTCAGATACAAAAGAACGTTTTCCCAGTTTTATAGAAGCATAATAATTTTATGGTACTTTAAAAAATCTTGACACCATACCATTTCAACACTAATGCGTTATTTCATCATATGCACAGTTCCACCTAAATAAGCTATTAACATGTGTAGATTATTCCAGAATTTCCAATATTATTAATTTATATTTTCAGGAATACAACATGTTAGTAGTATATGGGGGCAATTGAGTGTCAATGGGAACAATGTTAAAACAGGGTGTTTGCCCTTTGGCGTCAAGGGGAATTTAACATGGGGAAAATTAACATGGAGTGAATGGAGAAATGAACACTAGGACTAGAGATTGGGCTAATTTAGCGTCAATGTGACTTTAACGTTAAAATAGGTATATCAAATTGGTGTGAATGGGAATTTAACAACAGAATGTCGTTATCCCTTTTATTTTGGGTTAAATTGACATGTCCATAAAGTACAGTCTTGTAATCTGGAAGTCGCACTGGTTGCACATAGTTTTCCAGGGCGTTAGTAAATAAACAACTAAGATGTGATACTCCATTGGTGGTGCGATCGTGAGGCACAGCATCGCATTCCGGTTTCTTGTTGGACTTGAGTCTTACGCTCGATACTAACTAATTGAAATTAATCATCTTTCTTTGTTGGCACTTGTAGTGGCAATGATTTATTGGTCTTGGACGTTGTCACTTTCTATATGCTGACCAATATCATCGTGTCCGTACGGTAAAGTAAAGTGGTTAGGGAGCCTTACTCGCTTCTGGTACACAATTTGATAGTCTTTTTCCAAGGGTCGACTGACGATTTGATGTGTGGGTAAACACACAATCTTGTTAGGTTGGTAAGTGGTCACTTTAAAGTTTCCATCCTGTCCAGACTGCAAAGCTTTTTTGAGTACGCCAAAGTTCACCACTTGACTGGTGCAATAATTGAGAGTCAATCCTTTTACTTTACTCTCCGTGTTCACTTCTCCTTGAGGGTTACGGTATTCGTAATCGTAGTGTTTTTTGAACCACCACTGGCAAAACTTAGAATCTTGTTATCGGGATGTTCATCCGTCCAGGCTCCTAAACGGTCTCCATCGATTTTAGGATGCTCTTGACTTAAACATCTGATGCAGATGCAACTGTCTGTGTCAAAATATAAATCACGATCTCCTAACAGTTCTAAAGCTTCGTACTGTTTTACAGCATGAGCGGTCACGTAAGCCGCAATGATGGCATTTCCAAATTCGTTAGCTTCTCTAAAGTCCAGTTCTTCTTCGTAATTGACTAAAAGTAAGTCCTCACGAACGATGTCCATGAGTTTCATGTATTTGGTTTTGTTGTGAATCATCTGGAAGTAGCGGGAAGGTTCTGACAAATACTCCGTTTTGGGCATACACAGACGTTGTGCCATTTTGCCCCATAAACAATTTAACATCACTTTGGCAAACGATCGCCTTTCTTCGTTTTTTCCACGTGTATTAATGTGATGCCTTCCTGCTCCCAGTATTTCTAACACCAAAAGCTCAACATCTCGATTTCACTCTGTAGTGGACGCAAATACTGTTGAAGATGGGATAAGTATATCATCGCTGAGATAGCTTGCACAAACATCTATCAGCACATTTTGAGAAGTATTGTCAATAATTTGGAAGTGTTTTTAGGGACGCAAAATATATGTGTAAGCGAAAGAACGCACACAATTGGTACTGCACTGGGTGACAGTAGAACGGAGGTACTTTAGTCTAGAGTATTTTAAGAGATGGGCAGACAGAATTAGCAATACTGGAAGAAAGAAAGACAGAATGGTTTAAAAATCATTCCAAAAAGTAGGACACCATTTATGGGTCTGCTTTTTTGCTGTATAATAAGACAAAGATAAATGAAGACAACCACACATTATATGTGAAAAAATGTTCATTGTTTTCATTCATTCATTCATTAATTTTATAAATGAAAAAAAATTGTTTGATATTTATTGTCGACTGACTGCTTAACATTTTGCTGTTTTTCCTAAATTTAAGAGATGTCCTGTGTTTCGCAGCGCAGGATACCAACAATGTTGCAAAGTTTTCACAAATGTAAGGGCGGGGGAAAAGAGTAGCACCAAAACGCGCCTTGTTCTATCGACAGTCTAAAGTGAGAGAAGATAGGTCGAACATTGTTACATTTTTTTCTGACCGCATGTTTTGGTTTTAGAATTCAGAGTTAGCCATAGGTAGGGTTATACAGTTCAATGTCACTCGCGTCATTCCTAAAAAAGCCATATTTGTTTGCTAAGATACCTGAATTGTTCAAGCTCAAGTCAACTTAATGATTTTATTTCATCCAACGATTTCCTGATGGAAGAATAAAAAATCGTTCTAAAATTTATGTTGTTCAGTTTTGGAAAATAAATTTACATGACCAAACGGAACAGTTCACGTAATTATGATGACTACTGATCACAACTTTGGAGAGGTATTTTCAAACCAAACAGATGTTATTTTATTTCAATCAAACTTACGAGAGAGAGAGAGAGAGAGAGAGAGAGAGAGAGAGAGAGAGAGAGAGAGAGAGAGAGAGAGAGAGAGAGGGAGAGAGAGAGAGTGAGAGAGATTTTATTCCTACTTTTAAAATATCACGACTTTTACGTTTGTATGGCATATTTTCCAATGCCAGTGTAAAGTTCTCAGAGTAGTACGCCCAAACATGCTTTGCTTAATTTCGCAATAAGACTACTTTCCACGAGTCACCCATGGTATGATTGTTTGTTCATTAGTTTTATTATTTGTAAAGCGTCTAGTGGACAGGTACAGAAAAACACGTCTAATCTCCTCGCTGTGCGAATAACAACTAAAACCGATTTGAAGCTAAGGCGATGGAAAATATCGGTTAGCCAATGAAGTCAATTACAATGAGTGACGCATTTGTTCGGTTCTAACTTCAAGGCAGGTAGTGTAGTGGTCAGGGGCAGAATAGCACGTCTGATCTTATCACTGTGCGAAGAGCGACTGAAGCAGATTCGAAGCTAAGGTGGTAGAAAATAAGTGCAGCCAATAAAATTACTTTTAACAACTGAGGGCATTGCTTTTGCCTAAGCTCTTACATTTTTACAATTGCAGTACAAACGAACTGGAGTGTGAACTTACATTCCTGTATTGTGTGCCGTAACTTTTTTCTTGCCACATCAGTTGCTTAACTGTACCATTATTGTTCGCATTTTGAAACTGGTCCCAAAAATATTTTCTCACTTGGACATATTGACATACACACATTCGCATAGGTGGAAAGAAATGATATAGTACTGAGTGGTAGTGGGATTTTTTTTTTAAACTAGTGATTTGGGATTTGTGTGAAGTAAATAAATTAAAGTACAAAGAACCTCAAGGATTATAACCCAATCTGTCATGTCCATTGATGAATGAAATTTAAATCAGATGAAATAAGATCTCTAAAACACAAAGATATAAGGCAAGCATGACTAGAATGAGTACAAAGACGGAAACCGTTTCTAAGAAAGGAATGTTTTACTTCACGTCCGCGTAACTTAAAGTTTCAATCCCTTGTAAGACAAAATTGGTACCTTTTGTAGAGCCTGAAATAAAACTGAACAACCTTAAGTTCTTTACTATAGATATTTCTTTTGCAGCAAGAGACTAAAGAACATAAATTCCTTTACAACAATTAACAATTTTACATCTTCTATTTAAAACAATACATAAAAATAGAATTAAAGAATATCGATGACCAATAAAACAACCGACTGTATCGAAGGCAATGACATGTTTAGAAATGCCTCCCACTTTGAGAAGGTATTTGGATGTAATTTGCCATGTACCAACAGCTCGAAAAAATGTATAAACAGAGAGAAACCTTCATTCAGAATTAAGTTTGTTCAAAATTATTTGTGTCTTTAGGGAACATACCTAAACGCTAATAATGAACCAAGACAATACACATAAACCTTTGATATTTATATAGTAAAAAATTGAGGGGATATTCCTACAGTTCTTAATAAGCTATATCCGCTGTGACGAATCAGTGGGATATCCACAAATAAAAAAATACGGATTTTCAGGCCAATGTTCAAGTGTGGTCGTGTTTTTGAAAATGGTAAAAATCGGATAGATATTTTTACTCGTGTCACTTTTATAGTGGTGAGTGTGCAAGTGTCAAAAGCTAAAGTCACATAACTTTTGTACGGCTTGTAAACATTTCCACTTTTGAAAATGTAGAAGTATCACAAGTTATTATGACAAACATAACTGGAATATATGGGCTTGACAGTTGTTGTTTAGACAACTTTGCTCAACTTCACAACTTACTTGCTGTCTCATACTTTGGTCTTAAGAAAGATCGCCGTTGTAGGTGTAGCAACAGTGGTAAGGGCAATAGGAGACATCGTCACTGATGTCAAAAAGGGTAGTTCTGTTAAAAATGTGTTTAGTATTTTTTTTAATATCAAATGAAGAAAAACGTGTGTTAAATCAGGGTTAGTAGACTTCGTGGTCAACGACAAAGTAGAAGAGACAGAGAATGAGACATCGTAGTCAAGTAACGTTGTTTTCTGGAGTACGTACGTGTCCTAACGGCACAGTAACGTTTCTAGTTCTCTTGATCACACCAACTCTCTGGGTTTAATCTTGGCGACATTTTTATTTCGCGGTAGGATTCGAATCGAAGGGTCGTCAAGATGCATGAGGCATTTAAGATGCACCATTGTCGTTTGCATGAGTCCTCCGAAGGTTTCTGTTAGACTTTTAATTGCCTTGTTAAATATACCATGTCATTGTCAAAATAAAAAGAACAAACTTGGTTAAATCATTTCTGAATCATCAATCGAGATGAAGCGATCGCACTATTTCAGAGAGAGAAAAAGAAGGTAAGTGGCAACGGCGTGACTTATAGCCAAACACATGAAATGAAGTATTCGCTCAAATCGAAGACATGAACGAACCTGAACCAACACCTTCCACATCTGCGACCAGACCGAGAGAGTCTATTCCAAACCAAAGGCCTCCAGTATCACCCGAAAAATATTACCACATTCGAGAAACGGACAAACGTTCCTCTAGAAAATTTAGAACCACAACCTATACATACAGGGTGAAGTTTAAAGATTTCAAGTCCGATGTACCGATAGAGAAAGTAGAAGAGTTCATCACCGATGTGTGGGATTCTTTGTTAAAGTCACTGAAACAGCAATGTGAAGCCAAAGAAGACGATCGCATGAGACTTTCCACTCATCACGACAGTTTGAAGTCTCCCGTTTGGATCGAGTTTAGCAGTCCATCAGAATTGACACCTTTCAAAATCATCGACAAGATTCAACACGTGCAGCAATCCAACGACAAGTTTCACACCACCGACGGAAAAGCGACATTGTGTATCACCCACGTTTCTCTTCCCCAAGGGACAGGACAGCGCAAAAGGTGTTCTTGGTAGACAACCTTCGTAGAACCAAAAAGAACCTCGTCCAAATTAACAACCCTCTAGACAAGATGTGTTTAGCCCGTGCCATCGTGGTGGGACGAACGTATCCTGACAAGAACAACATGGCAGAATGGAAAAGAGCATGGAAAACTATTCAACAATCGGACCGAGCCAAACAACAAAGAGAGGCAGAACTCCTGTTACAGGAAACGGAACTAGCTAAAGACACACCCTGTGGCATTCCTGATGTTACGGTAGGGTTTTTAGTTATACCCTTGAGTGTTATGGGTTTAATTAATTATTTTTATAGCCGTGTACGGTGTTGGTTATATGAAAATGGGGTGGTGTGTTTACAATATTTATTTAGTTATGGCACCCACCCAGGCTCGATTATGGTTCAGAAGTTAAATAGGTGAAAATGGTTCTGAGCCCCCAGTCAGCAATGCCGACAGTTAAATCCAAAAGTACTAAATGGTGAAATTAAACAGTTAAATACAAAAGTACAAAGGGGGGGGAATTAAATAAAACAATTTAATTAATAATAAAATTTCAACATGCGAGCTTCCCAATCGCTCGACCCTTTTTTGCCTATTTCATCATCTGAATCAGTGTGAGAATTTTGCCCTGTCCTTGGTTCTACTCATCTGTCTCTCTAAATTTCTCCTGCACTCCTCCTTTACTCCTTCGACTTTCCTCTCCACTTCTACTCCTTAGCTCCTTCGAATTTCCTCTCCACCTCCACTTTCCTTTTCGTCGACTTCCTCGTCGAACTGTCGACTCCAATCCGTCGACCCTGACTGTACCGACAGTCTTACTTCAGTCTTCTCTCTCAGACTCTCGGGAATGTCCTTCTAACTGAAGTTGTCCCACCTGGAAAGCTTCCTTCCTGAAGCTCCCTTTGTTCACAATCTCTTTTCCTGCGATTCACACCAAAGGTACGAGTGCGTATCTCGGAGTAGCCTTAATCGTGCAATCACCTAGTAATCTGCCTCGGTCTACTAAATAATTCTGGGATGGAGTCAATTTGATATCCTGAAATTTAGAGGTATGCCCATCCACTAGCTTAATTCTGATTGGATGCGGTGGACTAACTATTTCTAAGTTGTAAATCAGCGGAACTGTCAATATAAGTTGCCTACCATTTTATTACAAATGGCTCTTTTGATGTCCTACTAAAGGATTACCACCAAGGTGTAATTTACGATGTCCTGTTCTGCATAAATAACCTTTTGGCGACTACGTCTGGCTTGGCTTCTTGCTCGCGGCGTTTGTCCACAGATCAAACAGCGGATTAGTGTCAGTTGGATAAACATCCGTCCACCTAGGTAGACCGTGACACCTGATATGCAAAAGTTGCAAGACGTCTTGGCTCCACGTCACACATTGAATGTTCACCCTTAAGAAGTGCACGGACCTCTGTTATTTCGAGACAAAGATTTCAAAGACGGAAAATACATTCACGTCTATCATCACGATGAGCATTTTGATGCCATTACCAGTATCACTGCATTCCTGTCATACAGTAATTACTGTGAGAAATATGACCACGGCTATAATAATCGAGAGGAACATAAGCATTGCGGATCGAAATGCTCAGGATGTTTGACCTCTAAACCCTGTTTGGATGAAGGACAAGAAAGAGTGCATTGCCCAGTTTGTCAGCGCACGTTTGTCAGTCCTGTCTGTTACCAACAACATTTGAAGACACAAAGTTCACAGCGGAAATGTGCTTGTCAACTCCTGAGATTGTGCCCTACTTGTGGACAAGGCCTAAGTACCAACAGTGCCAAGGCACACGTCTGTTCAGGAAAGAACAAAATGTCACATTTGTCACCAAATTGTGGACTTGGAATACCAATGCTAGATTCAAAAATACCATTCTAAACATGAAGAAAAAGAAGAGGCCCAGAAGAAGAACGGCAATTTTATCTTTTTCGATTTCGAATGCATGCAAGAAACTGGTATTCACATTCCTAATTTCTGCGTGGCTCATCGAGCGTGCGAGAAGTGCATCCAAGAACCCATCTTGACTCATTGCCCTCACTGTAGCAAGATTCCTGGAGGACGTGAAAAAATTTTTCGGGGACCGAACACATTGCCCAATTTTGCCCAATGTGTCTTCGACCCTATCGACGAAACGTGGAGCCAAGAAGACATCGAACGTTACGGAGATTATCATCGCTATGCTACGGTAATGGCTCACAATTTCTCGGAATACGATGGACAGTTTCTTTTTGAGATACTATACGGAACAAAGTACCGAACGTCCTAAAGTGACTTTGAACAGAGCCAAAATCATTTCCATGCAAATGGAACAAGTGCAGTTTAAAGATTCGATGAGTTATTTGGCCATAACTTTGAGGCGCATGCCTAAAACGTTTGGCATGACAGAAATGGCCAAAGGCTATTTTCCACACTTTTTCAATACCAATGCCAATCAACATGCTGTTCTACACCATTTGCCCGAGGTTCACTACTACGACCCCGACAACATGTGTACCGAACAACGAGAATCTTTCTACGCATGGTACCAGACTCACGCTTCGGATCCTTTCGACTTTCAGGAAGAAATGTTAAATATTGTCTTTCCGATGTAGACATTTTACGGCGTTGTTGTGGACAATTTCGACAACTGTTTATGGAGCACGGGGGTATCGACCCTTTGAAAGAGGACTCAGCCATTGCCAAAGCGTGTTCCTTAGAGTACCGTCAACGATTCATTCCCAAAAACATGCTTTCTGTCATCAGTCCTCAAACAGCCCATTTTGTCAAACGTCAATACTCGGTCAAAGCACTACGCATTACTTGTGCGACAAGGAAGACAAAAGAATTCAACATGCCCGCAACGGAGGAGGCGAGAGATCCATTGGAAGGTATTCCTTAGATGGCTGGGACTTTGAAAACCCCCAGATCGTGTACGAGTTTAACGGTTGCTTATTTCACGGATGTCATACTTGTTATCCTCAACGTGACACTAAAAATCAGATTTTACAACGGACCATTGAAGACTTGTACGAGGCCACTTGTCAACGTCGCTTGATGTTAGAAGAGCAAGGATACCAAATGATAGAATTGTGGGAACACGAATACGATCAGCGATTGAAAACCGATCCCGAGGAGAGTTACAAGCTGGTGGACCATCTAATCCCAAGGGACAGTTTGCATAGAGGACGTACGAATGCCACCTGTTTGCTGTACCAAGCCGACGAGGAGAAAGGAGAAGAAATCAAATAATTGGACGTGTGTTCTCTGTATCCGTTCGTGTGCAAACATTTTCACTTTCCCACATTGTACCCACAATTGCTGACTGAACACATCGACGTGGACAATATTAGACAATATGAAGGATTGATCAAGTGCAAAGTTTTGCCTTCCACGAACTTGTACCATCCCGTGTTACCTCATCATGGCCAAGCGAAACTGATGTTTCCATTGTGTCGTACTTGTACTGAAACGTGCAACCAAGACCACCCTTGTTAGCACACACAGGAAGAACGTTCCTTGAAGGGAACGTGGGTTAGATGGATAGATAGATAGATAGATAGATAGATAGATAGATAGATAGATAGATAGATAGATAGATAGATAGATATATAGATAGATAGATAGATAGATAGATAGATAGATAGATAGATAGATAGATAGATAGATAGATAGATAGATAGATAGATAGATAGATAGATAGATAGATAGATAGATAGATAGATAGATAGATAGATAGATAGATAGAGATAGATAGATAGGATTGATTAAAGCTCTGGATCTGGGATACCAACTGTTAGAAGTGTACGAAATTTACCACATTCCCGAGACAGAAAAGTACCACAAAGGCGACGAGACTCAAAAAGGCATTTTCTCAGACTACGTGAATGCTTTTTTGAAACTGAAACAAGAAGCCAGTGGCTATCCTTCCTGGTGTCACACTCCCGAAGACCAAAAGAAATTCAAAAAGAAATACTGGGAGCAGGAAGGCATCACTTTAGAACACGTGGAAAAAAACGAAGGAAGGCGATCATTTGCCAAAGTGATGTTAAGTTGTTTATGGTGCAAAATGGCACAACGTCCGTGTTTATCCAAAACGGAGTATTTGTCAGAACCTTCCCGCTACTTCCAGATGATTCACAACAAAACCAAATACATGAAACTCGTGGACATCGTTCATGAGGACTTACGTTTAGTCAATTACGAAGAACTGGACTTTGTAGAAGCCGCCGAATTTGGAAATGTCATCATTGCGGCTTACGTAATAGCTCATGCTCGCTTAAAACTGTACGAATCTTTAGAACTGTTAGGAGATCGTGAATTGCATTTTGACACAGACAGTTGCATCGACATCAGTCGTTTGGGTCAAGAGCAACCTAAAATCGGAGGAGACCGTTTAGGAGCCTGGCCGGATGAGCATCCCGAGGACAAGATTCTAAGTTTTGCCAGTGGCGGTGCCAAAAACTACAGTTACGAATACCGTATCCTTCAAGGAGAAGTGCACACGGAGTGTAAAGTGAAAGGATTGACTCTCAATTATCGCACCAGTCAATTGGTGAACTTTGGCGTACTCAAAGAAGCCTTGCAGTCTAGACAAGATGGAAACTTTAAAATGACCACTTAGCAACCTAACAAGCTTTGCGTTTGCCCACACATCAAATCGTCAGTCGACCCTTGGAAAAAGTCTATCAAATCGTGTACCAGAAGCGAGTAAGGCTCCCTAACCACTTTACTTTACCGTACGGACACGATGATATAAAGCCAAAATAGTCAGCATATAAAAAGTGACAACGTCCAAGGCCAATAATTCATTGTCACAACAAGTGCCAATAAAGATGATTAATTTCAATTAGGAAGTATCGAGCGTAAGACTCAAGTCCAACAAGAAACCCGAGTGCGATGCTGTGCCTCACGATCACACCATCAATGGAGTACCATATCTTAGTTGTTTATTTACTAACGCCCTGGAAAACTACGTGCAACCAGTGCGACTTCCAGACTACAAGACTGTACTTTATGGACATGCCAATTTCACCCAGAATAAAAGGGACAAATTCCAAAAACTACACTTTATTACGAGGACAAACGTCGAGAAAGATGAATCACTCTAAGCAGATGAAAGAAGAGAAGGAACAAGCATCACTAGTTTCTTTCACCACCATACCGTCACATCAATGTGCGCCAAATACGGAAAAGGATTATTTAGACCTAAAAGAGTATTTTAGCATCCAAATGATATCAGACAGCGAACTCGATAAATTTTAAGAAGATCAACTTACACCAAAATTGTGAAATCACAAGTGGTAGCTGACCAAATTTAAACAACGTTTGTGACGGTTATAGAGAGAAACATGAACTTTGTCCTGTTCGATTGTTTGTTACATGTTTTGTTTTGGCTTTATATACAAAATGAACATTAATTATAGAATGAAAAAATGTCATTCTTTAATTAAAGGTATATTGGTTTTATGTTTATCTTTAAGGCATGAACTTTTAATTTCAAAAAGCAGTTTATTAGAATTAATAACTAAAAAAACGTGTCAATAGGTTTGTTCCATGTCCAAAATTTTTATGTATTAAATGGATAGTGCTTAGACCATAGCACAGGCCAGAGAGCCCATGTATATAATTGAATAAATTGTGTGTACCCATACAATAGACTTTCCTTATTGTTTCTTATTTCTTGTTATTTCCTATTGTTCTTATTATTCTATTTGAGTCTTTATTCGGAACATCTTTGTCCTCTTTTTGTGTGCCTGGATGTACATTTGTTTGCTTCTGTACATTGATATGTGTCGCTATCAATCCTTTGTCCTATAAATACATTTCACCCTTAAACAGTTTGACCCTATAAACTCCATGATACCATCCATGTTCAATTACCATTGATCCCTAGACGACATTCCCTTGCTAAATTCCCATTGACACCAATCTTGATATACCCATTTTAACGTTAAAGTCACATTGACGCTAAATTAGCCCAATCGCTTGTCCCAGTGTTTATTTCTCCATTCACTCCATGTCAAATTTCCCCATATTAAATTCCCCTTGACGCCAAAGTGCAAATACCCTGTTTTTAACATTAAGGTCCAATTAAAGCTAAATGGCCCCCATATACTACTGATGTTAATTGTAGCTTTTATTCCATAGAAAGTATATAAAAAAAACATAATAAAATATTTCATTTCTACTGTCTTGTCATTCACGTCAAACGAAATGCTTCTGTCACTTGAGGTACTGATATATTTGGTATAAAAAACAACGATTCTGTCCTATCGAATTATAACACTAAATGAGCCGAGATGCAGAGAGCAGCGATTCAGCAAGTTTCATAGAGATGAAATATCTGCTATTTATTGTTAAGAAAAATGACGCAGACACATTTCTATATAGGCCCAAGGGATATTACATTCTCCATAATTAAAGCTCCGTTTGGATACTGTTAATATTAGATGCGAATGTTTATACAAATGAATTAAATGTAACATATGTATTAATTTCGACAGATCACATTGAGAATATAATAAGAAAAACAACGGAAAAAACACAAAATTGAAACTAAGATCAAATCTATTTTGGCTATTTTTTTAAATAAGAGGAAAAATATGAATTTCCAAAGACCATATTGGCTCTAACTGTACCTTCGCTAAATCATATTTTTATGTTTGCTGAGATGTTGAAGAGGTATCTTATGTAAATTTTTGTTAAATTTTCATAAATTTGGTATCAGCCGCGCAGATTATTTAATGATTACAAATTATCTCAGGTCCTTTTAAATAATTGAATATTATATATATATATATATATATATATATATATATATATATATATATATATATATATATATATATATATATATATATATATAGTTTAATACAAACAATACTATCATCAGGTTAGAGAAATTAAATTCGTACTCTACCGAGTTTCGAACCTAGATCCGCGAGTAAATGGCACCCATCGCCTTGCCTGCAGGCACCAACCCATACACCGTCACGACTAAGCACGCATCACCAAAAAATGATGTCACTGAATCGGTGTTATATAAGCTCGTGCGTAGCAGACACACTCGCATGACGACCTAGTGTGACCATGCGAGTGTGTCTGCTACGCATGAGCTTATATAACACCGATTCAGTGCCATCATGTTTTGGTGATGCGTGCTTAGTCGTGACGGTGTATGGGTTGGTGCGTGCAGGCAAGGCGATGGGTGCCATTTACTCGCGGATCTAGGTTAGAAACTCGGTAGAGTACGAATTTAATTTCTCTAACCTGTATGATAGTACTGTTTGTATTAAACTATTATTTCTGCCCACTATTATCAAGATTCTACTACAGAATCCAGGGATAGCACAGTCTGTTCTGTCTGGTATATATTTATAATTATATATATATATATATATATATATATATATATATATATATATATATATATATATATATATATATATATATATATATATAGATAGAGAGAGAGAGAGAGAGAGAGAGAGAGAGAGAGAGAGAGAGAGAGAGAGAGAGATGCAATAAACTGACGACGAACAGTACGAAACTAATAACTAACTAGCCTAAGCGCTTTCGACGCCTAATGAGTCTTTTTCAAAGGCAAATACAAAACATATATACGACAAACGGTGTATAATTCCCTAAAAGTCTACAAGCCAAAGCGACATCTCTGTTTTGCACGTTTTGTTTGGACCATGTATGTGTAGTTTTTCTTTAGTCACTGTGCTAGTGAATGTTTTGGTCTCTATCATATGTTGTCAGGTTTTGCATCTTTTATCGCCACAGGGTCCAGATTGACTAGATTGGTTTTGACTAGCGATTGGCGTTAGCTTTGCCCTGACTAGGATGTCCTTTAGGTCTTTTTGGTGTCCGGTAAGCTACTACAGGTTTGTTCGGAAGTATTAGGTTTAGTATGACGATTGCACGGTTGGCGCATGGTTTGCGATCTCATCACATGTAAGATCTGTGGCCTTCAGTACTTCGGAGAAACTGAAAAGCTACACAAAAGGATAAACATTCATAAATCTGATTGGATGACAAAAAAAGCTGTACAGAATCCCGGTCGCAGAACACTTTTCCTCCCCTGGACACACTTTCAGTGATATAATACCTATCGCTATTGCTAACAACCACAGCTGGAGTTCCGAAACCAGGATGGGAAAGGAATCATACTGGATACGCCACCTTAGAACATTGAAACCATGCGGTCTAAACCAAGAAGACTAGAAAACGAAAACTATGCACTAGTATAATTTAACATTTTCTAAATCTTCTTATTATTCTTTAATTTTTACTATAAAAATAACCGGTATAGAATCAAATATATCGCGGATATAAATGTACAAATAGTAAAAATAGATGTCGCTTTGGCTTGTAGACTTTTAGGGAATTATACACCGTTTTCAGTTTCTGCAACTAGACTATACAAGCTGGTTGTATTTATAGTTTTAACACATGTTGAGACAGCCATGTAGACGTTTACAAACATCCGTTTTTGTGTTTATTTGTTTGTCGTATATATGTTTCGTTTTTGCCTTTGAAAAAGACTCATTAAGAGTCGAAAGCGCTTAGGCTAGTTAGTTACTAGTTTCGTAGTGTTCGTCGTCAGTTTATTGCATCTATTTTAATCAATCCCTGACACACGTGATCCCTTGGTGGATCCAGTACGCTTGAAAGGGTTGTTATTCGCCATATGATTTGTATTCTTTATATATATATATATATATATATATATATATATATATATATATATATATATATATATATATATATATATATATATATATATATATATATATATATTCAATTTTATGCTCGTAAAGTAAGTAACGGAAAAGAGGGAAGATATGAAGCTTTCTAAAATTTTAAAAATATAATATTTTCGCTAGAAAAAAAAGTGAAAAATAAAAAGAGATAAAGGAAATTCCAAAATAATCGAAGAATTAAAGACACAAGTCCTAATAACAAAATGTCCTGAATCTAATTGAAGTCTGAATTCAGTATGATTCTAATAAAACTGTCATTATTTTCGAATTCTGTTAGAGGACTTTTGTATTTCCATATAAATTTATTACATGAATTTAAATGTTTGAATAAAATAAAGTTCAGCCGATACTGGTCACATCATTCAACAAATTAAAGTGATAGATTTTAAAGCGCAACAGGTAATATCCTCAGAGTAACAAGATGATACAATTCTCTATTTGACATCAAGGTAAAGGAAATATTTTCTTTAAATAACCGTTACCTAATGGAAAATAGCTTTCTGGTCTAATGAGCCTTGTTTATTTGAAACATAATATCCTATTGAATGCTCTAGAGAATCTCAAAAAACTCCTGATCAACATATTTACTCCTTCTTTGTTTACCTGAATGATAATTTGGTTAATAAGTTCATACACATAACGAACAATGAAGCTATATTTAGTTGCTTATATAAATAAAAAAAATAATAAAGTCAATCAGGTCAATCAGATATAAACTTGTTTTTTGGACAAGATCAAGTTTTGTAAACAATGTTGCATTACAATAACATTTATTGGAATAAAAAATACAACTAGCAGACAAACAATTAAATTATATATTCATAAGAATTTCTTCTGACATATAATATCTGGGATGATACAGTTACTGAAACCATAAAACACGTCAAAAGATAAGAACCAGAGATAATGAGTAAAGAATTTTACGCTTACGATTACAAATACTATGTTGAAATGTTTAATGAATCGAAATGATCAACAGATGAGAAATTATTTTCCAATTCGAAAAACCATTATATGATCATTAATACGTTGAAGATGCATTGAGGCACCTCAAATCAAAGTCAAACTCCATTCCCATCCCGAAGGGTTGATGACTTTTAAGATGATTAATTCGACAACAATGATAAGTATGTGTTTGTAAAATGGATCTAAAATTTCTGTCAGACAACCGTTAAAAAGATGCCTGATAAAATTAATCTCTTGAAATATCAAAATGATTTAACCATTGCAAGGATAAATTACATTATATACACTTTCCCCTTTGTTTAATCAACATAATCTAAATAAACCAAATGCATTAAGGTATGAGATAAAGTGTTAGGATAAAATGGTAAAGACAAAAAAGGTTTTAAACTAATAAATAAAAGAGTGCCTGGAAAGAATGTAAAGTTAGTTCAAAATTTAGAAGGTGGTAATAAGGAACAAAATTGTAAAGCTCCAAGGCATATAATTATGACTTCAACGAATATACGGCAAATAAGGCTTCTGTTTCTGCATGAGATGAGCGAATATACTTTGTGGATAGCATAAAGATTGCTTAGCTCCACCACCGTCTATTCAGTAAAATATACACACCTCTTCTCTTCTAAATGATAACTTGACATATATCAAAAAGTCTACAATACAATAGTCAGATGTATATCTATCTATCTATCCATCTATCTATCTATCTATCTATCTATCTATCTATCTATCTATCTATCTATCTATCTATCTATCTATCTATCTATCTATCTATCTATCTATCTATCTATCTATCTATCTATCTATCTATCTATCTATCTATCTATCTATCTATCTATCTATCTATCTATCTATCTATCTATCTATCTACCTACCTACCTACCTACCTACCTATCTATCTATCTATCTATCTATCTATCTATCTATCTATCTATCTATCTATCTATCTATCTATCTATCTATCTATCTATCTATCTATCTATCCATCCATCTACGTACGTACGTACGTACGTACGTACGTACGTATGTATGTATGTATGTATGTATGTATGTATGTATGTATGTATGTATGTATGTATGTATGTATGTATGTATGTATGTATGTATGTATGCATGCATGCATGCATGCATGCATCTATCTACCTACCTACCTACCTGTCTATCTGTCTGTCTGTCCGTTCGTCCGTCCGTCCATCCATCCATCCATCCATCCATCCATCCATCCATCGATCCATCCATGTATGTATGTATGTATGTATGTATGTATGTATGTATGTATGTATGTATGTATGTATGTATGTATGTATGTATGTATGTATGTATGTATGTATGTATGTATGTATGTATGTATGTATGTATGTATGTATGTATGTATGTATTTATCTATCATCTCTCTCTCTGTCTCACATTTATATCAGTGTTTTGTATATTTTTAATCTAAGTCAGAAGCATATTGTTTCTTCTGTAAACAATTGTTTCTGCTATGACTATTGATACAAGTTTGTTTACTCTGAAAGCAATTATATGACTATTGAAGCAAATTATATATAAGTAGTCCTGCATTAATAATGATATTTTATGTAGCTAACTTGAAACTTTTATGAAACAGTTGTTCTGTGTTTCGTACACAGTTATAAACGTGTTTCATAGCAATGGTTGTACACCTATAATTGCATTTACAAAGCAGATTCAACGCTTATATATTTATTTCACTAGTGATGTCGCCTTTGAAATGGAGCCATATTCCCGTGTTTTGCATTAAAAAATGAGATAATGAATAGGAAACAGACTTGTACTACTGCCTATATGTAGAATCCAATTCTTTGTCGTGGTCAGGCTGATTCATAACTTCCGAAGGTATTGCCTGCTGGGTAGTAATTCTTATATGCTGAGCATGAGCCAAAAGGAAAAATAAAAACAAACGTTCAATGGTATGGTAATTACTTGAATAAAATTAATATTATAAATTTATTTCAGTATATTAGAAACTTAAGATCTTCTTTGCTAGTCATTATGTAACATTAAACGATTACAATCGCAAATTAAGCTTTCAATAAGCGCTTGTTCCCAAAGTATGTATTTAGTTGTTACCGTTTGCTGTTTTTATTTCCACAACATGATACGAACAAACAATGGCCCTGATATAATAAAGTATTTTTCAAAGTCGATGTAACATTATGTGTAGATAAAACATTTCCTATGAATTGTTTGACAGCATGTCAAGAAGGTATAATATTAAATGGACATGGTCAAGGTGTTTATTACATTGCTGAAGATTGCGAGACAATGTATCAGAAAACAACTCATTCGACAGCATACATTTTTTGACTAATAATGACATTCGTGAATTTTGTGTAACCAAGTTATTGAAGGTCGTACTATAAAAAAAATGATAAATACGGAAATGCGCACAAGAGCTAGGACAGGAATGAGAAAGAGTTTTTCACCTTCAAGCATAATTACGTTTTTAAAGAATTCATTTTGACATTGTTAAGAGCAATAAACAATTTAAGCATCTGAACCCCAAAACATATCTGATGGTGAAATCATAGTTGTACGTTGTAAAATCTCTTAACTGTAATTGATAACATTTAAATAGTTTGGCTTGTTGTTGAACTCATTGACGTTGCAAGCTTTAATATGAGAGGACATCATTTTGTCAATTTATTTCATTTACACCGATTCATTGATGATGCATATAAGCAACGAAGTTATTTATTCAGACATCGACATTGTTTATTCACACGTTCGAACGATTATGAATGCAAATGGAATATCGGAAGGAACATCCGTCGTTTATTAACACCAACACGAAGTGGGAGCTAAAATTCAAATCCAAATGCTCGGGTATAAAATACGCTAGACTACGCCTCAAAATATACTCAGATGTATTATGAAATGATATTTAATATTTTGAACATCAAAAACGAAAAATGAATTGCATATATGATTGCAACTAAAAAATAAACGTGTAATGTATATAGAAACAACTCGAATTGGCACATAAGAATCCTCGGTGATTTTGAATTGAGTTTGCAACCACTTTTCACCAAAAGATGGATATTTCCAGAAGGAATAACAAATTACTCGTTCGGACACATTGCGGTAGATAAAAGTTTCGTGACAGTTAACGACTTGTAATTCTCCTCGCACAAAGCTCTACAAAAAGGCATCACAACCGTAGATGCTTTTCCCATAGTTGAATCCCAGGCGCCATATGATAAATTATTGACTATCTTGGAAACTTAATCCAGACTCAAATGAAAATAAATAGTTTAATCACATTACGTCAGTATCCCTCATTCTAACTCTCTGGAGCATACGTGATCGTGAAATGGGTTTTATGTAAAGTGTTTCAAACCACGTGTCAATTTCGTTATCTAATGCTCGCATATCTGATGTAAAACGTTTTACCAACTCGTAAGAGCGCTCACTCTGAACTAGTGATCGAATTAGCATTTCTTGAGCGTACTTTGTTCAATTAGTCATTACGCAAGTGTATGGCTATATCGTCCACCCTAGTTTGGTCGCGATGTATATGTACCTGTCCAACACAAACCTCTACCAGTTGATTTGTTAGCAAAATTGCAAGAGCTATGATAGATCATTTATCCCTGAACAAATTACAATAGCCATTGGCATATTTACGCCCCTCATGCATAACTACGTTTATATGCACCTGCAACACTTGCGGATTCTTTAGACGTAAGCGTCAATGAAGAGACGATTGCCGCACAGAACAGTTGATATTCAACATAGCATCACAGAAAAGATAGCCGATGATATTTTCACTTTCAATGGCTTTACTGAGCGGGCAAAATCCAAAGTACCCAATCATAGTTATGATTTAACTCTCTTCTCAATCTAATCATTGGTTCAGCTGGATCATGGAACATTCACGTTTTGTTGGATTCGAATTTGAGATGACTGATGATCAGCCAGGACGAGAGCTGGGTACCACAACAAAATTTGTATCGCGTATACAGCAGTTTGTCTAAACATACAGGGATACTTACCGCAGTTAAGGGTAATTATATTAAGGACCATTATTTAAAGTTGTTGGGCAGGTACAATACATATTTTATTGCTTAAATATACGCCTGTGAAAATTAATATATCGCTCTGAACATAGTAAAGCAACACCATATTTTTATATATATATATATATATATATATATATATATATATATATATATATATATATATATATATATATATATATATATATATATATATATATATATCATATTATTTTAAAAATTAATAATCATGATATAAAATGTATCCCAGCTCAAAAGAAAATAGAGCCTCCTCCAGAAAATTAATTGGTCAGTACATTACGGAAGATGAATTTTCTATGTTAATATTAATTGTTGCATAAGTTGTAATTAAAACTTAAAACCAAAGGGATGGTTAAGTGTACACTACTGTTAACACACAGTAAAAAGCATTGTTTTGACAAATGAGAGCAAAAGGTTGTTTTTTCATTAATAAAGCATCTGACTAGCAGCACTGTTGATATAATGGTCATGATAACTGAGGCTCGCGACCAGGTCCTTTCATTGTTGCTTTAATCGCTAATCACATTGAAATGTGGGTCATTGATATTATCTGTAATGTCGCCGAGTATTCATTGGAAAATCTGCAGATTACGATCGACTACAAACTTTAGTTACTCGAACATCAAAAGCCCTTACAGCTATTCCAATTCCGGTCAGTACAAATGTCAATGAAGTCACTCAACAACAGATGAAAGATTCAAGGTTTGCAAATACGTAAATGTGAAATGACATTATAAATGTATAACAGACTGCGTAATTTTAAGATGTATTTGATTCCGCATTTGACATAGATGTCCATGTGTTGCTAGAGAGAAACGTTTAAGAGTACTAATTATGTCCTATGATGCTAGTGGTGCCAGCACACCATTTGGCGCCAACCTGACATTAAACATTGGCTCTGCTGCTAGTTTAAAACAGCTTAACAATCAATGAGAGTTATCTCGCACGATTCCAGTGTTACAAATAACTTCATTTTAAAGATACCTTCTTAAGTTTGTTTATGGGCGAAATACAGTCACGTTCACCCTTAATAATCACGTTTATGTTTAGTTTTCCATGGTGCTGATGTTGCCAACAGGAAGGTTGAATTATTGAAACTTATACCTTGGATGACATAAATAAGTAATAGACAAACATTGGACTGCTTTTAATGGCTTGACAGGGCATTTGCTCTGTAATTAATCACTAAAGATGCAGACTCAAAGCACTGTTTCAGGAGAATTGTTGTGGCAAATAAGCAACTAACAGGAATAGTGGCCCATGCCACGCACTTATAAAATTTAAAGACCTGCAAAATATAAAAACTTAGACAGTAATATATTGACCATTAGCAGTGATTTAGGTCTCTCAATGGCTAAGCAATCAAGAACCCACTTGAGACATTTTGCTCGACAATAGGCATAATTAATAGCGAGTGTGTTGCTTCAAAGAATAAAGTAAATGGACAGAAACCAAAACATTTTCACAGACTTGATTATCTAACAAGAAGACGTTATTATAGTGTACCTGATTTACAAATTTATCTTGAGCATCTATATCTGTTTAAGCAGTCTTTGTTACAACTCCACTTCAAAGAACGAGTAGGGCGAGCTTGTAACCATGAATATAGATGTATCGCCGTGATTTATCCGACAAAACTCTACTACTGAAGGGTTTGATTGTCCGGATGAAGGTTATCAACACATCAGTGAAAACTTCTTAATTGAAATTGTAACGTTCTAAATAAAATGTAAACGTTTATGTTGAGTCGCGATCAACCAACTTTAAAGATCTCAACACCCAAGAGACACCCCAATATATAACATACAAAGCATAGTGATTTGGGAGTTTTTTTTGATAAAATACGCTAGGGACCACCTTACCAATGTTGACATCGACGCTGGCGCAACAATATTGAGTAGAACGACGTCAACATCGTGGGATAACTATGTTTTGTCAGCGGATGAAGTTTTGCCGCGACGAAACAAGACGGTGTTGGAAATGCTTCCTAGAGAGCTCTGAAAATCGTCGAGAGTGGCCGCATAGAAAAGTAACAGGTCTTCAGTTATCCAGGTTTGGGACCTCGACGTTGACCAGTTTTGATTGACTTGACATGTAAAGCATTTTCGATGAGTCATTATGCGGGTAAAATCGAAGCCATCTTTTTGCCAAAATTGGACACTTGAATCTTAATTCTAATTAATAAACAGGACCTAGGTCGTAGTATGTTGCATACATGATGACACCCAATTATCTTTTTCAAATTTGATTCGTTTGGACTTTCATTACCAGATGAATGTGTTGATTATTTAAACCTGGGCAGTGGACGAAAACTGTTTGATTTAACTGATTGGCGGCTGCATATGTATAAATCGTTAGTGTTAAAGCATTGAGTGCACTAGAGCAAAAACCGGTTTTATGTTAAAGAAAGCATATATACCAAATGCATTTTTGCCTTTTAGAAATATTCAACAGCACAAATACTTGGTGCTGTGGATATGATTAGGTTTGTCAGAACAGCAGATTTGGCCGAGTCTACCAGCTTGATTGATGTCGACAAAGCGGAGCTTGAAAATTTTGAAAATCAGACTTGTATATTGTGAACGTATGACGTGGACATACATTATTGTTGTTGATAACAACCCAGGCACTCGTCGGTCCAAACCTTGTCGTATTAAATGAACTCTGTGGGAATCACAGGCTCTTTTCAAACTGTCAATTACTTTTATCAGACTTCGCTGATTACAATACGATATGGAATGTAAAAGCAGACCATTGATCAAATAGATTAGGAAACTCGAATAGTGCTCAAGTAAGAGCCAAGCGCTGAAGTCGATCCCTTAAAACAAAAACAAATGGGTATACAATTTAGTGATGTCAAAGATTTATTTTGTTGGTAAATCTAAATTTTAAAACCTTGATATATATATATATATATATATATATATATATATATATATATATATATATATATATATATATATATACTGAGCCTCAACACTAAAATTTCAAGCATATACTCTAGTCAATGTAAACGTTTTTTTTTCTAACTCCAAAGACCATTAGTCTGTCTGATTAGATGTCTTTTCATATATATAAATATATCGTTTTTGTCTCCAATGTGTCCTTATAATGTTTTTTCTGTCCTTCTTGCTTTGTGGTTTCCTTTCTAGAGCTCGCTATACTGAGTTTGTTTTGAAGCCGTTTCTATCATGCAACTACATGGCATGTTCTTCAAAACTGTGACTGCGTCAGGATTTTGTATATAATCTGTACGATGGCTTGGGCAAAAACCGCAGTATCCGGGATCCTGTCTTGCCCCTTTATGTTGTGGAGTCTTCATCTAATATTGCTCATATGTTAAAGAGAGATTAAAACAACAATATCTCAAATCTTAGGCGCTTGGTGATTACATATAAGATTTGGACATATAATTGATTAAGAATCACGATTGACAAGCAGTTGGAAGAAGTCAAGCAAAAAACAGGAATTAAGGGACGCGATCTATCAGACTGCGGATAACTTTTGAAGGAATATCATAACTAAAGAGGCCTCAGTTTAAAGACTATTACTGCAAAATATAAGTAGACATAGATGTAACTTGCATGAGCTGTTATTATTGGAGAATAATCGTGTATCAGCACGTGCACAAGAGAAATTATAATAATAAAGATCAGAAAATGCAGACGAATTTGATAATCTCCCAGATATCGATACAGTCTATTTCGTAAAAAAGAAGTGTTAATTTCTTAAGTATATAATCATGAGTATAATCGATCGACGTAAGAAGGTATGTATACTACAGTGTCGACTGCAAAAGCATTTAAACGTGGATGCAACATATCTTTAAATTATATCTAATAGTCAATAAGACATGAAAGTAACACTTTTCTACAAATAAAATGGGTGTTATTGCTATCGATCAACCTCACCCACGTAAACCCGCATTTACATATCCGTATATATGCTTAGTATAGATTCCCGATTTGAAACTGAACTTCACTAATAATTGATTCGGCTTCCAAATGTACTCAGACATACAAATACGTATACAAATATCAAACTACATAAACTATCAAATTTTACTGAAGAAAAGAACATACTGTATCTTGAAAGCAAAAAATGGGTCATATGTAATCTCTTGGCAATCAGTTACGTGCACGTATAACAGCGGTAGGAACGGGCCTTTCTTCAAATACTGTATACCAGACATTTTGTTATGCTTATTCCAATATGCATACGAATTTATTCCGGAATTGAATAAAGTTTATGCAATGCATTATAAATTGAAGACATTTACAAAAAAGATATCTCAGCACAGAATAGTGACTTGAACATTTATTGCTGCATTGAGGTTGAGATTGTCAACTACACCTTCACAAAATCCCCATCAGTGCCATGTGCGGGTCTTCAAATTCCACATCTTTAGCATTTGCATGGCCTAAACTCAGATGTTCATGAGCAATACCTGAACAGTTATGGCCAACTCCTGGACGGTCACATGTGTCATACCTTTTATAAAGATACAATTGTATCTGTTTGCTCTATGGTACCTCGTTAATAACAGTTTGCATACTTTCAAAAATATATAATATCATTTATGAAAGCAAGATACAAGCAAAAGGTGGATTTGATTTGGTAATGCAACAATTGAAACCAGAAAGACGATGTACTTCCACGACATTTCAGATCGATATGTGCTGTATTTGATTTTATTGTTGCTAAGCAGAAAAAGAAAAATCAGAATCCCACTCACGATTGTCGTTACAGCATTATAACATTAACGAAAAACAATGTCTGCCGATATTTACACTTTTTTGATTAGTAATTTTCATATCAAAATGGTTCTTCAGTTTGTATCTAAATTAAGCCGTCAATAGTTTCTCATCGTCAAATGTAACGTTGATAAATTTATCGAAACACTCAAACAGCGGTATGAGGAATTAAACTTATATTAAAGAAATTAAATTGACTATAAATATAAGAATGGACCACCACCTGCAGTGACCACAAGCACATATCAGAGAGAATGCGATTTTATGGTATTAATTAGCGACGGGTAGATTGTCTTCGATATTAATTATAATTTTGTGGATTACGTTGAAAAAATGCATTAAAATAATTTGATTGCGAGATTACCAATTAAAAATGAGGTCAGAGATTTTTTTTCATTGCGTCGAGCTTGATATTTCACAACTGGTATATAATACTGAATTGAGTTCTTTCCTGTGACATGGCATATTCAATTCTAAAATCAAAACTTCTAAAATCTAAATTCTTTGTTCGGGATGGAGCTACAGTGCTAGTATAACTGTTATCAACGTATTATAGGCAAAACATTGGAATTCTCTCTCGAAAACCCCATGACTAATCATATTTATCAGTCTAGCGTTTTCCTGAGTCAAAATCAAACTATCCATATTCCCACCCTTATCGAAGATATGAGTCAGACAGATGTGACTTTCGTAGTTCCATCTACCAATACCACCAAAATCTAAAAAGTCATAAACTCTAAATTTGGATTGCACATCAACATATACATCATGGGAAAGATTAATTTTGTCGGCTATAAAAGAGAAATGACAAGAGGAGATATTATTTAGGCGTTGATAGGGACAGCTGATCAGGGATGATGATGCAATCTACCTCACCGTAAGTAAATTATAAATTTAAAGAATAATATTACTTACATAAAATTGTTACGAATATATAATTAAATTGCTTGTTTGTAAGTTTTAAAATTCTGTCTATTTCATTTTTTACATTGCATTTTATTGCAATTAATATTTTATCGGATTTGAGATTCTTTGTTTAGTAATGAGATAGACGTTATTTGCTTAAGATGAAGTATTACGTGAGAATTATCGTCTCAGTTCGTCTTTTCCATGTAACAGTGTCAACAGAAAGTTAACAAGATTTTGTAGTATCAGGGGTATACTTTCTTTGCGTGATCAATATGTGTAAACAACATTTTTATGATTGTTTATTAAGTCGGGTCATAGAGGCTTACGTGTGAACACTAATGTAGTAAGAGACCATATGACAAATCTCGAGAGACTTGAATTGATGTTTGGGGTCTTAAATACGCAATCTTAATATTTTTCGGGCAGTTATCCAAACATCTGGAAGGATCAAGGTTTATTGCTTTTATTTGTTGTCAGATTATTTATTCTTCGTCTGATATTTGGATTTAATAATTTATTCCTCTAGAAATCAACAGGTTGACTTTTCTATATAAAAAAATTCTGGAAGATATGCATGGAAACTTATTTGTAATTATTCAGAAGTAAAGAATGTAACTCAAGTGAGGAATAATTGATATTCATACATTAGACTACATCTTACGTCATCGCCTTCCATATTTGTACGTGGTAGGGACTAGAGCTTTGTTACTATTAAAATTATATAGTGATATGACTTATATTTTAATTCTATGATCAAATTATGGATTAAATTAATAAATTGTAAGTCATATTTACCAATTGTTACATTGTTGCTTAACGAAATATATTTTGTTGAAATATACAAAGATTTTTTCTCTTTGTTACTGAGTACGAGCTCTGGTCACGTAATAAAATAATGACATGGAGTAATCAGCCAATAATGGAGTTTATTGATCGTCATTAGAGGAAATAACATTATTCTGAATAGATGATACACGATTGCTTCTGTGAATTAGCAAAAACCTTATTTGTATTCAAAAATGTTGCAGAGAAAAGACGAATTAAATGAAGATTGGTTTTCGAAATGATGAGGATAAAAAAATCTTCGCTACCATGTCAATCGGATAGCTATTGAGTTTGTTACTAATGATTGTTGAAAGCAAAGATTAAGGGCCATTTTATTTGCATTCAGGATATTCCCGGATTCAGATATTGGGACGGATACATAATAATCGAAGACAAAATCGTGTTTATAATATTTAATGTCCTAATATTCACAGTAAAAACATACAAGATCATTACATAGCACATATTTATTCTGGATTACAATTATCCTCTCAAGTGGCTGAATATGGTCTTCTTGTCTTTGAAATAAGTTTATTGTAATAGCTAGATTGTATCCCTTATTATGAAAAGAAAATACAATACACGGATATTAATAGATACAAACAAAAACCATTGGCTGAGGTAATATATTATTGTCAATCCTCCTCAACATTTGATGAAATGAAACCAAAAGAACTTTATCAATATGGTACTTGCTGGAGAAGAAAATGTTATGCTCAAATTAATATGTAAAACTAATTCTACAAATCATATTCATTTTATGGATATGTTTATTAATTATGTGGGCCTATGACCTCAAGAGATTTCAGACACCGAGTATATAAATTTGTTTTAAAACCACAATGACTTCAAAGCTACAATAACATGAACTTTGCCATTGCATCCATATATTCTGTTTTGCAAAATTGACACTATGGATACAAAGGAATGGTGCTGTAAAAATATTATGTAATGGACAATACGTACACAATAAACCTTTTTGACTGACGGGTAATAAATCATTTGCTGGCAAATACGTATATTTCATAATGAGTAAACCGCTTTGACTGACCAAAGCTTACACGTATAAGCAAATATCCAATTTGTCTGCCCATTTACACCACTACACAACCAATAAAAAGAGCTGAATACTTTTGCACATTCACCATATAAATTGACTCAATAAGATAAATGATATACAGATAACTACGAAACAAATAGCCAATCAACCTTTTAAACCTTACAATCATACGTTTGATCAGCCATACAATAACCTACCAGGCAATACGCCATTTCATTGGTTGCCATCTAGTGAATACATACCAAATCCTACGCCTAATGACCAATATAATGTTAAGACTGACCAATATCCATTCATTTAATACGAAACAGGTCAAAGGACACACCAGTTTCTGAACTTGCTCACGAGCACAATCAATGAAACATGCATCTTAAATAAAATATTGAAATATGATATCTTCTGTATTTGAGATAAAAATTCCCTGATATTCTGAAGAATCTGTAACGCAGCATTTTTCTACAGATATATATATATATATATATATATATATATATATATATATATATATATATATATATATATATATATATATATAACACATATATCCATGTAAAGGTTTTGTACCAGACTTATTCTAAGCTTTTTTTGAATATAACTCTTTAAGTCTCTAAGCAGATGCGTCATTTTTGTTCGCTCTTCGACCTTCATAGAATCATTATGAAATCGAATTAGTGTATCTTAATACTGATTTATATTATATGATGTGACATAGAGATAGGTAACTTAGAAAAATCAAACACGATTAGTCCATGATAATGCGAAGACAATATACAATATCTTGCCATACTCAGAGAGAAACGTTTTGGTAGAAATTAAAGAAAGTAATGATTGATCTGCCCACAAACTGACTTCTACGAAATACATAACTACTGCTTTTCATTTATGTTTAAAGACTTCAAGTACTAAAGTCATATATATATATATATATATATATATATATATATATATATATATATATATATATATATATATATATACATATATATATATATTTAATTTCTCTAACCTGTATGATAGTATTGTTTGTATTAAACTATTATTTCTGCCCACTATTACCAAGATTCTACTACAGAATCCAGGGATAGCACAGTCTGTTCTGTCTGGTATATATTTATAATTATTTGTAATACAAAAATCCTATATACCTTGATTTCTTTCATAGGAATCTGGAACGACTGTGTACATATATATGAGAATTAATTACTAGGTCGTCATGCGAGTGTGTCTGCTACGCACGAGCTTATATAACACCGATTCAGTGCCATCATTTTTTGGTGATGCGTGCTTAGTCGTGACGGTATATGGGTTGGTGCGTGCAGGCAAGGCGATGGGTGCCATTTACTCGCGGACCTGGGTTCGAAACTCGGTAGAGTACGAATTTAATTTCTCTAACCTGTATAATAGTATTGTTTGTATTAAACTATATATATAAAGGCCAAATATACCATTTTAACAGTCCCCAACAGATAATTCTCTTGCAGCGGCGCTTTCAATTAATATATATTATCAATAAAATTCAAATCAAAACATTTTAATACATTTTTACGTTTTGATGGAAATGTGGTGTAATTGAATATATGAAGAGATAATGAAATGGGAAAATGTGTCTTTTACATGTGATTGTTTAAAATTGTTATGCTATTTAGTTTAATCTTACATTTCACCACCAAACATTTGAAAAGGAAAACTTTCTTTAAAGAGCTTTGCATATAAAGACTCATTTTTCTCAACCTTACTGTTATACAATCTGACTCTCAATTAAGAATAACGGTAGACCTGTATATCAGTTTCTGTCTCTGTGCCAAACCCGTGCTCTGTCTCTCGCTCCTCCTCCGAAAAATAAAGTATGGATGTACAATAGTTTGTTATATTTGTAATATTTCTCCTTTCAATATACCACGTATTCAAAGGTTTGCAAATTCACTTTTTATCAAGTGTCTGTTTAGAGAGAAGAACGATTTAGCATGTGTACTAGGTTAGTTGGTGTAATAATGTTGTGACTGACTTTTACTAGTCTCTCTCTTTCTCTCTCTCTCTCTCTCTCTCTCTCTCTCTCTCTCTCTCTCTCTCTCTCTCTCTCTCTCTCTCTCTCTCTCTCTCTCTCTCTCCCTCGCTCTGTGTTACGAAAAATATAACAATGGTTGTATATGATGTGTGTGAGCGAAAACTATTCGTTACGTAAGTCATAGTTTACCACCTATAGTTATTGATTAACTACATCTATGAACAGGTTGTTGTTGTTGCTGTTGGGCTTATCGCCATTTTTCAGCACACAATAGGCTATACATGGCGGCCAGTATTAAAGTTGGAGAACGAACCCAGAAAATCCTCGGTAGGAACCAACGATCCATGAAAAGCTACCGGCAAGTTTTCTCAAATATCCAAATTCACCGAATCTTAGACTCGAACCGACGTATCCAGCGGTGCGATGGCAGTGATCCGTAAAAGAGAGCATTTGGACCACTCAGCCACTCGGGGCGCCCTTATGAACAGGTAGAGAATTAAACAAATGTAGCTCTTGCGAAGAAAAATATTAAAATAAGGAATAACATCAAGTACTAGATTTGACAATAGTGATCAGTATTGTTTCAAAATACTGGTGGCCTAGGAATGAACCGATGATTTAATTACTTTGCTAAGTGAAGTAGTTAAAACAGATAATATCTGATATCTGTCATATTCAGAACTATTCTTTTTATTATGTTTTTAAAGCAATAGACAATGAATACAGTAATCTTAATATCTTGATTTGGCCTTATCGAAAGAAAGTAGCATATAAAATATCCGTTCTGGTGACCAAATTATTGTAAGAGGAACATACAAACCATATATGTTATTGTAACAAGTACATATAAAAACCTAAGTTAAATTTTATTGTTTTCATAAAAGGCATGTCAACAGTATTCACCCTATTTACAAGAGAAATAGTCAAGGAAAGGTCGTGAAAAGGATTCTGAGGTATATTTTAAGAAAATAAAGAGCTTGATGGCGGAAAGAGCCATTTTAGAAACGGTGATCTGGATATTTGATTGCCAAATCGCAAAATACATTGTAGTCCTTTATTGTATCTTAACGTCCCAGTAACGTTAATTCCCATCAGAAAAAAAAATACAAAATATGGAAAACGCATAGAGTGGAAGTGACAGATATACGAACAAAGAGATTGAAAAACAATAAGACTATATGTTTTGCGATATGCTGTGTAAATAATAAAGTCATTTGAGAGGAGTTAAAATTACAGATTCAGGATAAAATTAAATTAATTTTGTCAAGCCAATACAGGAATCTAATAACATTATGCTCGATAATAAATTATATTGGTCAAAAAGTCTTTATGAGGGCATTTTTTTCAAACATATAAGTTGTATCTAAATGGAGCAAAACAGACATTAAAATGCAATGAACAGTTGTCGAAGCAGATGTGATGAAGTCCCTATAATTGTGCTGACAATGAAAACATTGTAAAAATAGCAGAATGCAATATTTGGGTCACTCTTGTCTATTATATGATGTTTTTATTTGATTATTTAGCTTTCTGTGTGCCCAGAACAAATGTAAAATAAAGACAAAATTTCGATAGTATAACGAGTATTTGCTAAAACTTAAATCTGCCTTTACGACCTAGCGTTCCTGCCAAAAATAGTAACATATCCTCATAGAGTGTGTCTGTACATATAATCAAATAAAAATTTACTGTTTTAACTTTCGTTCTGTTCTTCTTTACAGATAATCAGGGCTCCTCTGGGAAATCAACCACATGATTCTGCTGATTGTATTTGAACTAATAACCATTGTTTCTTCCATATGAGCCGCCTCATATTATTCAACCTTCAGGTCAATGGATTTGTATAATCAGACTAAAGAATATCCAGACAAAGAGGCCATTATTTCAGATGACGACGCTTGATACATACGAACTAAAGAATCTTTGAGTTAACTTCAGAGTATTTAACCTGTTGGATCATTAAAACCTTTTCTTTAGGCCACTCTTTATCCGGTCTTTCAAATCTGGGGATCACTGAATCTTCGTAAAATTGAAACTTTCTTACAGACCAGGAACTTCGAAGTCCACTATACCTGAGAAGCAATAAACCCTTCGTTTGGACTAATAGCCGTTTCCATCAACGAACCATAGAAGTAGTGAATCTTTCTTTTCGTACTCTTTTGAAATGAACATTCGCACTATCGAAATCTAAACTGAATACGAGATTCAATCTCTTTTTGAAAATTGTTCGTTGTTTGTATTTATAAAAGTTCGAAGAGAAATGTATTTTTAACAGAGAGTAATAAAGAAAGAGTTTTTACCTGTGTCAGTATGTTGAATAATTTTGTATATATTCTACCAGATATTTCTTTTTCTTCACGTTAGAGGTCTCCTCCATCTACGCTATGTTATAGCATAAGGATTAGGTTTCAAACATTAAGTTACCTATAGGTGTCATTTTAGAATTGTATCGCTGATTATACGATATATTTTGTTTGTAGGTTGATCAATATTCAGTGTAAGATGAAAAGTAACGCGACAAAGTAAATCAACGGTTTTGGACATGGCCTAACAAGAGTAGTGATCCTGTAATGCTTTAATTGAATGTTACTCCCTAAAGGAAAACTAAAGTGGCCAAAGTGGTTTAGATCGTCCACCATGGATGCGAGAAATCGCGGGATCGACCTGGGCATGAGTTACACCAACTACTTAAAAAAATGGTAGAAGTTGTCTCGTTTGGCTCTCATCATTAAGAGGCTGGTGTTAATACTGGTAGGCCTGTTGTCAGTATAATGGGATTGGGTGAGACATCATGCTACATGTCTGCGGCATGATGCTCCTCCAGTGCTAGAGATCACTATTTACTATCACTATGCAGACACTGTAACGATAAAATCGATACATTATTAAAAGGTTTGTTAAAAATCCAGATCTCTCTTTCTATCTCTCTCTTTCACACATTCACACACACATACACACACATACACTCAGGTGTCAGAATGACAAAGCAAATATAAAATGAGCAATGCATTATAATCTTTTTATTAAATGTGTCCATAGATTGATGTGAATTCAAGAACCCTTCAAATGAAACCTTTATTACAATAATATACTCATTATTACTGCTATTATTGGCGCTTTGTTTATATTGATGTAGTTTGATTTTCTCAAAAATAACATTTTGGTTTTCTCGTTTACTAGTTTAATAATTGTTAACGACTCAATTCTTGTAAAGTATAAACACTCGGATACATTTGTAACAAACAACAACACCCAAATGTAGCTAGATTTCGATTGCTGACCGGAGTAGCGAAAATATTTTATGTTGGTTTTAACTTTTAAACTCAAACAGAAGTGTCAAAAACTTTACCAAAATTCAATGTCTGGTCGTTCATTCCAGAGTAAATATCTCACTTATTTTGTCAGATGAACAGACGATTGTAGTTGCAGAACAATGTTTTTTGCAATAGCCTTTAAGGGACAGTAAACTGTTAGCTTGCAATAATTAAGTTTGATTATGTTTCGCATTATATCAAACGGCTTTACGCTACTAGTACATTACCTTATGAGAGGGTATGAAATTGTAAACAGTATATAAAGAGCAAAATTTAAATGGGTTTAAAGCGCGCTTTTCTATCCCTAAGACTGAATATATTAAATGAGATCATCGAGAGAAGCACGAAGTCAACACATCGGTAACAAAGTGAAGCATACTGACATTGAACATTCCGCACGACACTTGAAAACAAACATCATTCCACGGTTAGATAATGTAAACCAGTATGTTTGTTCTTAAGGATCAGTAACTTTGCATATACCCAACAACATATTGTATTAAATTCCCTTTGCGGGCAAAGCATCATGCTACGATAAAAGTTATTTACTCCAGTTATTATTATATTTAAAATTATTAAAATTTTTAATTTAGCCAATACGCATTTATGCCCATTCTGTTAGCCTATAAACTCATGTTAAAGTTTCCTTTTTTGTATATGATTGGTTTATTCGTATACTGTAACAATTTCATGATTACGGCCGTAATCTTAATTCCCCTTGACAATAGAGGGATATTGGACAAATATATGGTCTCCTGGAAATATAAAAGTCTATTGTTTAGTTCCACTGTACTGTAGATGGTACTCTTGGAGAACATCTTATCTCTCTTTAAAGATGGTTAATTTTCAGTCATGACAGAATGGATTAATGACGCCACTTTAACACACGTTGCTACTTTGCCTAATTTGATGTGTAAAAGCTACCGAGATGTATTTACGTTTCATTTTAATTTGATATCAATCTTTGTTTCCTGGAAAAAATGTCTTAGATGAATGACTCTGCTCCTTAGCTTTAGCTTGCCGTCGCTGAAGACTTTAATAAACTTCAAATTTGTTTATCTGTTGAAACTATATACTCAAATCGGATGTATAATAATGAAATAAAACGGCTTTTGATTATGTGACGTTTGCGACTGCCTTCATTTTAAAGAGAATTATTTGCTTCTATCGCACGAAGGAGAGAGAGAGAGAGAGAGAGAGAGAGAGAGAGAGAGAGAGAGAGAGAGAGAGAGAGAGAGAGAGAGAGAGAGAGAGAGAGAGAGAGAGAGAGAGAGAGAGAGATAACACATGTTTGGAAAACAATATTATCCTTTCACAGATTAAGTGTGAACAGTAGGTTTAAAGTTTTCAGAAATCTCATTGCAAGCTGATCAATTTATAATATTTTTACTTGAATTTCCTTTAAACCTTCTCCCGTAGAATGAGAAGTTGTAGAAACCATTATTGCCTTTCTTTTCCCAAATTTTTACTTGATTACATTTACTTGTCTGATCACATAATTTTTGTTGTTCACGCTTCCTGCTGCTATTAATTAAACAACCAGTATAGGTATTCATAAATGAGTATTGGGGAATCACATTCAGCTAGATTAGCTCGAGAACGACTAGAGGCAATGAGAAAATATCTCAGTCCGTGATGTAGTTAAAGAACAACTACAATCTCGTCAGGAGTATCAGATTGAATTTCAAGAGGTTACAAAACAGTTATTTAAAACGATTGTCGAAGAAACAAAGAAAATTGTTACACAAACTTAGGCAACACAAAACGCTCTTGAAACATTGTCTATATATATTGCTGGTCATATTCATTTGGCTCATCCAGCAGCTTCTGCTCAGCCTGAAGGTACTGAAACACAAGCCCCCGAGCAAAAGAGTCATGCAAAAAAAATGCTGAACTGTTTAATACATTTTATGAAAATGTTGTTAATGTAATTAATAACCGTAAAATCCAAGATCAATTAGTTGAGATTACTGTGAATACTTTTAGTCAAAGAGACATATTCATGAAATCACGCTAAAATATTACAGACAGTAATCAGTGGCGAAAAGTATTATATTTCATACGTATAAATGTTAAACGAATTCAATCAGATTTTCCAATCTGTGAGAGTTATCGTAGGAAAATTAATAATTTAATTGAATCATGAAGAGGGGAGAGAGAGAATAAAGTAAAAAAACCAAAAGAAACATAAAACAACAGTAAAAACAACAGCGTAAAACATTAAAACCATTTTAACAATCACTTGGTGATTATCCAGAATCACCAAAAACACCATCAAAACCAAGTAAAACAGCACATAAACCAATTGATGAGTAAGAGGAAGAATTTCAGGACCCTCCTGGAGCAACTGGAGGTGGTCTAGGAAGGGGTCTTATTACTTGTCCCAATAATATCCTTGCTGATGTTGATCGATTAGAAATTCGCATTGGAGGGAAGCGAGCTGATAATTATAATTCCACAGAAATCATTAAAGAAGCAGCTGATATTTGCAAACGATTATTTACGGATAGAATTATGGTTATTAATGTGCATATATCACTCATCAATGAAGTCGCTGATGACCACTATAGCATGTAACTGGATTGAGTATGTAATTAAATACAGTTATTATAATAAAATGATCGTACATAGTACTCAACGTGGACCAACCATGGTCAGGGTGGTAAAGTCTCGATTACCGATATATAAAAAACGTACGGAGATGGACTATGTGACTATGTTCAGGGTCTATTTAAAAGAATAGCCACAAAAGCAATACCATTGCAAAGCAACTGGGAATGAAAGTTATGTTGTTCGTCAAAAAAGGTATTGGTGCTGTTGGCAATGTTGCTAGTAAAGCATTCACAGCAATCAAAGATAGACTAGCACGATTATTGCGAGGAAAACCTCAACCTGTAAAAGTACCTAACACTGAAGTAATGGCTGCAAATATTAGTAAAATATTAAACCAAGTTGCTAATGAAAACTAGTAGAGTTGGCTGATGTACCATCATCAGAAAAGGAAAGAAATAAAACCGCTAGTCTAATAGCATGAATTGGTCTCACTTCTCGAAGTGGTCTTTGTTCTAGACTAGAGCAAATATAATAAAGATGTATTAACTCATATCTGATCCAACATTTATACTCAAGGAAGTGTCTGTGCGTGATTATCAATATTATTTTTACGACGCACATTTACCTAACGGTTTTTAATAATCGAATTACAAGTTCAGGACAAAAGCAGATATGTCTTATCTGCTGAGGCATAAATTGAAGTTGATGGTAGACTTTTACAATTAGATAATGCCGAGTATGGATTTGGCGATCGAGTTTTGTTTGTTAATAATGATATTATGGCGTTATTCAAAAGTGCTGCACATATGATTGATGGACGAGAGATTGAAGCTTGTCATAACGACATCGACATTGCCACAACCGTGCTTGGTCTTGCAAGATAGAGCTGGTCGATCAATTATGTTTGCCAAAGATATAACTGATCATCCAAAAAGCAGAAATGTAGCACTAAATGCAGCTGGAACTGAAGTTGCATCAATGAATTAAAATGTTAGCTTGGAATTTGCATCACGTCGAGCAATGCTTGTTGAAGATTTTCATGTGAAATTCCATTGTCACACATCTTTGGATTTTGTAGAAATGTTAGAATGGTTTTCTATGGAGCAAAACATACAGTTGTACATGTACGAAAATGTGCCGATAATGATGCAATATGGCACTCTGAAGGAGCTAATCTAGCCGCAACTGCGGCACTTCATGGTAAAGTTGTACTAACGAAACTTTCATTGTGGATGCCAAAAATAACTTCCTCAATATTTGAGGAAGACCGGTTGCTATCTCTTATGAGTCAAAGCTTTAAATCAACGTTGTCATGGCTGACTATGACAAGCGATGCTTTTCAAAGAAATATTACTGGTTTATTTACATGGCAAATAGCTTCTAAGCGGGGTGTTTCTGCACCAAGACACATATTTATTGCATTACAAGATGCTGCACGAGTAGATGATCAAAGGCATAATCACATGACATTTAATAAGCTCAGTGTTTCGGAGGTTTCATTAGGATAAATGTATATCAAGAACCATCCAAGGATATATTACTAAATTTTGAGCAAAACAGCGTTGAACTTGTGTATCATCGTTTTATGTCGTTTATAGGTCGTGATCAAAATATTGTTACTGGTTTACAAATATTTCAGCGGGATTTTCAACCTCATATACAATTTATCGCTTTTCGCTTGAAAATTTAGATTTTATCAGTAGTTGACACAACCTTTCGAGCTCGTCTGACACGAGGAGTTATCGCAAATTATAGAGCAGTATCAGTTTAACTCAGCGTTAAGACGATGATACTTGAAGCTGCTGGTGGATGAATGAGAGTCGTTGATGGCACAGTATAAAATATGTGACTCATAACTAGATAATCTATTATATTTATAATGTCATACAATCACGTTATTGTTACCGTGAATCCTGATCAGATTAAAATGCTACAATCAGCAAAACAAATAACTGGAAAAAATATCGCTAAAGAGAGAACAGATGAGCGGTTCAAATAAATTATTGTTGACCGAGAGTCAGTTCAAAAACTTCATAAAAGCGAAACAATCACGTAAAAGCGTCAAACTTAATCTTTCTGTGGGCGCCATCAAAGATATTGCTAATACGGGTGGCATATTTCCTCTTCGCGCAGTTATACCAGTTTAATAGCCGCTGCAGCCCCAGCTGTTGCAAAAGCAGCTGCTTTAGGTGCTGTTGGAACCGCTGCTGGAACGGCATTAAAGAAAGAAACCGGACAGGGAATAAAAAGAACTTCCAAAAACTAGAAGATCTCAGAGACTTCCTGGGACAGTTTACTGATATCATCTATGTCAAATTTTGTTTACTCGATGCTGCTAAAAAGTTAAAAATAAAAAACGTTAGAGCTTTTATGCGTGATAAATTATCATAACAACCGAACAAAAGTGAAATAGGTAATATCAATCTCGATAAAATCTCTGGACCAGGTTCCCATTGTGATGGATATGCATTTGATACACGTGGAACTATTTATTTCGATTCGTATGGATTAGCGCCACAAAATGAATTTCTTCATTATGTCAACAATAATACTGCTCAAATCTGGTTATCTACGTTACTAACACAAACATTAACTGATACACCAATATGTGGACGTGCAGTACATAATATACTTGATGATAAATTAAAATGAACAAAGCCCACTCATAAAGTCGTGCATGAATATACCACAATTTCACATTTAGACATACATTGATAAATATAATGGTAGATATTTATAGAAGATCACTTGTTAAAGCTCTGCAGCAAGGTGATTTATCTAAATATGCAACTATTGATCAGCTCATAAATGAGATCGACGATTTATTAAATATTACAAGTGAAGTTCAAAATGAAGTCGTCGTTTTCAGAATAAACAAGGACTATTAAAGATAAGCAATATACAAATATAAGAGATACTTATACGAACTACTACCGCAGTTGCTGAAGATATCGTTACTTTTGCAGATCAAGGTGAAATACATTATTCAAGTAAGTTATTCAATAATTATATCAAGAAGAACGGCGAGTGATTCATTGGAGATATTATTATTATTATTATTATTATTATTATTATTATTATTATTATTATTATTATTATTATTATTATTATTATTATTATTATTATTATTATTATTATTATTACTATAAATAAAATTACAGATCTTGGAAATCCAACTACAGATAATGAAGCTGCAACAAAATCAATACGCTGACAATCAAGAATCGAAATACGTACTATCAAATGGAGGTATAATGCATGCATCCTCAACATGAATAACAATAACATTAATAACCTCAGAACACCAGAATCTGATTCAGTACTAGGAAGGGCCGAACTCTACAAAATTTTGCGACAAAATCGATTAAAGCCTCAGAATGCCAAATGGAGCCTTCCTACGAAATCTCATATTTTAACCAAAAAATAAATAAAGACCCCATTTGTAAAATGGAGCCTTAGCGATTTTGTCGTAAATACATTGTCATAACCACTCTCAAAATTGCTGCCATCTACGTCGCAAATATGTTGTCATCTCGCCCCCCCTGCTGCTGATTAATACAAATTATTTAACCAAATATTTGATCAAGTCCAATACGATATCGTGACCGAGGGTCGTGTAAATTTATTGTTATAAATCCATATGGGACTGACTGAGCATGACTAAAGTAATTTTTAAATCCATTGAAGTCCATATCGGAACACCATGTCTGCCAAATATTTCGTAGCGTATGTGTATCAACGCCGTTGAATACAGCAAGAATATTGCAGTTATCGCGAATCACTCTTGGAATTTGAGTGTATCGTTGAGTGACATATATCACATCAGTGTTTTTATGCCTACCTCGGGAAAATATTCTAGCAGGGTTCTTTTGATTATCTAACATCACATCATCGTACACTACAAGATTATTTATGTCTCCATCGAGATCTTCTACTGATGGTGCATCATTAATATCAGTAATAAAGTCAATTACACTTTCACCTTTAATTTCTGATGCATTTTCATTATAATCTTTTAGCACTTCATAGCACCGTTGATCATCTACGGATGGTGCAACTAAATATAATTTATCCCACTTCATAAATCGCATTATCAAATTAAGCAGCAATTGTGTTTTACCCGATCCAGATGGTCCGATTATAATGGCACGGACAGAATTCGGAAGCGCTGCGAGGTGTTTCACCGGTTCTCTTCTTTTAGTCGCTGAAAAATCAATCATGTTCATAACGCTATATATAAATTATGGATCTATATTGTGTTAAATGTAAACAGCGTATTGATACAACCGATCAGACAACCATTACAACTAAAAACAATAGACTAGCGCTTACTGGTAAGTGTGTAACATGTGGTACAAAAAAATTTAGATTTTTAAAAAAAGCAACTCGGAGGTGATATTGCCGCAAAACTTGGAAAACTCCCCGGAACCCCATGGGCAAAATACCCCGGAGAAAAACACCTTCCAGGATATAGTTACTGTGGTCCCGGAACGAGATTAGATATCAGACTTGATGATCAAAATCAGCCCCGGCCTGGTGAGTATCCGATAAATGCTATTGATAAGGCATGTCATGCTCATGATGTTGCATATAGAAGCAATAATTTGCAACAAAGACATCTCGCGGATGTAAAATTAATTCATGCGTTAAATGCTATTCCCGATAAATCCTTCAAAGAAAAATTGGCTTCATGGTTGGTCAAATCAGCTATGAAAGGCAAATTGGTGTTAGGTGCTGGTAATTAAAAACACCAGTGTTTTTATAGTATGGAATCTATTTATTATTCTCCGAAAGGATACTGGAAGGGTAAAGCAGCAATTAGTAAACTCGCTAACGTTGCAAAAGTGAAAAGTCCACTGCGAAAGATTGGTTATCCAAACAAGCTATATGGCAAATTTATCTACCACCGCCTAAACAAATTAATTATTCTCATTTTATTGTTACCGTACCCAATGAAGTTCATCAGGCTGATTTATTGTTTTTACCACATGACCATGATTACAAATACGCGCTAACTGCAGTTGATATTGCGAGTCGATTTAAACAAGCAGAACCATTAAAAACAAAGTCAGCTTCTGAAGTCGCTTCTGCATTTGAAAGGATTTATCGACAAGGTCCTCTAAGATGGCCAAATCTATTACAAGTTGATCCTGGCAAATAGTTTCAAGGTGCTGTTCTATCAACAATGAAAACTCATAATGTTACAATACGACGGGGACATACTGCGTTACATCGTGATCAGGCAATTGTAGAACGATTTAATCGAACTCTTGCAGAACGGTTATTTGGATATCAATATGCAAAAGAATTCATCCATGAAAAACGATCTCGTGAATGGGTCCAAAGGTTACCGAGTGTAGTTGCAGCGTTAAATAACGAGATTACTCGAACTATTAATACGAAACCAAATATTGCAATAAAAAATATATATACCCGAACAACCACAGCGGGTTAGCACTCAGCCACTTCTCGGTGATGTTACTGTGAGATATTTATACGAACCAGGAGAACTTGAAGGTGGTAAAAGAAGAGCTACTGATCCTATATGGAGTGTTACTACGCATAAAATTTCAACTATAACGCGATCAACTGGTAGACCTCCAATCTACAGATTGGATTCAACTGCACCTCAGCGTGGTTTTACACGCGAACAACTACAAGTCATTCCGGACGATACTCAATTACCGCCACATGGTCTTAACTAGCTCCGTTACGTCTATTACACTCAAGACAGGTCAACATCACATTGTTTCTGACATGACCAAGACTGTTATTTTTTTCTGTCTACGGTGAATTGTCGAGGGTCTTTATCCGAATACTGCCAGTGCATTATACAATTGCAACTGGCGCAGTGATTATTTTGTTGTTCTTTTAATGCGATTATTACTTCAGCATCAATATCAAATTCCCGTTGTTTTTTTTGTCCTGCTGTTTGTAACTAGAGAGTTTTTTTTTATTATTGATGATAATATCAGTGTTATCATCGTTTGCATTAAAATCATCATCGAAAACAATCCTTCGTAGTTGATTTATTCGTCGTACTCTGGACACTGCGAGATAGACTAAATTTGACCATTCAATGCGATTATCAACTATCCAAACAATTGTATCCGTGATGGTCAATCCTTGTGACGAGTGTATTGTTGTTACATAACCAAGCGTCCATGGTGATTTATCAGCGCATAATGCATCTTCTACAGCATTGATATCAACTAGCACAATATCATTTAACACTAGAATCTGTTTCTCCGTCTGGCTTGGAATTTCAACTTCAATATTCTGCTTTCGTGTATCCAATGGTCTATAACACAACGGTACTGGAAACGTTGGGAATTTTTTCTTGTGTAGCTCAAACAACTTTTTCTGAAGTGCGTCTCTGACTATCTTTCTACGTGCTACTACAAAATCATTTGGTCTCCATGTTTCCCAAAAATCATTCATAGGCGTTTCAGAAATTTTTCACGCGCTACTTCACATTGAATTCTATCGGGTTGTAATCTAATTAGTTTTTTAAACTCACGTAATTGCTCATCGAGTGCTCTATAGTCAGTATCAATTTCTTCGTAATAATCAACAAATCCTTTTAACCAATTATGTGGACTTCTACCAACAAATGGTGGTGGTTGACCATGATCGCCGCACAATATAACTTTTGTATTATTTTGCAATAACCAATCAAGAAACATTTTTAATACATCTTCTGAAACAGTACATGCTTCATCCCAAATAATAACCGCATGAATAAATTTTTCACCCATTCGCTCAGGAGTCCAAGCATCGCCCTTGTATCGAAAAAAACTATGATACGTGCAAGCTTCAACGGAAAATCCTTTGGATTTTTGGCGTTGTTTTATCTATCTCGCTAGTCTATGGGTTGGTGTGAGTACAATCATGGACGTTTTCTCTCGATATAATTCTATCGCACGTGTTGTCTTTCCAGATCCACCACAACCGTTTAAATAAACTGTTTTATATCTACAAATTGGATCTGATATCGGTGGTGCTTTAGACATAGAAAATCCTTCGGATTTTTCACTGATAGAATTATCGTTTTTCAGGTAACTGCTTTTAATCTCAAGGTCTGCTGATTCAGAATAATCGCGTTGTATTTCACGTTTAATTCGCCATGTTCCCCAAGTCTCTTCGCTATTAGTAAATTTAGTTACCTCTTTGATATATTTTTTATCGACATACATTGAATCAATTGCAACTCTAACTGCTATACTAGGAAATCTATTTATCATTGCAAATAAATTGATAGATGCATAACCCAGAATAGAAGCCCTTAAATGTAGATATGCAGGGCTTTCTCCATCACTGTAAGTAACAATTCTACCTAACTTTGTTTTATTGGACAAGAAGGCTGTTTTACAATTTGCGTATCTATTTTTCTCTACTGCATCTTTAATAACGAAGTCGTATTCGGCATCATCTATAACCAATCGTGAGGATTGTCTTTTAACGTTAAATTTTTTCCACCTTGTGTAAATTTACCGATTATTCTTCGGCCGAGATCCTTTGCTTCACTATTTCGTTGATTAAATATCTTTTTTGACCATTCAATGATATACTCCTCGTCAGCATCAATATGTTTTCTAGACTTATCGATTATACTATCAAGACATTCTGGTTCTGGTAACCAGACATTGGTTTGTTTTTGATATTAGATAATCGCATCGCTGGCAATCAAAGAAACTAACATTTTACAATCAATCATATATCGCAATAACACTATTGGTAACCACATCCTTTCAGCCATGTGTCTACCAATCCAAAAATAACAACACGGATGAAGTCCTTCAGCGAATTCAAATGATACTACGCGAGCAAAACCGGTCATATCAAAATCAGGCAGTGGTCCATTAATAGCAACGCGAGTCATTTCATGTGTGGGATGTCCAAACCGTTTAAAATACTCATCAGCGAATCCATATCCTAGAAAACTTCCTGGATAACAGGCAACGATATCAACTGATTTCATACTTTCACGATTGTACTTAACATTCCATAGACAGCCATGATAATATTCCAGACAGCTGGATTGAACATCCTGTAAAAACTCTTTTCGTGTTGGTTTCCAATTATTTTTCTTTCTTGCAAAATGAGCTGCAACCGATGGAATTGTAAAACAATTTGTAAGTAACTGTTCGTAATCGTCGGATTTTCCATTAAAAACGCTAGCGTTTTCACTGAGACTTATTGCTAGATTTTTCATCCTATTATGTAGACTTTCAGTACGATATAATTCACCGTTAGGTTTCACAAATTGATTGAATTGACATTCTTCATCTTCAAAACTATGAAGTAGCCATACTGATACAGGGTCGTTTTTACACAAACTTGCAATAGCATCGAATAATCTTTCTTCAGTGAGAATGCCATCCTTGGTAAATTCACCTGGGATATACTTCACTGTTCTGTCTGGCGGGAATATTGTAACCGCGGATGTCCATGCGTGTTTGTTATGATCAATAATTTTGATTGGAGCTCCGTTTTTATTGTATTTCGATTCGTATAATACTTCTCCAGTTATCGTTGAAACGGTTATCGGAAATCTCAACGACTTTTCCAATCTAGCTATATCGGAAATAGTTGCTCCGTTCTCTTTCACTGTTAGCTGCCATTGATCTATTTTTTTACGTCTTAGATCGGTTAATTTATTCCCACGGAGTGCATTTGTAAAGTGTTCGATGACTCGTTGTGCCACACAATTGAGTGGTTTTTCCACTGACGTTGACTGTTTCATTGGTGCTAGTTTTCCAATGTCAGGTTTCTTATTTAACGGATACATCCCATAAACAATTGCTGTTTCTGGATACGCTTTTTCATAGTATGGTTTATCAATTCCAGTTAACAGCCCTGGTCTGCAATCACGGCTAACAACGACTGTTGTCCTATCTTTGAGAATTGGCTCAAACTTGTCTCTTATAACCCAATCGCCCGATTCTAAATTGATAATGAATTTCACTCTGAGAAAATACCTTTTATTGCCAAGTTGTGATAGTATCATAGCTGCTGTTTCATCATTCATTCTAGCATCAACAACACCATCAATTTTAAATGTTGACCAGGTGTGTGATGCACCGTCCTGTTTAAACTCATGAACACAATCTCGTATTTTTCTAATCAGACTTCTATTATTTATTCTCTCTTTTGGTACGTCTTCGAGGGTTCTATCAAGATTGAATTTAATATTTTTCCAAGGCTTGATTGTCGATAATCTCTTGAATTCTTCATTCATATAAATAAAGCAAACATTTAAATAGAAAATTTTGTTTATATATAATGAATCATTGCAAATGGCTTATGATTGGATCAGTAACCCCATGTAATAAATCGTGTAGAGGTGAATTCTGTGGATATCACTTACAGAGTGTCAGAAATAATTCGACAGGCCCAGCACCATGCATAAATTGTGGGGTGGGTGTGCGAGGAAAATCAAAATTATGTATCAATTGTGGGGGTAAGCGGTTTAGAGAATTAAAACGTTATTATGATAAACGAATAAAAAACGCTATCATTAACCCTAACCATGACTCTGTCAAAGACAAAATCATAAAAACCCCTCAAGACTACATTAATAGATTTATAATTAAAGCAAATAATGAATTAGACAAATAGTATTATTATATATAAATGGAGCAAGAATTCAGACCACATCCAATACTCGTTAATTATTAAATATCTGCAGATGGTGATCTTAGACACTGTAGACTGAAAAAGCCAATTGGTTTTGTTAATAATCATGGATACTTGCAATTTACTGCTGGAAGAAAGAACTATTACGTTCACAGAATTGTATATGAAGCATTTTATGGATTGATTAAAGATGGTAATGTTATTGATCATATTGACTCTAATCCTTTAAACAACACGATTTCCAATTTACAATGCATTTCTCAAAGAGAGAATACAAAAAGAGGAAAGACAGGGACTTGTAAGTCAGTTGGAAAGAGACCAGTACAGTCATTTGATACAGCGACGAATGAAAAAAGAATTTTTCAATCAATGAATGCTGCGGGAAAATATTTTGGAATATGTATGCCTTCAGTACGAAAAGTTGCTGAAGGGATTTATCAAACAGCTATCTCAAAGACAAATGGACATAGAATAAAGTTTTCCTATTTACTAGATAACTTTCAATAGTGAGTTATGCTTTTTTTAGTCATTTTTGCATGATTTTACAATTCAGACCAATTACCATGGGGTAAAGTAGTCGATTTTCCATAGGGCATAACGCTAAAAACGTTTCACGTTAATATCATTATGTACATATATTTTTTTTTTCAATACTTATTCGCAATATCCACGTATATATGTATTAAAAAAGTAAATGACAGTAGCTGGAACAGCCGGAACAGCCACATAAACAAATAGTAAATATGGTTATTGTACCGAAACGCGCGTGTGTAACACAAGACACTGGGTCAAGGTTCTATTAATAGATTTTTAAAAAATCCCAATTACGTACGTTAACAGCGCTATTTAGATTTTGTATGAAAATGAAATTACTTTGTAATTACAAATAAAATAGATTGTATGTGAGGTCAAAATAGTAAAGCGCATTACATGTAATTTAGTTTTTTTAGTGTGGTAGCTACATGTAATAAAATTATCAATGACACAGAAAAATATCATTCTCGATTCAAGAAATAGCAGGTCCTGAATTGACAGGAATCCCATGACAGAGTTATCTCGTCATGTAAATCCATTATTATTACGATTAAATAAACGTAATATTATAGAAATTAATAAAAAATTGCTATTATTTAACAGTTGTATTTCTTGTTTTAATGTTTTATTTAAATATTTAGTTGTCCATTGAAATTACTACACAATTTTCACTATGAAATGCTAGGAAAATAAATACACACTCGCTTATCGATACTGGTCTTATTATCACCTTATATATAATATGAGCCGTAAAAGTTTGGGGCTTTAAGCGAAGCCCAATATATGCCAATCAAAACTCCCACGCCATTGACATGGTGTGGTTGAATTTTTTCAACTGCAACCATGGTTAATTTCTTGGGCTGCTTTTGATTGGTAGATTGGGTGTAGGTCCGCCCCGTCGTTTCATGTTTGTATCGTCCTGTACTGTCCCTATCATACCATCCTATCATCTCATTGTATATATACCATCCTATATGTAATGTTCTGTCCCTAGTATATCTATAATCTCATTGTATATATAATCATCCTATATAATCGCATTGTATATATATCATCCTATATAATCGCATTGTATATATATCATCCTATATAATCGCATTGTATATATATCATCCTATATAATCGCATTGTATATATAATCATCCTATATAATCGCATTGTATATATATATATCATCCTATAGTTCCAAGAATGTGCTGTCCCCCCTCTGGGCCTCTTTGACGTCGTTTGGCGCGAAAGAGGTTTCCAAATGAGGCTTCATGTTATATGTTCAATGTTTGTAAAGAAATCGCTTGGATTTCACGTCTAATACCCATATAACCCGCCCTTGAACTCGATTGGGGGGTTAGGGTATTGTATAAGTCTTTAATGTATGCCTCCCTTGCCTCGGAACTCGAATGAGGAAGGGACAGGCATTGTATATGTTTTTGTTTTTTTATGTTGGGGAATCGATAAAAATATTTTAAAGATAAGAAAATACATTATTAATAATATTCAATAAATGGAATTTTAAGATATTACATCTATCATCACAGAAATATCAAATTTAAGAAATCAAGGAATCGTACTTTCTGAATTTTTAAATGAAGACAGACTTTTGAATGAATTTGAACAAATTAATATACAATTGAAACATGGAAGATATGTCCTACCTAAAATGTATTCACTGATAAAAAGAATCCAAAAAGCGGTTAATGTTTCTTTGTATAACAATGATATTAATTTATTCATTCGCCTATTTAGTATAGTTGAAGCAATTAGAAAGAAACTCGGGGAACAGTACCAAGTTCGGTCAGAGATTGCTTTGAAAGTGAAATCTATAAGACGTTTGATTGATGCAAGCATTGAAACCCACAATTGAAAAAACGTTAGCATTTCCAATAATGACATCAGAAGCATTAACTACCAGACTAGCCCGCGAGAGGTTAGCATTACTGAAAAAGTTTATACCAATTCGAGATAACGTGCGAGATAAACTACAACTTAGACAGCAAGCGCAGACTGACTTTTCTATTGGGAGTGAACAGCTTTTTGCTCCTGTAACTAAAGCCACTAAAGATATGAAACTTGCAACAGAACGTGCTATATACGGCGACATCCCAAAAGAGGAAGCAGTACCTATTATTGATGTGCTGGGAAAGATCGCTACAGAGACTGAAAAAACCAAGGAGGAAATAAAACAGCTTTCAGGTGAGTTACAAACTCAGCGAGAAATACAACAAATGGGTAATATTAATATTGATGATAAACCCGTTAAAAAAATTGTTCCTTTTAACGAGAAACTCACTGATGAAGCTATAGAAGAAATCAAACAATTTCAATTGCTGAAATCTGAAGACTATATAAAATTTGGTGACTTCGCTGTCAAACGTTATTATAACAGGGGGGGAATTTTTAAAAGACGAGTATAAAAAAAACACAATAAAACGAGATGAATGGGTGGATTGGTTATTTAAAATTAATAAAGAAATCCCCGGCAATTTAAATAAGGATACATTGGAGTACAATGCTTTTAAAATGGGAGTTAATATGTATGGTATAAAACAACAAGAACTAAAAAAACAACGAAAAGAACAACAACAAGGTCGAGGTCGAGGTCGAGGTCGAGGTCGACAATCTCCAGAAATTCAAAACGTTTCCGAACCAGCTCCAGAAACTCAAAACGTTTCCGAACTAGCAAGTTCTTCAGGAGAGGGTTATGGAAGTTCTCTTCATGATTCTCATATATGTCCTAGTAATATCATTAATGATATATCACGACTTGAGGTTCTTATTGGAGGTAAACGAGCTGGGAATAACTCAGTCGAAATAACTAATGAAGCATTTGATATTTGCAGACGATTATTCCAATGTGGGATAATTGATATTCATACGTATCGAAAACTCTTGGATGAGTTAATGGACGGAATTTCAGGGGAATTTAGTGGTTATTATAGCGATTGAAATTTCTAAATGCCTTGGAAATAATATAGCGGGTTTATTCACAAGAATAGCCCCAAAAGTAGCACCAATTGCTAAACAATTAGCGATGAAAGCCATTGATGTTATTCGTAATAAGGGAATTAACGCTGTTAGAGATCTTGCAGGAACGGCCTTTTCTACCGCAAAGAATAGAATAACGTCATTGGTGAAATCTAGATTCGGACGAAAACCACCACAAATGGTTTCAACACCGCTACCTTCAACAACAATGATGCCTGCAAATGTCAGTAAAGTGATAAATAACGCAGTGGAACAAAAACTAGCATCATTAGCAATGACTTCACCAGATAGTAGTAATATTGCAAGTATGATAGCGGGAAGTGGTCTTGGAGAAAATCGTAAAAATTTCAGACGAAAAAGAAAATGATAGCCATTACTACATTTAGATAAACGATAACGTTTTAGTATAAATGACATTTAAACAAATTGCTGATCAAGCGTTTGATATGGCAGCACCGGTAAATAAAGATGATTCTAAAATTAACTATCAGTATTATGCCTATCCTGCAAGAGAACCTAATCAACGGGGGAGAGTTGAACTTCAAGTTCAAGATACAAGTAGATACTTTTTGCCGTGTGAGGCGTTTATTGAAGTAGAAGGACAGCTTGTAACAAATGTTGCAGCTGATACACCATATGGGGATAACCCAAATATCCGAGTTGGTTTCGTAAATAATGGCATTATGGCGCTATTTAACAGTGCAAGATATATCATTGATGGAAAAGAAATTGAATCAATACAACAAAATGTTGATATTGCAACAACAATAATCGGACTTGCGAGATATTCTGATGATTATACAAGGTCGGCTGGTCCGTCTATGATGTTTGCTAAGGATACTTCTGATCATGCTGACCATTATCAATTTATTAAAGTACTAACTGCGGCAGCTACTGCAGAAGCTGATCAACAACTCGATGCTAATCCAGACCGTGAAGGTTCAGCCAATGAATTCGACATTTTAAAAAGGGTCAATGATAATTTCAATCTAGGATTTGCAACACGAAAAGGAGCATTAAAAGGACAGCATCGACGGTTTTCATGTGCAATTCCGTTACATCACATACTCGGATTTTGTAGAAATGTCAGAAAAGTCATCTATGGAGCAAAGCATACAGTCGTGTTAGTGCGAAAGGAAAATGACAATGATGCAATCTGGCGTGCTAATGGTGTTGATGATGGTAAAGTCATTTTAAATAAATTGGTTCTATGGATGCCCGTCTTGACACCAGCAGTTACAATAGAGCAACAATTACTATCGTTTATGGACACAGGTGGAAAATCATTGCTAAGTTGGCTAACAACAACGACTGATACAAAGCAGAATAATAAGGATAACACATTTACATGGCACTTAGCATCAAAGCAAAGTGTTTCAGCTCCACGTCATATCTTTATAGCGTTACAGGATGCAAATCGAGTGGGTCGTCAATTATCTAGTCATATGATATTTGATAAATTAGGAGTAAGTGAAGTTTCGTTGAGAATAAACGGACAACAAGAGCCAGCAGAGATTGTACAGCTTAATTATGAAAACAATGACATAGCACGTGTATATCAAAGAATATTGTCGTATATGGGTCGTGATCAAAATGTTGATACTGGTTTGCAAATATCGCAAATTGATTTTGAAAAACACTATCCGATTTATTACTTTTCATTGGAACATCTTGACATGATGAGACAATCTGTTGTTGATATATACTTCCAAGCTCGGGTACAACGCCCTGCTGGTATAGCTGATTATAGAGCAGTTGCTATCATTCTCAGTGACAAATCAATGTTGTTAGAAGGAATTGGCGGACGAATGAGACTTATTGATGCACCAGTAGAAAACATGTAGTTAGGATTTTCACAATAAGATCAATTAAAAGTGTAAATTACGTTTTAGAATAGAATGACATATAGTATTGTTAATGTCCAGTTGACTGATGGTCAGGTCAAGAAATTGAAATCAAAGTCAGCTAAAGAATATGGAACTACAATAACGCTGAAACCCACTCAAATGTCCGGTGGTGCACATAAATTATCATTGACAGATCGTCAAATAAAACATTTCAATAATGCGCTAAAGAACAAACGAGGAGTTCAAATTGATTTTTCGAAAGCAGCAATCGCCAGTATGATAAAATCAGGGGGTATATTTCCGCTGTTAGCTGCTATTCCAGCATTGATTGCAGCGGCTGCCCCAGCGGTTGCGAAGGCGGCAGCGTTAGGAGCCGTTGGTACTGCTGCAGGAATGGCCCTGAAAAAAGCTACTGGGAAAGGCTATAAGAAAAGGAAAGGGTCTAAGACTACCAGGAACCCCATACAATTGGTACAAGGGCACGGGCCTAAGAGTACCAGGAACGGCTCATTAGTGGAAAAATCCCTAGGATTTTTACCAATGTCCAATTTTGATTTAATTGATGCTGTAAAATCGTTATCAATAAAAAACTTTAGAGGAGTTTTCATGAGAGATCAATTACCGTCAAAACCAATGAAAAATGAAACGGGTATTATCAATCTTGATAACAGCAGCGGAAAAGGAACTCATTGGGTCGCATATGCAATTGATCCACGTGGAATTGTATATTTTGATTCATATGGATTAGCTCCACCAAAAGAATTCATGCGATATATATCCACAATAAAAAAAATCATCTCCAATTTTTTATTCCACGCTACCAACACAACGGTTAAATGATCCACCGATATGCGGTCGTGAAGTATTAAACGTCCTTGCAGAGATATCTAGATTTCCAAGGAAACCACCACAAGTTGTTGTTAATGAATATACTAGTGGGCAATGGCAAAAACGATAGCGTTATGATTTAGAAAAACGTTAGCGTTTTCGTATAATGATTGATATTTGGGGACGACCTTTATCAGAATAAAAAAATACAGAAACCGATAGTAAATTATCTGTCGAAAGTATAAAAAAATAATCGAAGATGAAATCGCCGATACATTAAATTTGTCAAGTGTAGATCCTGGGGAAATAGTTGTATTTCAAGATCGACAGGGCAAATTGAAATCTAGTAATGTTTCATTGGATGATGTCTTAATACGAAGACGCGACGTCGTTGAAGATACAATCGTGTTATATTCAAATGATGGAAAACTCAAACCAGGTGTACTTGTTTCTACAATCACAGATGCATTAAAAAATTTAGATGAAGAACTTGAAAAACATATAACAACGTATACTTCCCTTCGTAGAAATATTATCAATAATTTTTTTGGAACACCAGCGGTAACCTCTCCATCTCTCGCTGAAATTAAATCCAAATTTTGATGAAATTAAATCCAATATTAAAAATATTAATGATGCTGGATTTAATATTATTAGAGATAACATTAGTAATATTAAAAAATCTATCGAGGATATTACAAAGTTTAAAACAGACAATCTTCCGCTACTTGAAAAAATAAAGATTCTTAATGAGAGGAATATCATAAATATGGTATACACAGTTCTCTCTGGATCATTAGATTGGGAACCTAAAAAGAATACAATAACTCTTACTGTGTCAAACAAGGGTATTTATCGATTAACAATAGTGTCACTGAACCAGTTTAATATATCATCATCGACTTCATATGGATACAACAACGTGATTTCAACGACTATTGACGTGGGTGAATACAAACGGTTTACAATAACAAGCACTGATCCTAATTTAAATAAGACATCATTTGTATGGTACATGGAGTTTGTAGCTGATCTAAATTAGAATTTTTAACAATTAGAAACCACTTGAGATTTTAAAATAATATGATTCCGTCATCGCAATATCGCTATGATACCGTCAAAGAGTTTTTAACAAAACTCAAAACACTCATTGATGAGTATGAAATAAAAATTAAAAAGTATCGCAGAAGAATTACCGCGATTGATGTTACAGTATACTCGGTATCTGGTATAATGGCCGGTGCTGGTATTATACTATCTTCAGTAACAATGGTAGCTCCGATTGCTGTCCCAATTGCTATTTCCGCGGTGACAACATTTGCTGGAATTGCAAATGCTATTACTAAAAAAATATCATCCTGTTCTCAAGAAAAACTTAACGACTATATAGTAAAACATCAAGCAGTATCTAACTCACAATTATCCTCGTTGATGTCATCATCGATTGATGATACGATAATTACCGAAGACGAATTCTCCGCGATGATACGTATTTATGATACTACGATTAAAAACGCTAGCGTTTTTTCATCTATTGCAAAATTAGACATTGTAAATAATAATAATAATGTCGCAAGAGATTCAACTACTTCAGCGGATAGCAGAAAATACCACTCCGCGGAAAACAAGCATGATATCAATATCGTCAACAAACCCTAAATTCAGTGTGAATTTTCCTTCCCCTGTTTCAGTAAAGGAAATCGCGTTGGCAAAATTACGAGTGTATCATAGTTGGCCTAATATTAGATCGGTTCCATTTGGCGGTCAGAGATCTAATAATTCTCTGGTATTTGCATATAGAAATAAAAAAGATGACACTCCAGATTGGAACGTTGTTTCAATACCAACTGGGTCCTATCAAATTGAGCAAATTAATAATGAATTACAACGTAGAATAAAATCCATTACTGGAAGGGAATCAAAAATTGCGATAACAGTTCATGAACCAACACTATCATCTACAATTGAAATAAGCTCCCCTGGGTATGTTGTAGATATTTATAACAGTTCAATAAGAACAGTATTAGGATGGTCCGAAGATCCACCTAGAAATTCTGGTAATTCCACGCCCGAGCCTGTAAAATCTGATTACGTCACTGATGAAATAGGACCTGAAAATCCATCAAAAACTTATACAAAATTCGAGGATATAAACTTCACAAAAAGATATCCATATAAGGATCAATATGGTGAGGATGCATGGATAATTCCACTTTTTAATGATTATATTATACAAGAGGACGAAATTTTGGAAATGCATGATACAAGTCCAACATTTGTAGATATTAAAAATCACATCCTTGATAGAATGAATAATGATTTTTTGTTCTTATTACCCTCGTTAAGATCTGGCTTTCTTACACAAGCTGAGTTTACTAGTGTAGTCGCTGCGGGTAATAAAATCATCGATGACATGGAAATATTTAATTCGAGGATTACTAATCTCTTCACTGATGAAAATAACCCGATTTCAAAAACTAGCTCAGCCCAAGATTATAAAAAAATATAAATGAAAATCCAAATTATAAATTACCAGGATATAACGTTCCCGAGTTAAAGAAAAAACTCAGAACTGCCATCGACGAAGGATTTAATAAAATTTATCAACCATGGAAAGATAGCCAGCCAAATCCTATTATCCTCACTCATAATAATTCTCCCGACGGCGACGGTAGACATATCGCTCCGAACAATGTGGATATTTCATCGGTGATCGCACTGAATTTAACGTGTGATGTAATCGAAGGAAGTTATCAAATTAATATGGAACAATCAAATCAAGCCCGACAAGGTTACATTCTTTATTCATTTGCACCAACAGCTCCTCCAGGATTTTTAATTGTTGAGAATCCGACTAATCCAGTCTATATGCAATGTCAAAACGATTTGCTAACTAGAATTAATTTTACACTCACCGATCAGTCAAATAATTTAATTGATTTACGTGGTGAAGTATTATCGATTAGTCTGTTTGTGAAAAGCTAACAAATAATTTGTATTAATCAGCAGCAGGAGGGGCGAGATGACAACATATTTGCGACGTAGATGGCAGCAATTTTGAGGGTGTTTATGACAATGTATTTACGACAAAATCGCTAAGGCTCCATTTTACAAATGGGGTCTTTATTTTTTTTTTGGTTAAAATATGAGATTTCGTAGGAAGGCTCCATTTGGCATTCTGAGGCTTTAATCGATTTTGTCGCAAAATTTTGTAGGGTTCGCCCCCTTCTACTACTGATTCGATGCTGCTACGAAAAAATACGTCGCTGATAAGGAAGTTCCAATCAACAATGAAATAAGCACACTCAAAACTAATTTACTAATCATATAACAACGTTTTTAAATTTTCGCAGAAACATAAACATAAATAATAACGAATTTTGTAGAACTGTTGACATACAACTCGCTGATATTAACACAAGACTCAACGATATTATCACTGGAATTCCAGATATTGTTCAAAAAACCAGTTTGATTAAAATTCCTGCTTCTCAAACTCAAACATGGTCTCAGCAAAACAACACTCTAAAATACACAGCAGAGGTAACGTGTGTGTATAGGCTGTCTACATTTTTAGTGCAAAGTTTAGCATATTTACCATATGTTCACGGCCTCATTCGGCTGATGATTTCTCTGGAACCGTGTCTATAGTATTAAACAATGATGTCGAAGCAACCTTTATGCTAATAGCAAATGATAAAAAAAATAACTCCAACGTCGTGTTGAATGTGTCTGGAATTCGTGGCTGAAACACCACAATTATTTAACATCATAGTATAATGGATGAAAATTTAATCGACGTTCAATGTCAAAGATATATTCAAATATGTGAATGCCTGACTAAACTAAAAGTAAAAAAATAATTGACAATTATACAGTAAAAAATTAAACAAATATTGCAGACGTATGTTTGTCCTAGATATAGTCGTTTACTCAGTTTCTGATATTGTTGCTGAAACCTGATTATAATTAATAACGATAACAATGACAGCTCCAACAATTGTAATTATTAAGTAGTAATACAAAAGGCCGATTTCATATCAACGACCCCTATCCCACACCCTCCAGACCTCCAAATACAAAATGACCACTTTTCTCTGTCCTAAACTCCCACCCTCAATGATATATACGTACAATTTTCAAACAGATCCTAGCTCATAACATGTATACCTTACTTGGTAACATCAGTTATCTAATCAATGTCATCTATAGAACCAGCCAAGCTAGAACATGTATACCTTACTTGATAACATCTGCTACCTAATCAATATCATCCTATAGAGCATAGTCAAGTTTCAAAAACCCAACCCCTACACAAAATCCAAAGTCAAAGATTATTTAAATACACAAAAAACTGGTCAAGTGGCAGATGCATTTTTTTTTAAGGAAAAGAAGGATGTGAGCCCAAATATCCTTTTTTACACCCTCCAATCCTTCAAACAAATATAAATTACCTCTATGAAACCTTATAAACCCAACCCCTACACAAAATCTAAAGTCTATAACTATACAAAATACCTAGGTAATTTAATCAATAATCACGCTAAGATCCAAACTATAGAACACCTGTTGCAAAATACCTAGGTAACGTAATCAATAATTGCGCGATGAACTAAATTATGTAACAGATGGAGACCGAGCCAAGTAAAATGTTTTAGTAATGTTGTATACGTCATACGGAGATCACGTGATCTTCCAGAATTTACTAGAAGATAGGTAAAATACCTTTGTCAGACTCGATCTTCCAAATCATTACCATATAAGGTAGAGATAGGTGTCAGACTCAATCACGTTATTAGAAGGAATGTTCTCGACTAAGGAAATACTGCGTGATTGGAAGTTTCTGGAACATTAAATACTATAATGCGCATGCGTAAACGCCTGTATAAAAGGCAGGTACACGTCTAATCACACAGTTTGAGGGAGCGCTTCATCAGATAGCAACCACACGGAGATCATGTTAACACCCAGATAGAAATTAAACTACGCATTTGTGAAAAAGTAAGTACATTATTATTTAGTTTAGATAATATTTCTACATAATATCATACTTCTTTTGATATTTTTTTCATATTTGCTAACCCTCATTGGCAAAATATCTGTTAACATACTATCAATAATACGGAACTCGCGCATTAAATCGACCATATTATATTTTATACCACGCAAGTAAGATCGTATCTGATCGAGTAATTTTTTATAGGCGATACTAGCCGCTTGGCAATTATTTTTTTAGTTGCGAGTCTAGGTTCACCTCTTTTACACGCTTTTGAAAGAGAGACACCTATACCAGATATGATTAATAAAAACGGATTTAATGATACCCCACTTGAAATTATACCAGAACTGGTCATTAACAACGATAAATATGATATTATTCGAAGTATTTTGTTGTAGTATTTGTAACATTTTTTCACGAACCAACGTTTTTTATGATAATATTTATAATATTGTATGAGTGCGTCTACATCTTGTTCTGGAATATCTTTTGGAATATGATTAAAATCAACTATATTTTTTTCATTATAATATTTGTTTACATAATCTCAGGCTTGGTTATGTAATAGGCAATTATGATGATTCAGCTATAAATTCCAAACACCAATGATAATCGGCTTTGACTGGAATTATACCAACCGGTTCAAGTGTAAAATCTTTTTCACTATCTTTTAGTAATAATATAGTTACAGTTCCAGAAAACCTATCAAGATTATGTGATAAAGATAATGTGGTAAATATATTAAAATCTGTAGTGCTAATCACTGATAATCTATACATACCGGTAGCTTCTGCAATATGCTTGATAGACCTGTTTTGTGTTGTCCATGTGCTAGATCTAGAAGCGCATGCACGGTTTTGGTGCGGCTTTAGGTGACGTCTCTCTGCTCCCTGTTAACCTCTTGTACATGGAAAGTCACACAAACCCGAGAGAAATACACTACAGTAAATAAAATGGAAATAATTTAATGGTCCTTGGACGGCTCGGTACCATTTGATCCACGGGCCGGCACCGATCCGAGGACCGGGAATTGGGGACCAATGCCATAGGATATACTCAGGTATATATTTTTCACCCATTCGCTCAGGAGTCCAACTGTCTCTGCTCCATCTGAAGAAGCTATGATATGTGCATGATTTTTACTTCTCGATCTTTCCTTTTCCTAGCAGGCTTATGAGTAGGTGTCAAAACAATCGTATCTGAACTATTATTCATGAATAAGTTAATCGCACGAATTGTTTTACCTGACCCTTCACACCCATTAAGATATAGTCTTATGTCTAGCAGCAGGATCGTACACAGATGGTGCATATGACCTTGACATTTGATCAAAATTTCTGTAATATATTTCCTTAATTTCATCATCGGCAGATTCAGAATAACTAAGTGTATTTTCTTGCCTTATTCTCCCTGCCCCATTCACCATTACCGAGTAGCCGTTTTAATAAATCTTTATATTTTTCTGTATATAAAATGAATCCGTAGCGACTCTGACAGCCTAACGAAGGATTCTATTTATCATCGATATTAGATATTTTTATAAAAAAATCTAACATCAAAGATTTTAAATGAGTAAATCGTGGTGAGTCGCCATCAAGGTAGCTCACAATAGTACATAGTTTTGTTCCATCTGATAAATAAGCGTTACATCGACTTACAAATGTGTTTTCTTCGTTTTTACCAGCGATTAAAAAGTCTAGCGCAGCATCGTCCATAATCAATCTTGTACAGTGTCGTTTATAATCGCATCAACCACCTTGAGTGAACTTAGCGATTCTCTTTCTACCAAGACCTTTTGCAAGTTTTATATCAAGCTCGTTCCTGCATTTACTTATTTTAATGACATGATCAACATCAAGATCAGGGAATTCTTTTCTGGCATCATCGACACAAGATCTATGCGGTGCTGATAACCAAACTTGCTTCTGTGAACTATACGATATAATTGCTTCAAATACCCTCAACGATATTGAAAAGCCAGCATCAAACATATACCGCAATATTACTATCGGAACCCAACATTTTTCTGAAAAAATGTCTTCCAAACAAAACATAAGTAATCGCATGGAGACCTTCTCTAAACTCGAATGATTTTACATAAATCCTGTTAGGTAAAAATCTAGTATAAGTCCGTTTATTGCAACCCTGTTCATCTCATGTGTATGATGTCCAAGTTTCTTAAAGTATTTAGAACATTCTCCATATCCAAAACTCTCAGGATAACATGCAGCCATATCAACTGAGATAACAAAATTATAATAGTATTTAGTATTCCATAATGCACCATGTCAATATTCTATGCAACATTTTTGACATCCTCAAGCAATTCTGATCTTGTTGGTTTCCTTGAAGTTTTATACTGAGCGAAATGGGCAGCAAACGATACTACGGAAAAACAGTTATTCAATAATTGTCCAACTATGACATTATCAGAGGTATATTTCAGTGCAAAATGTTCCATCTCTTAAGGAAGAGATACTATTCGGTAAATAATACGGTTAGGTCATACCAAGCGATCGTAACCGTGTTCTGAACTTTAAAATAACCAGACGCAGGGTCACTTTTTACTTATAGTTCTGATAAAATCAAACATATGACCATCATAAAACTTCACTTTTCTCTCTCGTGGAAATACCGTTACAGCATCAGTCTATGCATGTGCATAATGATCAATAATGATTTTAGTGTTTCCATTATATATATATATATATATATATATATATATATATATATATATATATATATATATATATATATATATATATATATATATATATATATATATATATATATATATATATATATATATATATATATATATATATATATATATATATATATATATATGTTTTTTTTTGTATCTCTCAGGTTAGTGTTTTTACTGTTACAGGAAATCTTAACTTTTCTAGTTCAGCAACATCCTTAATAGATGTACCGGTATATTTAGCTATTTATGAACATGCATCAATTGTTTTACGTTCTTAATCTGTTAAGCCATTACCACGTATCGCATTAGTAAAATATTCTGTAACTCGTTCAGCAACACGGTTAATTCTTAACAGCAGTTTCATCGGTTTGAGATCCGCAACATTAGGTTTATCATTTAGCAAACACATTCTATAGATGACTGAAGTCACCGGATTGTATTTAATAAGACTTATCAATGCCAGTAAGTATTCCAGATTGGGATTTATAATTTAAAACAACGATATTATTTCCCGATTGTACATTTACTGGGGTAAACTTGTCCCGAATTATCAGAATATCATCATCTGTCTCTAGAAAAAATGTAATAAAATGAATTTTGTTTTATTATTAAGGTGATTAAAATTACTTTTCTTCGCTTGTCATTTATCATATTAACAGTAGCTCCAACTTTGAAAGTTGTCTATGCATGAGCAGCACCATCATTCCGAAATGTTTTTGGCTTCACGTATACGTTTAGCTATGTCCGTATTTAATAGATCTTGCATCAAAACACAAAATTTATAATATATTAGTCTGTCAAGATCAAATCTAGCAGGGTTCATTTGCGTATAATCCATCCCTTATAATAATTAAGACAAATATTTAATTTGAAGTTTTGCATATACTTACATACATACATACATACATACATACATACATACATACATACATACATACATACATACATACATACATACATACATACATACATACATACATACATACATACATACATACATACATACATACATACATACATACATACATACATACATACATATAAACAAACACGCAAATGGTCAATTTAAGGTCAAAGTCAAATTTAATGGTCAAGAGCAAATTAAGGTCATTACCAAATTTCATGGTCAAAATTAGATTTTTTGCAAAATTTACTCAGGCATCCTTTTACAAGTGTATGTACAAATTCATACAAAAAGTCTTCCCTCTATGGTGCACGGTGTTGTCATTTTGATTTGTGAATTTGAAATTCATTATTGTCAATAATGGATTATGTGCGCGCAAGTAGACCTGGTTTACTGGCTCAGACATAATTAGTCATCCTGGAGGAACTTTTATATTTGATGAATCTAATATATATTCTTGCTGGGCCTGGTTAGATTTTGAAAGGTGAACGTGAACTAATATCGATTGCGTCACATACTAGATTATGTGCAATTGTCGATTGCAAATCGTTATTAAACTTAAGTATGGTTGGTGGTGGGGCTAATTTTATCATGAATCACATATTCTTTTAACGTGTTCATCAATAAAATCACGAAATGATTCCTTTAATTTGGACGAGTCAAAACCAGGAGTGATGTATGTTGGTAGTTTTTCTATCGTAATTCCGAAATGTTTCAGAAAAACCGTTGAGTGGAACATGATGATATGCGTCATCTTCTATGTAATCTGTAAAATATGCCCTAGATGGGTTTAATAATCTTCTCTCTCTCTCTCTCTCTCTCTCTCTCTCTCTCTCTCTCTCTCTCTCTCTCTCTCTCTCTCTCTGTTAACAAAATCAGTATTCATGAATTCTAGGTCTGAAGCAACTTGATTCAAATACTGTATTGTATAAGTTATCTGACTTTTTCTAAATTATAGTTGCAAGAAACATTAATACTTGAAAATAAATTTTGTAAATTATGAAATACACGCTTATGCTCTGATGTAATTGTATTGGCTTATAAATCTATTTCATCAATATTTAATGTTGTTATTTTTCCTTTTTACCATCAATTTGTTTTGTAAAATATTCTTCTGTTCTATCTCTATAATTTGTAATTCTATTAGTACCAGAATATAGTCGCCATGGATAGGCATCTTTTACTTTTCGATATTCGGGAAATTGTATCATTTTTTTAACATCTATCACGAAGTCGGATCTATGTGGTTCTGATGGGCCTTGATAAGCTGCTGCAACTTCAGGCTGTCCTAATAATGATCTAATCAAACTTTGATAAATATCTATAGAGTAATCGGGTGAATTTATTTCAATCACCGCTGATAATATCGGTTCATATATACCAATTTTTATTTTGGATTATTTTCCTGTAATATATTCCATTCTGGAATTCTTTATTAATATGTTCTATCTGATAAATACGAGATGGAATACTAACTAATTGATAATCATGAGTACCATCAAGTTTATTCTTATTCGCAAATACTAGTGAATTATTTGGTTGTTATCCTCCATATCGTTTTGATCTAATATTTGACCAGCAATAATAAATACGAAGATGCGCTAACGCGATTTCATTTGCAAGAATTGCAGTAAGAAAAGTTAATTCTAAATTTGGTTGGTCGAACTTAACGAGATCATAGTAGTTTTTTGATGGAGTTGTATTAGTGACGATCTGCTGTAATAACTTTCTTGACGTGGTCAAAGACTCAGACGTTAGTAGTATTGTTATTATTTAAATCTCTAGTTTGGCTATCGCCCGAAAGCTTCATCGTAGATTTTCATTATTGTTGCAAATTCTTCGACGGATATATTACCATCACTAAGATAAAAATGAAACACGAAGAGAGATTAGAATAAGCTGCTGTTGCTGTGTATAATTTTATTATATACTTAAGTAATTTATCATTTGCGCATGTAGATATCTTTTTAGCGATAATACTGAAAATAATTGCGACAGTCGTTGAAGTTGAAACAATAATCAGTAGTAATACAAAAGGCCGATTTCATATCAACGACCCCTATCCCACACCCTCCAGACCTCCAAACAAATACAAAATGACCACTTTTCTCTGTCCTAAACTCTCACCCCCAATGATATATACATACAATTGTAAAACAGATCCTAGCTCATAACATGTATAACTTGGTAACATCGGTTATCTAATCAATATCATATATAGAACCAGCCAAGCTAGAACATGTATACCTTACTTGAGAACGTTTGCTACCTAATCAATATTAATTTATAGAGCATAGTCAAGTTTTAAAAACCCAACCCCTACACAAAATCCAAAGTCAAAGATTATTTAAATACACAAAAAACTGGTCAAGTGGCAGATGTATTTTTTTAAGGAAAAGGAGGATGTGAGCCCACATATCCTTTTTCACACCCTCCAATCCTTCAAACAAATATAAGTTACCTCTATGAGACCTTAAAAACCCAACCCCTACACAAAATCTAAAGTCTATAACTATACAAAATACCTAGGTAATTTAATCAATAATCACGCTAAGATCCAAACTATAGAACACCTGTTGCAAAATACCTAGGTAACGTAATCAATAATTGCGCGATGAACTAAATTATGTAACAGATGGAGACCGAGCCAAGTAAAATGTTTTAGTAATGTTGTATACGTCATACGGAGATCACGTGATCTTCCAGAATTTACTAGAAGTTAGGTAAAATACCTTTGTCAGACTCAATCTTCCAAATCATAACCATATAAGGTAGAGATAGGTGTCAGACTCAATCACGTGATTAGAAGGAATGTTCTCGACTAAGGAAAAACTGCGTGAATGGAAGTTTCTGGAACATGAAAAACTATAATGCGCATGCGTAAACGCCTGTATAAAAGGCAAGTACACGTCTAATCACACAGTTTGAGGGAGCGCTTCATCAGATAACATACACAGACGGAGCGGACATTTACAAGGCGAAAGGGTAAGTACATTATTTATGTTTCATCACCAATGAATAATGTTTCAACTGTTGACATTAAAAATACTTCATTATCACGATGATAGAGACTAAACTTTACTTTACCACTCACACAACGACGAGATTCCAACAAATCTTGTATTTGTGGTTTGTTAAGAGGATATCGTTTGTCGATAAAATATACCTTTGACCGATCGAGATCAATTGTAAGTTTAGTAAATTTTTGTTGGCTAATCGGACTATGAAAGTTTTTAAATTCCGCTAGTAAACTTTGATACAATTGTTCAAGATAATTAAAATACTCGCTGTCATCAGATCTGAGGAGCGAAAGTTTTAGCTTGTCACGTGTTCCACTAAAACATATACCTGATGTTTCGTTATCAATTTCAATGGTTTACCATCCATCATTAGATATTTAATATTGCTACTGTAGCTATTTGTCACTGTTAAATTTTCAAACATTATTTCTTAAGTTTACATAAAATTTCAGTTGGAAAAGATAATGTCAAGTATAGATCTATCATCATGACAATACCCTAATGCAAGTGTATCTACTCCATTTTCGCAATAACGCTTATCATCAAAATTACTCAATCCGCGTTTGATAATGACATCTGTTTCAAGCTTATGACGTTTCGCTCAAATTGCCATAGCTCTCATAAAACTAATACCGCCATCAAGCGCATACTTGTAGTCATCAAATTTTATAAATTTTTAACAAATCACGAGGCAGACCTTTTGCTTTTTTCGTTATTTTATTATTGTCTAAAAATACGGCATACATTTTACTACGTAATCCGATAAAGTATTTGATAGCGCTCGAGTTCATTTCATCTTTGAGCTTACCAATAACCTTTTTATTTGTATCGTCATGAAATTTACTGTCACGTGGTTAATCAGAAAGATCAGGCAGATATATATTATCAAACATGTCCTGATAGATGTCCTTGCATTCGATTTCATACACGAGTGAATCAGTATCAGTAAACAATAATCTACTGGCCGGCCATTGATTTTTAACAAAATTATAATGAAAATCGTACATCAGCCACTTTGATAAATCCAACACTGCAGCTCCAACGTTGAACTGCTTATTTAGTTTTAGATTTGTTTTTCTTCTTTGTATCGCAACAAGATTCTCATTAAAAATTTTCATGCTCACAAAATCACCGTCTGACACAAGTTTGTTTCTACGACTGATATCATTAACTTGTTCGATATTTACGCGTTTCCTAATATTCTCCATCGTCTTACCAAAAACATCATTGTTCATCAGTTTAAAGAAGTTTTTCTCAAAATCAGTTTTTGCTACAGCTCTTCTGGAAGTGTTCGAGTTAATGTAACCTCTCATCCACGGCGACTGATTAAATTTTAGTACACGATGAACTTTTTTCAACACAAGACCAGCATCAACTGCTGGTTTTAAAACTTTGTAATGGAAAACATAATGACGTTCATTAAGCAAATTTGGTACTAGTTTTTTGACCATGGAATGTTGTCTTGGTGATGCTAACACTTGTTGTTCTTTTGATAACAAACTATAATCTATAACCATCGATTCCGCGCAGAAAGGGTAATCGTTATGCAATTTGTGTAGCCAAGTTGGATAATCGAGATCAACTTCAACGAAATATGAAACATCGTCATGTATCATTTTTTCTGTCTCCGATAGAAATCGATCAGCCGTGATCCAGTGAAATCCACCAAGAGGAATTGGTTCTGCCATCGAATACCCGTACAAGTTATTACAATATAGATAAACTATATACTTCGAAGGAAGCTCAGGGTTATACTGTTTCAAATATTTGTTGTTTGCTTCAGCATATTTTTTTGTTATCACGCTAATACCGACTCTGATACCTTTTCGATAAAATTGAACATATCGACGTCAGTCAGTAATTCCAACGTTATCTTACTAAACTTTAGCAGGGCATCCCATGACAACCCAGGGGCCGAATAATACCAACAAGGATCTAATCCGTAATTATTATAACTTACTTCTCGAAAACTTTCGAAACCATCTGCTAATAATAACACGTCAGTTTTCAGGTATAAATCATGATAATCACCAAAAGTCTCACAATCAAATTCTTTCCAGATATTTTGTGCATACTTGTATTCATCATCGGTTATATTTTCATTTTTAAGTTGCAAGTAAAATTTATATTTGTCAGGTAAAGATGTTTCATCATATTTACTCCAGTCGTCGAGGTATTCGTATGGAAAAACTCCTTTTTTAGCTAGTAGATTAAATTTATCTCCAAAACAATCTCTTAGATTATCAAATTTACTACTACCTTTTACTAACTCATCTAACGAGGCTGCCATAAACTGCAGGCTGTCAATGAATCGCAATTTACCTAGCGTAACTGACATATACTTTTCAAAATTATTTGGAATACATTTGATGACGTTATCGAGTTTTATACGAGCTTTTATATCAGGATCACCAAAAGCTTCTACTATAATGTGACTATCATATCCTCGAAAATTGTGAAGAATAACCGGGAAAAAATCTGGAGCATGAAATTTTAAATTACACTGATTATGAGCCGCTCCACGGTACTGTCCGATCAAATGGAAATGGTCATGTACTTTTTTGATACCGTCAAAAGCTTTTTCACAAATATGACAAATTTCTGCTTGCTCGTGATCAGATTCTTGTTGAGGTGTTAAGTTTAACATTGGCGTTACATTTTCCAAACGATAACTAATATTATCAACTTCGTTAATCAACTGCTTGAGAAGCCAGTCTGCTGGATTTTTACCACGATAGTATTGGATTGGTTTAGATAATCTAGAATCAGTACAACAAACTACCTTGTACGCTACTCCACATGGAACATGATTTTGAACTTTTCTTGTACTCGATTGATTAGGATTATTTTCTACGCCAAGTACAGGTTGAAGTAAGCATTCGAAATCAGCGTATATGACGAAAGGAACTTTTGGTTTGTGATTATGATGGACAAACTGTAACACTATCTTTTTCAGATGGCATTGTTATTCCTTGTACATCACTACAATACTGCAAATGTTTTTGTAATTTTTCATGGTCATTACAACCGTGCAAGCAGCGACAACAAAATAACGTTTACTTTTTTCGTTTATTGTACTGTCCACCAACTAGTCCATGAAAGTTTTTGATCCAAACGTAATGATTTTTATAAAACAGTAAATTGATAGTCGATTGTGAAGCTTTTTCTGAAATATATCACGGATAGACGTTTTCTTTTTCATCTAATCCGTAAACGTTAATCGTTAATCGAAATATTATTTTGCTTTTCAAATTTTGGTATTTGATTTTCTGCCACTGGAAAATCAATACCAGCACAATTTAGTCTTGACACGTGACTGATATACTTCTCAACACGATCAGCATTTTTTCTGCTGGAAATAGCGCGGAAAGAACAGCCCATTGGAAACATTTGTTATCTATGTTTTTGATGTTTATACAACATCTTTTATTTTTTATTTTTGGTGGCAGGTCAATATATGAACTATCGCGTAATGCGTCATATTTCATCGTGTGAAACAAAATTTCCTTGATCATTTCAAACTTCCATCCCGAACCTAATTCGGTAAATTCTTCTATTTTTCCACAATTCTTGGTGTATTTCATTAGATAGTGATAAAATATCAGTCCCAAGTAAAACACGTCTGGATTTCGCGTTGATGTAGGGTCTGCAATTTCCTTGTTAGTTGATTCTTCCGTCACAAATATCTTCGAAAATATAGTATGATATTGCACTAATAATCTGATACTTTTGTGTTTTTCGAGCTCACGTTTTACAGTTGTCTGTAGTAGATGAAAGAGATTTGTTGCAGTAAAATTTATCAGTACGATTTGATTATCGAACCGATAACTGTTGTCAAATCCTATAAAGGCAGTCGCTATTTTTTCAGGTACTCCGATAAGGCTCTTTTTGGCTATATCACGCAATTTCGACATTGCTATACTATAATCTAATGTCTAATTGATTGTTCGATCGATAATTTACCACACACAGTGCATGCGCCAGGTTGAAAAAACAATTAGAGATATAAAAATTTCTATAGTATAATGACACAAAATCTGACAAGCGCATGTGAGCAAGAGGTATATCACGTTCACCCAAGGTACAACCTATTCGCTGGATATGCATTAGGTTCGGTTATTAACATCAAAACTAGAAATTCTGTTGGCAAAGCAACGTCAGCGGGTTTTAAGATGAGTGTAAAGGGAGATAATACCACGAGAATGAAGATGTTTAGAAAAGATTTTATTTACACGTTATTCTGCGATGATATTCCAGAGGGACAGCGTGTATATCATGTGAGCGGTGCAGTCAATAATGATAATATCGAAAACTTATCCTTACAAGATGAGTTTCGGCCGCATCGGGTCTTTGATTTATACGAGGCTAACGATCGCGGTATTATTAGAAACATAAAAACTAAAAAAGTTCTTGGTACTATAAGCAATATGGAGTATCTCAAAGTAACTGTTAGAGGAACACTAGTCGATAAATTTACTTATAAATCTCATCGTTTTGTTTGCGAGGTATTTCATGGATCTATACCCGATGGTCTGGTCATTAATCATATCAATAACGTAAAAACAGAAAATCGATTGGAAAATCTAGAACTAGTGATGCAACAGGAAAATGTGAAAAAGGACGAGGTGGTGGTATTAATTATAGATGCCCATCAACACCTGTTGTTTCGTTAAATCTCGAAACGGACGAGGATATGAAATTCAAATCGATTACAGCTGCGGCAAAATATTATAATATACATCCTATGACAGTAAAATTTGTAGCTGATAGAGTAATAAGATCAGCTTTTTCAAGCGAATAGAATGCCAGGATTTATTTTAGATATGATGATTAATAATATTTTGTAAATCTTATAATAACAAATTAGATAAAAAATATATTATAATAATGGACTTGATGAAACGACTCGCTGAATTATACGCAAAAGATACCACTGCAAGAAATGTAAACATTAACGATAAAGTTGCAGACAATATTACACTCATTAACGATATGATAGACAAATCTGTTGGTTATAGCGAAGATGATATTTTATACAATAACGAGTCTGACGATGATGATAAAAAAGTCACCGTCATTGATAGATCAAATTACAGCAGAACAACCACTGGAAAATATAATGTCAAGTATCACATTGCTAAAAAAATAATGAAATTTAATTTTACCGTTGCCGAGCAACAACAGTTTTGGCAGCTCATCAAACCTTTCTTAAACATTAACATTCCAGGCCGACAGAAAAATATCAAATTTGATTTCATATTTGTTAAAACTTTTAATCTAATGACGATCTCTGACGATCGCAAGCAGTATCTAATATCGTTATGTAAACCAGTAAAATGTAAATCAGTCAAAAGAAAATATGAATTAATTTATAATAGCATTATATCAGAATCTATTTGGCTGGAATCCAACTGTTAAATTTATCGCTATACCCACGCAATTTGACTAAACTTTTATCTCCTTTTTTCCTAATCACTTTTTCGATAACGAAAACATCTTGTTCAGTTTTCTGTAGTTCTTGTTCGTAAAAACTACCTATGATAGGTTCCCCTGCCAGATCTTTTAACGCGTACGTTACATGTATTCTTAAAAGTACTTTATCAACAACAAATACTTCTTCGCTCCAGTTCGGAGTAAATCCTTTTGCAAATACCTTTTTTATCAAAGAAATTCTAACTTTATCGCCAACCTTAAATTTATGTCTGCGGTACTTGTTTTCATTTGCTAATATCGGATTTTTAATAGCATTATTGGGTAACATTTTGATGGTTCGATGTTTCGTGTTATTATACTTGTCCACGATTTGAGAAAGGTCATCGATGTACCTGTTAGTGTTTTTAGCTGTCAAATGTTTGTGTATTTTTTCGTTTAACGTGCGATTAAATCTCTCGACAACAAAGCTTTTACCCTCGTTCCCTGTAACGTATTTCTTTATATTATTTTGTTCCAGAAACTGCTCAAACTTTTTATTAAAAAAACCTCTGCTCCGTGATCAGTCCAGATTTTATTTGGTTTTCTTTCTGTACTCGTTATTATTTGTTTTAGCGCATCAGTCATTGAAGTTCCCTTCTTATCCGAAACAGGTACACTGAAAGCGTATTTGCTAAAAACATCTATAACATTAAAAACAAATACCTTTTTGGAGCACCATCAGCGCCAACGTTAAACTAAGCCAGATTGGATACATCCTCCAAATCTATTGCCCATATATCGTCTACGTTATTAGCGACAAATTTACGTCTCGGAAACTTCTTTTTAGGTCTTTGTAGTTCGACTGCAAGATCATCGTATAATTCTTTACCGAGTCCAAGTTTATATTTTGCTCCAATCATTCCCTGAACAAATCTTCTATCAAAACGTTCTCGTAGATTTGTTGGCTCCATATCATATAATTCGTCTAACATTACTTTATCACAATCTGCTTTCGAGCTTTCATGATAACGATAACAGATATCATGACGCATCGCTATTGCATCCACTTGATTGTAAGGCTCTTGTCCTGGCAATGGATTATCGTTTTCATCTAGTTGTTGATCTAGCGGATTGTAAGGTCCTGTATACCGATGACCTGGCAAAGTCCAATCGCCTTTTGGTTTTGGTAATTTACCAATAATTTTGTGTATATCTATATCTGTACCTATTATTTCTCTGTTGTTACAATATTGACAGTATGCGACAATTTTATTTTGCTCAAGACACAAATCTCTGTCAGAATCACAGTTGCATATCATTCTATATTTTTAGTCGTCTACTAAAATAACCTCCCTGACAACATTAGGATAACCAGCGCCTAGCGACACTGTCGCTGGGGACGTTTTCTTTAAAAACATATTTTTTCTTTTTCCACAGATTGCACAAATAATTTTTAACATCATCCTGTTGTGTTTTGTTTTTTCTGTTGTTTCATTAATATTTTCTGTTTTAGTTCTACACTTGAGACAATATGTTGACATTATTATACTTGTAAGTTTAGATAAAATTAATTGCGATCTCATCATTAGCTTGAGGAGGTTGCTTGTCAAACTGTAAAATAAATTTTAAAAAATTGATTTTTCTGCTCATCTGTCGGATAAACATTATACAATAATACCCCCAAGCAGACGTTCCAACAGGTTGGAGTTGATTTGATGAATAATATACCTTTTTATACCTTTTGTTCATATATTTTTTTATTACATCGCTTGGAGGAAGTCCAAACGAGTCAATATAATTATTATTATAAACTGCTACCCAATGCGTACCGGATCCGTCAATAAAATCTTGCAAATTTATCACACACGAACTAACAGCTGACGGCGATTTTATTTCTGCGAGTTCATCTTTAGAATAAACTCCGTGAAATCCAGGAATCGCTTTTAACTTATCAATTTCATAAAAATTACTCAACGGGGTGGTCGTGTTCCTGGTAATGTTAGACCACGTCCGATTCCTAAAAGATTTGTCAGCAGACTTCCCGCTAGTCCCGCCAAAAGTGGAGCGAAAGGAATAATTCCTCCTTGTTTTGCCTGTTTGCGTTTTGTTGTTTTCTTTTTTGGCGATTTCTTTTTCCGTTGTGGCATTATAATATACCATTTACATAAAATTTACAGTTTTTTTATTCCACTTCCACGAATGATACCATTACCCTCAACAACTTTCTTCGTTGCAACAGAGCCTGCTCCTGACATTGCTGCTAGTCCTAATGTTCCCAACACCGGCAAAACTTTAGGTATTATTGTACTAGCTAATACTGATAATGCTGGACCAAGAAAACCACCTTCTTTTGCCAGCGCTGTTATCTGTGCAGCACTTAAATTTAACACAAAAGATTTTTTACGATTATACTTGTTTAATTGATTTGTTGTCAGCATTAATTTTGTTAAGACACCATCAGAAATATTAGGGTTGATTTTTAATGATACCTCTTTTCGCTTTTCAACAGCAGCTACTAATTTTTTAACTTGACCATCAGTCAAATATACTTCTTTTACAATATATTTTGTCATTTTATATAACAACTGTAGATTAAACTTGAACAGCCATTTTACCTCCAACAGAATCTATCGTGATAAATCACTAATCACTAATGCGTATACGTACAACGGCGCTATTGGAAACGCTCCAAGTGTCCAGGTAATTTCAATATCCGCTGTGCTGTCTACAGCTCGCTCGCTATGTTTACTGACATCAAAATGAAATATAGGATAAAGTGTACGAAATTCCTCTGCTGATATCTGAGATCCATTCTGATATTTTTGAATTGCGTCAAGCAGGTACATGTACGGTCGAGAAATATTTTTATTAGCGTCATCTGCAAAATTACATTCTATAGCTAGTTCTGGATATTGCTTTGAATTTAATCTAGCGTATATTCGTCTGACATCAGCGTGGTCAAATATTGCATATTTTATTGTTGGTTTCCTCGTCGGGCGTGCTGTTGAAATACGACAAATATTTGTCTCGGCAGTTGTTCGCTTGATGTTGTTGTAACCCGCCACCTGTAGTCGGTAGTATTTGGAACCGCTGTTTGATATATTTTTTGATGCTTAAAATAAATTCTGTTTGTATGCTTATCAAGTGTGCTATTTATTTCTGACATTTTAGTTATCGATGGTGTTATACGTGTCATCCACAGAGCAAGTTTGTTTATGTTAAACTGTATATCAGCCCCTCCAGATCTAAGCAAACAATCGTTTTGTTCTGCTCGATCTAAAATAAGAGTATGTTTTACTCCGCGAAGTAGTTTATCATGATCGCGACAAAAGCCGAAAATCATACTTAGTGGAAGCATCATTGTAATTTGACGTGATACTGCTGCAAGTTTTCTTCGCCTAGCAAAGCCTTCATTATAACTTGGATTTCTCACATTAAATGTGTTACGAAGCAAATTTAAAATCTCAGTACCGTTTGCATCTGCAGCTGGTGGTGTTATATTAAGATTAGTAAACGCTGCTGTAAGAGAAACTCTTGTAGCGTCTGCATTAGCAGCTGTACCTGGTGCTGCTATACCTAGCGCGTCTGCATTAGCAATAAGAAAATTGCTTACAATTACAACAATTGCATCAGCATCAGCTCCGTGTACTATAACACCTCTCTTTAAAAATTCAGTTGATTCAGCTATACACCGTCCAGTATCTTTTAACCACATCATGTTGGTTGCAGTTGATCTCGAGTAATCATCTGAAAACGAAATAATATTTAAAATTGTACTTGCAACTTGTTGATGATTTGAAATGTCTTCTATAGTTTGATTGGCCAGTTGATATCTAGCACTATTAAATAAACAACAGCCGTTATTTATAAGAGCTACTTCAGCTCCAACTGTAATTGCAGCAGGTGGATTGGCTACTGTCATAATCTGACCGCGAACTTCTAACATAGCCTTATGTGGCAGTAGAAATACGTCTTCGTCTCTGGTGTTAAAGGTTCTAATACCAGCTTTATTTGGTTCGTTAGAATTCTCATCGAGATACTCAACATACTCAAATTCTGTTACATCGTTATCGATGTCATAAGTTTCTGTTAACTCGAGATAATTTTTAACAGACATTTTATTTATTAGATTATATAAAATTTTATTGCGGCACTGTTACTTTAGATATTAATTTTTGTATGATCTGCTCACCCTTGGTGATAATAGTTGTTTTGTTTTTGTTATCAAAGCTCGTTGAGTTTCTTTTGTTGGAGCGATTTCTGAGATAGCTTGTTTTATTTCAGATACAGTCGTTGGATCAACTTTTATTTTATCAGCTATGTTTCGTCCCACCGCAGTCCCAGCGGCAGATATAGCCCCAGTTGCAAAAGCTTTACCAGCGTCAATAGCAATTGGTGCAACTTTACTCGCTATACTCGGAATATTTTCAATAACTTTAGTAAATATATTTCCAAAATATCCTCCTACTATTTTTCTTCTATAAATATTTTGTCTTTGTTTCATTATATCTGATGTTGTATAATTTTTATTATTGCTCGCGTAGATGTAAATAATAAGTTACAGCTTTTATATTAACATGAAACTGTTTTCCAGATTGATCTCTCAACTGCATTATTATACTTGATATTTGATTTTCAACGTTTAAAGGATAATAGATAATATGTCGTGGAGTTATTTGCATGATAGAACCTGGCAAAACTTCTGGTGAGAAACTGTAAATCGTTTGACCTTTGCTGCCTTTTGATGTATAAGAGCCAGAAGCAATAGAGCAATTTACTAATATTGTATTTACTTCTGTTATATTTACTGGCAGTTCACTGTCATACGTAAGAGCATGATCAAGTGCAATGTAAGGTTTTTCCGTAAATCCTAACAGTTGTGCAATACTTCTTTCTCTTGGTTCAAGACTGATCACTAAATTTTTCAAAGTTATCCTAACTCACAATGTGTTATAATTCGCTGCCAACTCAAAATTATCAGCCACACCGCCAGCTTTTGTTATGAGCTCTTTGATTGTTCTGTTTAGAGCAGTAATATTATAAGCTTCCTGTGGAATTTTTATTTTTTTTGTTGTAGATATTGAAGATGTTGTAATCATAGTAAACCACATTTCTTCGTTAATATCATTTTTCACGTTAGGCATAGCATTCCAGCAGGTACAAGAAATTAATCCAATCTCATAATGTTTTGCAGGATCTGGTTGTATAGGAGGAATATAATTTACTGAAAAATTTGCACTATCTTTCGCAGACTCACGAGGGTCTAGGAATAATGTTGTTGACATTTTTTATATTATATCATTTTACAAAATTATGTCGCCGCGATTAAGTCGCGGTGTAAAGTTGTGTAAAGTTTCATATTTGTCAGATGATAATAATTCGCTCGATCTTAGATGATCAAGTATGTCAATGATTTCATTATCAAGTTCAACACTAACATTCCCAGTTTATTCTGATGATATTGATAACATCAATCTACCTATCTTTTCACTAGTTGATTGTAATATTTTTACACCAGTTCCTGTTTTTCCTTCTCTATTTTTTTCGACACGAATTTTATCGAATGTAGTAAATTTCCTTTTAAAATTCCACCCCTTACCAAAAGGTTTTGGTCTACCACTTTCTGCTGTTCTTTTAAATGTTGAAGCAATAATAATATGTCTCATCCTGTTATAAAATGGAAGCATATCATCAATTTCTGTAACCATGTTTAGTTCATCTTTAGCAGCAGCTCCGTCTCTTAATATTTCATCTAATCTATCGATTAATGCTTGATATTCTACATTAGTCCACTTACTTATATTATCAATATCTTTAATATTTTTTTTCTTTAAAAAAAAATCATCATACTCATTTTCTTTATCTCATCATTTGCTCTTCTTATAAAAAATTTTCTTTTCTCTCCAACTTCCATAAACTTTACAGTAAGTTCAACAACTTTTTTTGCTCCTCTTTGAAACCTTTTATTTCTCCTAATACATTTGTTCTAATATTTTTTATTCCTAATGTTGTTAACTCAGTCAATCTTCGCTCAAGTTCCAGCGGATTGTTTATCAAACGATCTATTTCAGCTTGTCTAGCAGCAGGATCAGCTATATTTGCTGTAAGTGCCTCAATTAGTTTTCTTTTTTCTTCATCAGATCTAGTAACAAGTTTTGCAGCAGCTGTTTCTTGTTGTTCTTTAACAATTCCAACCAGCCCTTTTTCTTGCCGTTTTTTAAATTCTTCTTCTGATAGTGGTTTAGTTTCAGGTTGTTTTCCATGTAGTGCTTCAGTAACTGGCTTGAAAATTGTAGCTGTTGCTTCTGTAGCAGTCACTTGCCCACGTCGTGCTTGCTGTACTTTTTGCTTAAATAATGCCTGAGATTGAGCAACCTTTTTTAGGTCTTCTATGTGTTGTCTGTATCTTGCTCGTTTGTCCATTATTATTATCATACATTTTATAAAAGTAAACGCTTTACTGTAAGTAACTGTTAATACAACAGCGAAACATTTTAGTTGGATCATTTGTAAGTTTATCAGATAAGAAAAAGTTGTATTTATCTATTGTAGCATTACGATAAAGTTCAATAAATTTATCTTTAGTCAAGCAACCGCATTGCTCGCTTGCAATATTTCTAACATCAACATTGTCCAGTCCTGGAAATAATATAAAACAACCCGTATATCGCCGAATAAATCTGTCAACATTATAAACTCCTTGAGCGAGATAAACAGAATTACACTGTTTATTACGTGACAGTGAGAAATACGATCTTATTTTATTCATCTCCATGTTATTTAGCGGAATATCGTCAACAACTACTATCTTATGTTTATCTGCATCAAGTTGATTAATTGGAATAATATCTTCTGGCTGCCTAATTATAAAAAAATTTTCACCAACCTTAAGATCATCACGAAGCTTGTTATTATATTCGCTTAATAACTCATACTTATCTTGCTGTGGATTGATTGTGTAAATATAAACTCTATCGTAGTGAAAATTATCACCAAGAAGCAAGTTCATAAGCAAATTTGTTTTCCCCGATCCAGTTCGCCCAACAATAAGATAATGACAATCAGGAAGTTCATTGTTATGTTTATGCTTCACCATTCTCTCTGTATCAAAGTTTAATATTGTCAACTTTGCCATTGTTGTTATAATTTTATAAAATATTAAAATAATGTTCATAATTTTATGCAGGATAGTAAATAATGAGTTACTATACAAAATTTGGAACATTAGCAGGAGAAGTATCAACAGAAGGTTATCAAGGTGACTTATCCAAATATGCAACTCTTGATCAGCTCAAAAATGAAACTAATAATCTATTAAATATTGCCAGTGTAGATCCAAATGAAGTAGTCATTTTCCAGGATAAAGAAGGACGATTAAAGACGAGTAATGTAAAACTGTCAGATGTACTTGTACGAAATCCTGTTGCGGTTACTAATAATATCGTGACTTTTAACAATCGAGGTAAGATACAAGATTCTGGTAGGTCAGTGAATGATTATGTTAAAAAAGCAGGTGATGTATTTACTGGGACTGTTATTATGAACAAAAATAAATTACAGATCTTGGATATCCAACTACTGATAATGATGCTACAACAAAGAAATATGTTGACGATCAAGAATCAAAGTATGTGTCAGTCAATGGTGGTATGATGCGTGCATTTCTCAACATGAATCATAATGCTATTACTTACCTCTGAACACCACAGTCTGATTTTGATGCTGCAACAAAGAAATACGTCGATGATCAGGACGTTCCAATCAATAATGAAATAACTGCGCTCAAAAATGAATTTCTTGGTCACGTGAACACGTTTTTAAGTTTTCACAGAAATAAAAACACACTCAAAAATGAAATTTTTGGAAATCCATCAAATGTTGACATTACACTCGCTAATATTAACACAACACTCAATGATATTAAAATAAAACTCAATGATATTATAAGTGGGATTCCTAGTATTGTTGAGAAAACGAGTATGATTAAAATTCCTCACAAACAGATTAAAAATATTATGTATACTCTTGCTTATTGGGGCGGTTTTAGGTCATGTTTAGAGCTGAACGGCTGAAGCGGAAGTGGCGTTGTAGCTTTGGTAGAAAGACGATGTGTATCGCTCTTCTCTCTGTTCACCTGCATGTGATTAACAGTGGTTGGTGTACGATGTACGAGTATATTTTGTTTGATTAAATTTAACCCACAAATTAGCAAAAATGAGTAATTAACAAACATGGTTAGAGAGTTTCCTTGGGAATAAAAGGTCCATTGAATGGACAGAAGGTCCGTCAACATCAAACTTTTAACAGACAATATCTTGAGGCCTACTTGATATATGAGTAGTTGAGGAAAGCAAGTATTTCTAGCTCAAACCCTAGTGTTACCCCTCCAAACAAATACAAACTATGTCCTAAACTCTACCCCACCCGTTTTATACAAAAGTTTAGTAAAGTGTCTTGCTCATCCCCTCTCTCTGTTATTACAGTGTCAGGCAATCCAGGTAGAGATAATGCCATGTGATCGATATCCAGGTAAGCTTACACAAACTCTGTCATTTTACCACAACATGTGGTAGCCATCCTTCCCTGTCCTGTATTTTACACAACAACACGTGCAGGTATGACGCCATGTGATTGGTGAATCATTCAGGTAAGCTCACACAAGGATGCGTAATACAGAGATTGTCGAATTTGCTAGGACCAATGAAATCTCATAATACTCACACGTGATCGCCCGTGTATAAAAGACATGTAGATTCTTAATTGAGCAGTAGAGCCGGTCTTCACCAGGTAGACAGCTTTAACAATGCTATACGATAACCCAAGCAGAAATTAGAACGTAGTGGCAAAGTAAGAAAGGTAAGTGATATTATTTTATAACTCATTACCAATGATTATTGTTTCAATGTTGATATTTGATTTTACTACTATAGCTATTTGTCACTGTTAAATTTTTCAAACATTATTTCTTATTTTAGATAAAATTTCAGTCGGAAAAGATAATGTCAAGTATATATCTATCAGTTTAGCCTCTCTATATTTTACAAGTCGCTGTTAGTCATCGGTTTACCTGGATTTTATACCGCAATTAGGTATCAGTTTACAGGTAGTGAAGCCAGAATGTCATTACCTTACACGTGATCACCTGTGTGTAAAAGACCTGTAGATTCTTATTACGCAGTAGAGCGTGGCGCTTCCAGTTAACATGTGCAGGGCGGAAATTAAACTACGCATTAGAACGAAAAGTAGGAAGGTAAGTGATATTATATCTTAAGTTAAGATAAAATTTTACGTTATATCATACTTTTTTTGATAATCTTTTTCATACTTGATAACCCTCATTGGTAGAATGTCTGTTAGCATTTTGTCAATAATGAGAAATTCACGTATTAAATCATCCATATTTTTTTTTACTTTTCGTAGGTAAGACCGTATCTGATCAAGTAGTTTCTTGTAAGTTATAACAGATGTTAGACAGCCATGCTGTTTTATTAAAAGTTTAGGTTGTACTTTTTTACACGCCGCATTAAGGGAAACACCAACACCGGATATGATTAACAAAAACGGATTTAATGATGCCCCACTTGAAATTATACCAGAACTGGCCATTAGCAACGGCAGATATGATATTATTCGAAGTATTTTGTTATAATATTGTAACATATTTTAATGCACTAAAGCTTTTTTTATGATAATATTTGTAGTAATGCATTAGTTCGTCCACATCCTGTCCTGGAATATCTTTTGAAATATGATTGAAATCAACTATATTTATTTTCTTTTTAATAGTTGTTTACATAATCCCCAGGCTTGGTTAAGTAGTAGGTAATTATTATAATTCAGCTATAAATTCCAAACACCACCAATAAGGGCCAGGGCCTTTAAAATTTTCATTAGCTGGTTGAAGTATAAATTCTTCTTTGTAATTTTTATCTATTATTACAGTTACATTTTCAGAAAACTCAACATTTAAATTATAAAAATTATGCAACATCAGATATAATGAAACAAAGACAAAAAATTTATCGAAGAAAAATAATAGGAGGATTTTTTGAAAATATATTTACTAAAGTTATTGAAAATATTCCAGGCATAGCGCGTAAAGTTGCGCCAAATGCTTTTGAGGCAAGTAAAGCTTTTGCAACAGGATCTGCATCTGCCGCTGGGACTGCGATTGGACAAAAATTAGCTGACAAAATAAAATGAGATCCACCGACTGCATATGAAATAAAACAAGCTATCTCAGAAATCGCTCCAACAAAAGAAACTCAGCGAGCTATGATAACAACAACAAAAAACTATTATCACCAAAGGGCGAGCAGATCATACAAAAAATAATATCGAAAGTAACAGTGCCGCAATAAAATTTGATAAAAAAGTTCGTGGTCAGATTATGACAGTAGCCAATCCACCTGCTGCAATTGCAGTTGGAGCAGAAGTAGCTCTTAAAAATAACGGCTGGAGTTTATTCAAAAGTGCTAGATATCAACTGGCCAATCAAACTATAGAAGATATTTCAGGTTATCTACAAGTTGCAATTACAATTTTAAATATTATTTCGTTTTCAGGCGATTACTCGAGATCAACTGCAACCAACATGATGCGGTTTAAAGATACTGGACAGGGTATAGCTGAATCAACTAAATTTTTGAAGAGAGGTGCTATAGTACATGGAGCTGATGCTGATGCAAATGCTGTAATTGTGAGAATTTGTCTCATTGCTAATGTTGCTGCTCGTTATGTTGCTGCACATGCTGCATTGGCTAATGCAGACGCTACAAGAGTTTCCCTTTCGGCAGCTTTTAATAATCTTAATATAACACCACCAGCTGCAGATGCAAACGGTGCTGCGATATTTTTTTTGCTTCTAAAATCACTTGACCTAAGAAATCTACGTTATAACGAAGGTTTTGCTTGGCGAAGAAAACTTGTAGCAGGATCACGTCAAATTACAATGATGCTTCCACTAAGTATGATTTTCGGCTTTTGTCGCGATTATGATAAAGTATTTCGCGGAGTATAACATGCGCTTATTTTAGGTCGAGCAGAACAAAACGATTGCTTGTTTAGATCTGGAGGGGCTGATGTACATTTTATCATAACAAACGTGCTCTGTGGATGCCACAAATAACACCGACGATCGCTAAAATGTCAGAATTAAATATCACACTTAATAAGCATACAAAGAGAATTTATTTTAAGCAGCATAAATATATCAAATAGCGGTTCCAAGCACTAACGACTAAATGTGGTGGGTTACAACAACATCAAGGGAACAACTGCCGAGACAAATATTTGTCGTATTTCATCAGCACACCCGACGAGGAAACCAACAACAAAATAATGCAATATTTGACCACGCTGATGTCAGACGAATATACAATAGACTAAATTCGAAGCAATTTCCAGAACGAGCTATAGAGTGCAATTTTTCAGATGACGCTAATAAAATATTACTTGACCGTACATGTACCTGCTTGATGCAATGCAAAAGTATCAAGATGTTGAAGATGGATCTCAGATACCAGAAAAGGAATTTTGTACACTTTCTCCTATATTTCATTTTGATGTTAGTAAACATAGCGAGCGAGCTGTAGACAACACAGCGGATATTGAAATTACCTGGACGTTGGAGCAGTTCCAATAGCGCCGTTGTACGTATACGCATTAGTGATTAGTGATAGATTTATTACAATAGATTCTTTTGGATGTAAAATGATAGGTCAAGTTTAATCTGCAGTTGTTATATAAAATGACAAAATATATTGTAAAAGAAGTATATTTGACCGATGGCCAAGTTAAAAAGTTAGTAGCTGCTCTTTCAAAGCGAGAACAGGTATCACTAAAAATCAATCCTAATATTTCTGATGGTGTTTTAACAAAATTAATGGTGACAAAAAATCAAGTAAAGAAGTATGATCGTAAAAAAACTTTTATTTTAAATTTGAGTGCTGCACAAATGACAGCGATGGCAAACGATATTGTCGTTAAAGGTGGTTTTCTTGGTCCGGCATTATCAGTATTAGGTAGCACAATAATACTTAAAGTTTTGCCGGTGTTGGGAACATTAGGACTAGCAGCAATGTCAGGAGCAGTCTTTGGCGCAACATAGAAAGCTGTTGATGGTAATGGTATCATTCGTGGAAGTGGAATAAAAACAATTGCACATTTATTGATATATTATAATGCCACAACGGAAAACAAAATTGCCAACAACAAAATTGCCAGCATAAAAGAAAACAAACAAAAAAAAAAAGAAAACAACAAAATTGTCAACACTAAAATGCAAATGCATATGCAATCAAACAAAACAAGGAGGAATTATTCCGTTCGCTCCACTTTTGGCGGGAAGTCTGCTGCCAAATCTTTTAGGAATCAGATGTGGCCTAACATTACCAGGAACATGACCACCCCTCTGAGTAATTTTGATATAATTGATAAGTTAAAAGCAGTTCCTGGATTTCATGGAGTTTATTCTAACGATGAACTCTCAGCAATAAAATCGCCGTCAGCTGCAAGTTCGTGTGTGATAAATTTGCAAGATTTCAATGACAAATCCAGTACGCATTGGGTAGCAGTTTATAATGTCCCAGAGCAAAAATCTTAATTTTTTAAAATATATTTTACAGTGTGACAAGCAACCTTCTCACGCTAATGATGAGATTGCAATTAATTTTATCTAAACTTACAAATATAATATCGTTAACATATTGTGTCAAGTGTAGAACTAAAACAGAAAATATTAATGAAACAGCAGAAAAAACAAAAGAAACAACAGATTGATATTAGAAAGTATTTGTGCAACCTGTGGAAAAAGAAAATAAGTTTTTAAAGAAAATGTCCCCAGCGACAGTGTCGCCAGCGATAAATTCCCTATGCGCTGGTTGTCCTGATATCGTCAGGGAGGTTATTTTAGTAGACGATTAAAAATATAGAATGATATGCAACTGTCATTCTGACAGAGATTTGTGTATTGAGCAAAATAAAATTGTCGCATACTGTCAATGTTGTAACAACAGAGAAATAATAGGTACAGGTATAGATATTCACAAAATTAGTGGAAAATTACCAAAAACCAAAAGCCGGTTGGACTTTGCCAGGTCAATGAAATACAGGTCCTTACAATCCGCTACATCAACAACTAGATTAAAACGACAATCCATTGCCAGGACAAGAACCCTATAATCAAGTTGGTTCAATAGCAATGCGCCATGATATTTGTTATCGTGATCATGAAAACTCGAAAGCAGATTGCGATAAAGTAATGTTAGACGAATTATGTGATATGGAGCCAACAAATCTACGAGAACGTTTCGATAGAATATTTGTTCAGGAAATGATTGGAGCAAAATATAAATTAGGACTTGGATGATCTTCCAGTCAAACTGCATAGACCTAAAAAAAACTTTTTCACGACGTAATGTTGTCGCAAACGCTGTAGATGATATCTGGGCAATAGATTTGGTAGATGTTTTCAATCTGGCTCAGTTTAACGATAACAAAAAGTATTTGCATAACGTTATAGAGGTTTTTAGTAAATACGCTTTTAGTGTACCTGTTTCGGATAAGACAAGGGCTTCAATGACTGACGCGCTAAAACAAATAAAAACGAGCACAAAAAGAAAACCAAATAAAATCTGGACTGATCACGGAGCCGAGTTTTTAACAAAAAGTTTGAGCAGTTTCTAGAACAAAATAACATAAAGAAATACGCTACAGGGAATGAAGGTAAAAGCGTTGTAGTTGAAAGATTTAATCGCACGCTAAATGAAAAAACACACATACATATGACAGATAAAATCACCAACAGGTAAATCGATGACCTTTCTCAAATCGTAGATGAACATAATAACTCAAAACATCGAACCATGAAAATGTCACACAATTATTATTAAAGATCCGATAGTAGCAAATAAAAACATATACCGCAGATATAAATTTAAGGTTGTGATAAAGTTAGAATTTCTTTGATAAAAAAGGTATTTGCAAAAGGATTGACTCTGAACTGGAGCGAGGAAGTATTTGTAGTTGATAAGGTACTTTTAATACTAACTGTAACGTACGCTTTAAAAGATTTGGCAGGGGAACCTATCATAAGTAGTTTTTTACGAACAAGAACTACAGAAAACTGGGCAGGATGTTTTCTTTTTTGAAAAGTGATTAGGAAAAAGGAGATAAAAGTTTAGTCAAATGGCGTGGGTATAGCGATAAATTTAACAGTTGGATCCCAACCAAACAAATTATGAGATAATGCTATTATAAATTTCCTCGTACTTTTGTTTGACAGATTTGCATTTTACTGGTTTACATAACGATATTAGATATTGTCTGCGATCGTCAGAGATCGTCATTAGATTAAAAATTTTAACGAATATGAAATCGAATTTGATATTTTTCTGTCGGCCTGGAATATTGATGTTTAATAAAGGTCTGATTAGCTGCCGAAATATTTGCTCTTTGGCAACGGTAAAATTAAATTTCACTATTGTTTTTGCAATGTGATAATTGGCATTATATTTTTCAGTGGTTGGTCTGCTGTAATTAGATCTATCAACAACGGTGACTATTTCATCGTTATCATCAGATTCATTGTTATACAAAATATCATCTTCATTATAACCAACAGATTTATCTACGAAATCTATGGAAAATGTAATACTATGCGTGACCTTATCGCTAGCAACCTTATCACTAATATCTTCTGCGTATAATTCAGCGAGTCGTTTCATCAAGTCCATTATTATAATATATTTTTATCTAGTTTGTTATTATAAGATGAATGACTAGATAAAATATCACCAAAAAGTTATTATATTAAATTACAAAGAGCTAGCCGAAGCGGTAAGAAAATTTTTGTCGGGTTATAGTGCATATTCTGGTGACGTTATTGTAATGCAAGGTGATTCTCATAAAATATTGCTAACAGAAGCAGAAAAAAATAAAATTAGTGAAAATGCAGTAACGACGCAAAAATCTGATCATAATGATGTTATAGCATTTGCTCATAATTGTTTGACTATAACCGAGCCATCAAATATTTTAATCATCATATCTACAAACAATCCTGGCATCGTATTCGCTTGAACGCTTGAAAAAGTTGATTTCATTACTCCATTAGCTATAAATTTTACTGTCATGGGATTTGTCTTATAATATTTCGCCGCAGCTGTAATCGATTTGGATTTAATCTCTTCGTCCGTTTTGAGGTTTAACGAAACAACAGGGTTTATTGGGCATCCAAAAATTAATACCATTACTATTTTGTTCTTTTTCTCACATTTTCATGTTGCGTCACTAGCTCCAAATTCCACAGCTGATTGTCAGTCTTTACGTTATTGATGTGACTAATAACCAGACCATTGGGTATAGATCCGTTAAACACCTCATAAACAAAATTATGACCATAATAACGAACTTGATTTATCGAAGTTTTTCTAACAGTTACACTGATATATCCCGTATTACTCATAGAACTAAGAACTTTTTAGTTTTTCTGTTTCTAAAAATGCCGCAATCGTTAGCCTCGTATAAACCAAAGACTGGGTGCGTTTGAAACTCGTTTTGTAAAGATAAGTTTTCAATGTTATCATTAGTGACTGCACCGTTCACATGATATACACGCTGTCCTTCTGGAATGTCATCGCAGAACAACGTGTAAATAAAATCTTTTCTAAGCATTGTAATCCTCCCGGTATTATCTCCTTTTACACTAAACTGATAACCCGCTGACGTTGCTTTCCCAACAGATATTCCAGTTTTGATGTTAATGACTGAACCTAATGCATTTCCAGCGTATAAGTTGTACTTTGGGTGAACGTTATATACCTCTTGTTCACGTGCGCTTGTCAGATTTGCTGTCATTATACTATAGTAAGTTTGTATAACTCTAATTGTTTTTTCAACCCTATCGCATGCGCTGTGTGAGGTAAATTATCAATTAGATATTAGGCTTTAGTATAGCAATGTCCAAATTGCGTGATATAGGCAAGAAGAGCCTTATGGGAGTGCCTGAAAAAATAGCGACTGCTTTTGCAGGTTTTGATAATAGTTATTGGTTTGATATACAAATCGTGCTTGTAAATTTTATTGCAACAAATCTTTACCACCTATTACAGACAACTGTAAAACGTGAGCTCGAAAAACACAAAGGTATAAGATTATTAGTGCAATATCATGCTATATTTTCAAAGCTACTTGTAACGAAAGAATCGACTGACAAGGAAATTGCAGACCCTTATATTATATATCTGATTAAGTACACGAAGAAATTTGGAAAAAAATAGAGGAATTTACTGAATTAGGTTCGGGTTGGAAGTTTGAAATGATCAAAGAAATTTTGTTTCACACGATGAAATATGACGCATTACGCGGTAGTTCGTACATCGACCTGCCATCAAAAATAAAAAAAGATGTTGTATAAACATAAAAAACATAGATAACAAATGTTTCCAATGGGCTGCTCTTTCTGCGCTATTTCCAGCAGAAAAAGCCGCTACTCGTGTTGAAAAGTATACCAGTCACGTGTCAAGATTAAATTGTAAAGATAATAACTTTCCAGTGGCAGAAAATCAAATACCAAAACTTGAGAAGCAAAACAATGTTTCGATTAATGTTTTCGGACTAGATGAAAAAGATAACGTTTATCCGAGATATATTTCAGAAAAAGGTTCACAATCAACCATACATTTACTGTTTTATGAAAATCATTACGTTTGGATTAAACACGTTCATGGATTAGTTGGTAAACAGTACAATAAGAATAGGAACAAAAAATTCTTTTGTTATCGATGCTTGTATGGTTGTACAAACAATGAAACATTACAAAATCATTTGCTGTACTGCAGTGATGTACAAATAATAACAATGCCATCTAAAAAAGATAGTTTTACAGTTTGTCCATCATAATCATAAACTAAAAATTCCTTACGTCATATAAGTTGATTTCGAATGTTTACTTCAACCTGTACTTGGCATAGAAAATAATCATAATCAATCGAGTACAAAATCATGTTCCGTGTGGAGTAGAGTATAAGGTAGTTTGTTGTACTGATCCTAGATTATCTAAACCAATTAAATTATATCGTGGTAAAACTCCAGCTGTCTGGCTTCTCAAGCAATTGATTAACGAAGTTGATTATATATTTACTCGCTTGAAAAAGTAAAACCAATGTTAAAATTAACACCTCAACAAGAATCCGATTACGAGCAAGCAGAAATTTGTTATATTTGTGAAAAAGCTTTTGATACTGACAATGTCAGGACTGAAAAAAAAGTACATGACCATTGCCAATTGACAGGACAGTACCGTGAAGCGGCTCATGATCAGTGTAATTTAAAATTTCATGCTCCAGATTTTATTCCAATTATTCTTCAAAACTTTCGAGGACATGATAGCCACATTATCGTACAAGCTTTTGGTGATCCTGACGTAAACGCTCGTCTAAATCTTGATAGCATTATCAAATGCATTCCAAATAATTTTGAAAAGTATATGTCAGTTACGCTAGGTTAATTGCGTTTCATTGACAGCATGCAATTTATGCCAGCATCGTTAGATGAGAGTAGTAAGGGAAAAGGCTGATTCTAGCTCAACGACTCCTATCCCACAGGTAAGCTCTGTCATACAGAGGTGATGAATTTTGTTTAGGGAAAAGGCTGATTCTAGCTCAACGACTCCTATCCCACAGGTAAGCTATGTCATACAGAGGTGACGAATTTGTTAGAACAGCACATGCGTGGAATACGATTATTCTAAAGACGGCAAATGGGTTTTACAATCAGTCTACCACAAGGTTTTATCAGATAACAGGATGAAAATTAAAATGTGCATTAGAACGTTTCAGTTAACAAGGCGGAAATTAAACTAGCATTAGAATGAAAATAATATTATTTATACCTCGTGACTAATGATTAATGGTTCAACTGTTGATATTAAAAATATTTCATTATCACGATTATAGATACTAAATTTTACTTTACCGCTCACGCAGCGACGGGACTCAAACAAATCTCTTATTTCTGGTTTGTTCAGAGGATATTTTTTGTCGATAAAATATACCTTTGACCGATCGAGATCAATTGTGAGTTTAGTATATTTTATGTTGGCTAATGGGGCTGTGAAAGTTTTTAAATTCCGCTAGCAACTTTTGATACAATTGTTCGAGATAATTGAAATACTCGCTATTATCAGATCTGATGAGCGAAAGTTTTAGCTTGTCACGTGTTCCATTAAAAGATTTACCTGATGTTTCATTATTAAATTCAACTGTCAATTGTTTGCTTTCCATCATTAAATATTTGATTTTACTACTGTAGCTATTTGTCATTATCAAATTTTCATACATTATTTTGTAAGTTTACATAAAATTTTAGTCACAATGAAAATACCCAAGGGCAAATGTATCTACTCCATTTTCACAATAACGTTTGTCATCAAAATTACACAATCCACGTTGGATAATGACATCTGTTTCAAGCTTATGATGATTAGTTCGAATTGCCATAGCTCTCATAAAACTAACACCGCCATCAAGCGCGTACTTGTAGTCATCAAATTTCATAAACTTTGTAACAAAATTACGAGGCAGACCTTTGGCTTTTTTCGTTATTTTATTATTGTCTACCAATATGTCATACATTTTGCTGCGTAATCCGATAAAGTATTTGATAGCGCTCGAGTTTATTTCATCTTTAAACTTACCAATCACCTTTTTATTTGTGTCGTCATGAAATTTACTGTCACGTGGGTAATCAGAAAGATCAGACAGATCTCGATTATTGTACATGTCCTGATAGATATCCTCGCATTCGATTTCATATACGAGCGAATCGGTATCAGTAAACAATAATCTACTTGCCGGCCACTGAATTTTAGCACAATTGTAATGAAAATCGTACATCAATCACTTTGATAAATCCAACACTGCAGCTCCAACATTGATCGGCTTGTTCAATTTTAGATTTGTTTTTCTTCTTTGTATTGCAACAAGATTTTCATTAAATATTTTCATGCTCACAAAATCATCGTCTGACACAAGTTTGTTTCTGCGATTGACATCATTAACTATTTCAATATTTACGCGTTTCCTAATATTCTCCATCGTCTTACCAAAAACAAAATTGTTCATCAGTTTAAAGAAGTTTTTCTCAAAATCTGTTTTCGCTGCAGCTCTTCTTGAAGTTTTCGAGTTAATATAACCTCTCATCCATGGCGACTGATTAAATTTTAGTACACGATGAACTGTTCTCAACACAAGACCACCATCGACTGCTTGTTTTAAAACTTTGTAATGCAAAACGTAATTTTTCTTATCAAGTAAATTTGGCACCAGTTTCTTGACAATAGAATGTTGCCTTGGTGATGCTAACGCTTGTTGTTCTTTTGATAACAAACTATAATCTATGACCATCGATTCCGCACAAAAAGGATAATCGTTATGTAATTTGTGTAGCGAATTTGGATAATCAAGATCAACTGCAACGAAACAGGGAACATCGTCTGGTATCTTTTTTTCTGTCTCCGATAGAAATTGATCAGCCGTGATCCAATGAAATCCACCAATAGGCATTGGTTCTGCCATCGAACCACCGTAAAGATTATTGCAATCTAGATAAACTAAATATTTCGATGGGAGCTCAGGATTATACTGCTTCAAATATTTGTTATTTGCTTCAGCATATTTTTTTGTTATCACACTAATACCGCCTCTGATACCTTTTTCAATAAAATTGAACATATCAACGTCAGTCAGTAATTCTAACCTTACCTTGCTAAATTTTAGCAGAGCATCCCATGACAACCCAGGGGCAGATTAATACCAGCAAGGATCTAGTCCATAATTATTATAACTCACTTCTCGAAAACTTTCAAAAACATCTGCTAATAATAACACGTCAATTTTCAAATACAAATCATGATAATCACCAAAAGTCTCACAATCAAACTCTTTCCAGATATCTTGTGCATACTTGTCCTCGTCATCAGTTATGTTTTCATTTTTAAGTTGCGAGTAAAATTTATCTTTGCCAGGTAAAGATGTTTCATCAAATTTACTCCAATCGTCGAGATATTCGTATGGAAAAACTCCTTTTTTAGCTAGTAGATTAAATCTATCTCCAAAACAATCTCTTAGGTTATCAAATTTACTACAACCTTTCACTAACTTATCTAACGAGGCTGCCATAAACTGCAAGCTGTCAATAAATGCAATTTACCTAGCGTAACTGACATGTACTTTTCGAAATTATTTGGGATGCATTTTATGACGTTATCGAATTTTAGACGAGATTTTATATCAGGATCACCAAAAGCTTCTACTATAATATGGGTATCATATCCTCGAAAATTGTGAAGAATAAATGGAATAAAATCTGGAGCATGAAATTTTAAATAACAGTGATTATGAGCCGCTTCACGGTAATGTCCGGTCAAATGGCAATGGTCATGTACTTTTTTATTACTAACGTTGTCAGTCCTGACATTGTCAGGGTCAAAAGCTTTTTCACAAATATGACAAATTTCCGCTTGCTCGCGATCAGATTCTTGTTGAGATGTTAATTTAATCATTGGAGTTGCTCTTTTCAAACGATAAGTAATATTATCAACTTCGTTAATCAACTGCTTGAGAAGCCAGACAGCTGGATTTTTACCACGATAAAATTTGATTGGTTTAGACAATCTAGAATCAGTACAACAAACTACCTTGTACGCTACTCCACATGGAACATGATTTTGAACTTTACTTGTACTAGATTTTTTAGGATCATTTTCTACGCCAAGTACAGGTTGAAGTAAGCATTCGAAATCAGCGTATATGACGAAAGGAATTTTTAGTTTATGATTATGATGGACAAACTGTAACACACTATCTTTTTCAGATGGCATTGTTATTCTCTGTACATCACTACAGTACTGCAAATGATTTTGTAATGTTTCATTGTTTGTACAGCCATGCAAGCAGCGGTAACAAAAGAACTTTTTTTTGTTATTCTTATTGTACTGTCTACCAACTAGTCCGTTAAAGTTTTTGATCCAAACGTATTGATTTTATAAAACAGTAAATGTATAGTCGATTGTGAAGCTTTTTCTGAAATATATCTCGAATATACATCCTCTTTTTCATCTAGTCCGAAAACGTTAATTGAAATATTATTTTGCTTTACAAATTTTGGTATTTGATTTTCTGCCACTGGAAAGTTAATATCTTTAAAATTTAATCTTGACACGTGACTGATATACTTTTCAACACGAGTAGCGTTTTTTTTTCTGTTGGAAATAGCGCGGAAAAAACAGCCCATTGGAAACATTTGTTATCTACGTTTTTGATGTTTATACAACATTTTTTACTTTTTATTTTTGGTGGCAGGTCGATGTATTAACTACCTCGTAATGCGTCATATTTCATCGTGTGAAACAATATTTCTTTGATCATTTCAAACTTCCAACCCGAACCTAATTCAGTGAATTCCTCTATTTTTCCAGATTTCTTGGTGTATTACATCAGATAGTGATAAAAGATCAGTCCCAAGCAAACACATCTTGATTTTGCGTTCATATAAGGATCTGCAATTTCCTTGTTAGTTGATTCTTCCGTTATAACTATCTTTGAAAATATAACATGATATTGCACTAATAATCTAATACTTTTGTGTTTTTTGAGCTCACGTTTTACAGTTGTCTGTAGTAGGTGGTAAAGATTTGTTGCAGTAAAATTTACTAAAACGTTTTGATTATCAAACATAACTATTGTCAAAACCTGTAAAACCAGTCGTTATTTTATCAGGTTCTCCCATAAGACTTCTCTTGGCTATATCACGCAATTTTAACATTAGTATATTATAATATAATCTCTAATTGATAATTTACCTCACACTGCGCATGCGCTAAACAACAAGTAGAGATAAAAAATATCACCTATAATATAATGACAGCAAATCTGACAAACGCACGTGAGCAAGAGGTATAACATTTTCAACCAAAATATAACTTTACCTCACACTGCGCATTCGCTAAAAATCAATTAGAGAAAAAAGATATCACCTATAATATAATGACAGCAAATCTGACAAGCGCATATGAGCAAGAAGCATATCATATTCACCCAAAATATAACCTATACGCTGGAAATGCAATAGGTTCGGTTATTAACATTAAAACTGGAATATCTGTTGGCAAATTAACGTCAGCGGGTTATCAGTTTAATGTAAAGGGAGATAATACTGAGAGGATTACAATGCTTAAAAAAGATTTTATTTACACGTTATTCTGCGATGACATTCCAGAGGGACAGCGTGTATATCATGTGAACGGTGCAGTCACTGATGATAACATTGACAACTTATCTTTACAAGATGAGTTTCAGCAGCATCCGGTCTTTGATTTATACGAGGCTAACGATTGTGGTATTATTAGAAACAGAAAAACTAAAAAAGTTCTTAGTACTATGAACAATATGGGATATATCAGGGTAACTGTTAGAAAAACATCGACAAATCAATTTCATTATTTTGGTCATCGTTTTGTTTCGGG